>SJYX01022028.1:19923-74721 GCA_006410675.1 Oreotragus oreotragus
CCACCCACCCACCTCCAGGCCTGGACTCTCCTGACTTGCAGAATTCACTGTGGCCCAGAGGCCAGGCTCACTTCTTTCTGCAAAACAGTGCTGTTTCGCTTCAGATACTTCCTGAGAAACAAGCCAAATGGGGTGGTAGGTAATTTCCATTTTTCTTCTTTATACCCTTCTCTCTTTAAATCGAATTATCTACAATGAACATGTCCTGTTTATTTTAGTTGGAAAGAAAAAACATATATAGATTGTAACATAGCAGCTGGGGAGACAGCAGATAAAAACAAGGAGTCTTTTTTTTTTTGTTCAGCAAAATAGCAACAGTAAGATCATCCCAGTGTAAATCAATGCAAAAATATTAGGCAGCCCTGCTCCTCCTCATGAGGTAATAAATGGCCTTTCACAGGTGAGATGAGGTGGAGCGTTACCGTCAGCCCCGGTCCTGATGTTTTTGCAGATTTTGTTCAGCAAAATAGCAACAGTAAGATCATCCCAGTGTAAATCAATGCAAAAATATTAGGCAGCCCTGCTCCTCCTCATGAGGTAATAAATGGCCTTTCACAGGTGAGATGAGGTGGAGCGTTACCGTCAGCCCCGGTCCTGATGTTTTTGCAGAGCTGCTGGCACGTTCTACTCCAGTAGACAGCATGGGGACTTATTACAGGGTTGTTGGGAGGCTCACATGAGAAAATAGATGTGAGGGTACTTTATAAATGGACGCTATTATTTCCAACAGAAAATAGAGACCTTCCATCTACTCTGGGAGTCAAGGCAGAGTGCTGTTAGGAGGTTTATACCGTCTAACGTAGGGGCGGATGTGGCCACGATGGTCTACGAACTTAAGTTCATCTGTTCGTTTGATAAATATCTGCTGGGGTTTGACCCAGTTCTTGGTGCATGGGATTCATCAGTGAAGAAAACAGACACAAATTCTTTCCTCGTGGAGCCTAGTGAGAAAGAGGAGAAGCCAAAAAAGGCCTAAGAAATGAGAGAGAGTCAGAACAACAACAGGAGGAGGCACCTCAGCAGTGCTTGCTTTGTGCCAGACGTGTGTTTAGTCTATTTAATCCCAAATACTGGGCTTCCCAGGCGGCTCAATGGTAAAAAAAAAAAATCCACCTGCCAATACAGGAGGCCTGGGTTTGATCCCTGCTTGGGCAGATCCCCTGGAGGAGGAAAAGGCAATACTTGCCCGGAAACTCCCATGGACAGAGGAGCCTGGTGGGCTACAGTCCGTGGAGTCGCAGAGTCAGTCACACGGTAGGTCATCTTATCCCCCCACTGGGGAAAGGCGTCCCGTAGAGAGGTGAAGCGACTTGCCCAGCGTCACACAGCTAATGGTACTGGCACTGGAAACCTGGCCTTCGCCACAGAGGAAGTCAGGGGGTGAGGAGCCAGTGGAGAATGAGCGTGGCGGGCTAAGGGGCTGCCCACTCAGGAGACATTCCTGAGCGCTCTGTGCCTGGCATCGTGTTGGATGCCCGAGATACATAAATGCAAGAGCGTCATCCCTGCGTGGAAGGGTTTGCAGTCTCCCAGGGAAGCTGAGGGGTACCCAGAAGACCGTATGGAGGGCACAGCTCCCTTGTTGGCTGCCGAGGACAGCAGAGGTGCCCTGTCGTAAAACCGTGGGTTTCCGTGACTCTTGCGTTTGTTGACTTGTCAAATCGCTTCTCTGACCCTAGTGATTTCACGGCCTCGCTACCTTCCCTTTGTCCAAAACCCGTTGGTCATGGTGGTGTTCCCTCTCTCACTGCAGAGCTTCTAGTCTGAGAGGCTGATCAAGCCAGCAGCCACTTTAATTAAAGACTCCAGGCCACACGGCTCAGGGCCTTGGCCTCCCCGAGCTGACCCACCCATCTGCACCAGGTGGGCCCGTGCGGGTCCCCTGATGCCCATCTGCTCTGGCTGGCGCCGACGTAGCCGTGTTCACGCTTTTGAACATCGCCTTTCCTCCTCTCATCTCTTGTCCGCCTCAGAGAGGGTCACACACAGGGACCACCCTTAGCATCCTCTGCCTGTCCCCTGCCCTGCAGTCCTCCATCCCAGCACTGGCAGAGGTGGGCCAGGGAGACCCCATGCCTCCTGAAGATAAGTCCTGGCACATCCATTTCCTGCTAACGAGGGGCCCGTAGCATTTGGTTCCTGCCCAAGTGCAGCCTGTTAATTCCCCTACCTGAGAACCACGGACTTCACGCCGGTGCTGTAGGATATTTGTTTGTTGGGGGTTGCAGTCCTTTCTCTGCTTCTTTGGTCCGACAGAGTCCTTGATTTTCCCCCAGGGCAACCACACTTAACTCTGATCATTGCGGGAGAGTAAGGTCCTTCCTGCTCAGCATCCGTCGCAGGTCAGGCCTGCCCTGCCCTCCCTGGGGCAGCTGAAGGCTGCCCCTCCGTTAGGGCCCTGGTGGCCGTTTTGGTTGCTGATGAGAAGGCCGGGCCCTTTATGACTGTTATTTCAGCTAGTTCTCAAGACAACCCATGTTATGGTGGAGAAAACCCAGGCTCAGAGAAATAAAGTAACTTCCTCCCAGGCACACAGGAAGCAAGTAAGTAGAACAGGGACTTAAACCCAGATTTTTTACATTTCTACTTGTTTCCTTTCCAATATATCACTCCAAGGATGTTTGGGTTAGAAAGTCAATTTCTTTTTGGTGTTGTTATATTAGTTTTGAACAAGTTCTTTTTTGTGGGGAAATGAACTGAATCTATCTTCCTAAAAGTGCCTTTTTTAAAAACACTTAAAATACTTCCAGGTTCCTACAAGCCATGTTTCTGGTTTTGCTTGTTTGCAAAGCTTTTTTGTTGTATGTGGTTTTTTTTTTTTGGTTCCTATAATTAAAAGCTAGAAGAGGCAGGGTTGAAGGTTTTTGTTTTTCCTAGTAAAACAAGAAATTGCCTTCTCTCTCCAGATCTATGCCTTTCTCTCCCTCCAAGCAAGTCAGATGAAAATAATAGCACTGTCTTACAGATTCCGAATGAAACAGAAATTATTCAAATTCCTCATTTAAACTCCTGTCGGATATCACCAAGTTTTGCAGTGAATTGCATCAACCAGACAAAAAGATAGGTTCATAACTATGCATCCAAGATCATCTTGGGGCTCATTGATAAGATTTAGAGGGTCTAGACAAATCCCTGAAATTGTCTTCAAAACCTGTGTCTTCCCAAGCTACTCCGATTCGAGATTCCTTCTTTTCCGTCCGTCCTCAAAGACGTGGCCACCACATCGGTATTTTCCGAGGGGACACATTTGTGATCTCACAGTTTCCCTAGGTCAGGAGTCCAGGGTTTCACCAGGCAGCAAACAAGCGTCCTAGGCCTGTGGTCCTTTCCGGAGTTGGGTCCTTCTTCAGGTTCACGCAGTTGCCACCAGAGTTCAGGGCCTTGTGGCTGCCGGGTGGAGATCCCCTGTTCTTGCTGGCCGTCTGGTGGGGTAGAAACCCACCTGGTTCCTGCCCCGCGGCCCCCTCCCATACCCTCACAGTCCGGCCGCTGCTTCAGGGCCAGCAGGAGGATCCCTCGTTCCAGGTTGCTACGCCCCAGTCCTGTGTGATACAACATGGCCTGGGAAGGGACTGCTCCCCGCCTTTGCTGCATTTTATTCCTAGAAGCAAGTGTACTCAGAAGGAGGGAGGCTGTTCGAGGTCATGACCCATCAGGGGTCACCTTGGTCTTCGTCACTGTAACCTCCTGAAAAGTGAGAAGAACCAGTGTCCTGGGACCTTTGAGAACGGCACCGTAGACATCCTGCAGACACGCCGTCCGCTGACTGAGGAAGCCTGCCACACCCGCGGGAGGAAACCCACCTGCCACACCCGCGGGAGGAAATCTCAACGGAGTTGGTGCCGTAAATGGGAGAATTAACTGAGAGAACAGCGCTGATTCTAGAGCTGGTGGGCGAAGGTCCGCGGCAAGCAGGCTTGACGGTGTATGTCGGTATCCTGACCACGCTCACGCTGCTTTTGGAGCCATGGATCACGGTGTGGACCCGTGGGAGGCAGCCAGACCCCAGAACAGCCTAAACCTCGTCACTCCCGGGCGCTGAGAGGGCCGCTGCCCGTTGACTGAGATCGTGTTTGGTTTACTGGGAGTCTCATTCGGAGTCAATAAAAGGGTTCGAAATTGAGTGTGAGCTGGGCTCTGGTGGAGTTCAGCAGGAGCTTCCCAGAGCTGCTGTCTCCTCTGGCTGTTTTCTGATGCCCTAGTTCCGCTGGGCTGCCGTTCACAGCAGAGCCCCATGCTCTGCTCCAAAGGGCAGACGCCTGTGCTCGCACGGGCCCGGAGGCTGACCGTCCGGGATCCGGCTGTTGGCAGGGTGCTGCTCCTGGGACGCTGGGTCCCAGCCTCCCCCCAGCTTCTGGCACGCTCTTTGCTCCGGGGACACCGCTCCCCTCATCACACGGCATCGCCCCTGTGTCTCTGCTGCGCCCCTCTCACCGGGCATGTTGGATTGGGGGCCACCCTCCTCTGGTGCGGGGGAGGGCATGGCAGGTCGTTCCAGTCTTCTCGCCTGGAGAACCCCATGGGCAGAGGAGCCTGGTGGGCTACAGTCCACGGGGTCGCAGGCGTCGGACATGCTGGGCCACTTAGCTCGCATGCACGCTCTGCAGTATGACCTCATCTTTGCTAGCTACATCTGAACACCCCTGCTTCCTGGTAAGATAATGTTCTGAGATGCTGGGTGGAACTTCCACGTGCTAATCAACTGGATGGGTGGGTGTGGGGGCGGTGGGCCCAGTTCTACTGGTGACACTGAATGAGGAGGCAGTGTACTTTCCCTGAAAGTCCTACCGTTCTAGCAGGTGCATCCAGGTCTCCCTGGGGACTGAGAGGGAGTCGGCTCCCTCTCTCTCTCCACCCTCTCATTTGGGGATTTCCTGTTTTTTCACTAGAGTGGCATCCTTGCCTTTTGGACTTAATTTCAAAAATAAAGCAGCCCTCATTTCACATCTAAAATTGGTCCATCGTCACCCTGTTTCTGGGGGTAGGATCCTGTCCAGAAGTCAGTATCTGCCAGCTTCACCTGTAGGGTGAGTGGGGATAGAGAACCAGGCTCACAGAGAAAACAGGAAGAGCTGAGCAAAGACGCCCCACCGTGGTCCTGGCACAGATCCTCCTAGAGTCTCCTGTGGGCTTGGACTCATGTCCTCTTAACCTTTCAGTTCAGTTCAGCTCAGTCGTGTCCGACTCTCTGCAACCCCATGAATCGCAGCATGCTAGGCCTCCCTGTCCATCACCAACTCCCGGAGTTCACTCAAACTCACGTCCATCAAGTCGGTGATGCCATCCAGCCATCTCATCCTCTGTCGTCCCCTTCTGCCCCCAATCCCTTCCAACATCAGAATCTTTTCCAGTGAGTCAACTCTTCGCATGAGGTGGCCAAAGTACTGGAGTTTCAGCTTTAGCATCATTCCTTCCAAAGAAATCCCAGGGCTGATCTCCTTTAGGATGGACTGGTTGGATCTCCTTGCAGTCCAAGGGACTCTCAAGAGCCTTCTCCAACATCACAGTTCAAAAGCATCAATTCTTCGGTGCTTAGCTTTCTTCACAGTCCGACTCTCACATCCATACATGAACACTGGAAAAACCATAGCCTTGACTAGACGGACCTTCGTCGGCAAAGTAATGTCTCTGCTTTTGAATATGCTGTCTAGGTTGGTCATAACTTTCCTTCCAAAGAGTAAGTGTCTTTTAATTTCATGGCTGCAGTCACCATCTGCAGCGATTTTGGAGCCCCAAAAAATAAAGTCTGACACTGTTGCCATTGTTTCCCCATCTATTTCCCATGAAGGGATGGGGCCACTTTACACATAATTCTAAGGGGCTTTCAGAATCTGAGCTTCCAGTTCACAGGACAGCAGAAGCATCGGTGTGTGTGTGACGGACGCAGGGCACCGTGGGCTGGGAGGGGCTGCACAGACCGTAACAAGGGAATTCCAAATTCAGTGGAAACATCACTCCTGTCACGATCCCTGTCACGATCCCTCCATGGATGTGTCAGTCGCTCAGTCGCATCTGACTCTGTGCAGCCCCGCAGACCGTAGCCCGCCAGGCTCCTCTGTCCGTGGGACTCTCCAGGCAAGAATCCTGGAGTGGGCTGCCGTGCCCTCCTCCCGGGGGTCTTCCTGAGGCGGGGCTGGAATCTGGCCGCCCCTGCCACCGGTACCGTCCGCTGAATCCCGATGTTGCCCGGTGCTCCGCCGGGCTGTTGTCGTCTGTTTTCTCGCGTCTGTGTACACGTTCTCCCTTGCCCATGGTGGTGGTGGTGTAGTCACTCCACTGTGTCTGACCCTCTGTGACCCCATGGACCGTAGCCCGCCAGGCTCCTCTGTCCGAGGCACTCTCCAGGCGAGGATACCGGGGGGGGAGTCTCCCATTTCCTGCTCAGGGGACCTTCCCGACACAGGGATCGAACCCGGATCTCTGGGGTCTCCTACGTGGCCAGGCGGATTCTTTACCACCTGTGTCAGCTGGGAAGCCTCCTTCCACCTTGTATACAGGTTTCAGTCCCTCCTACCAGATGCTTGGAAGAGCCCAGACATACCCGGTTATGCCTAACATTGTACCCGACACACAGCAGGTACACCTACTTAAATTCTTGTTGAAGACTGGGTAACTAAAAAGGATAATTTTTTAGTGGACAGTAATTAGGTAAGATAATTCAGGTGCCTAGTAATTTCAGGCAGGGTGGAGTTTCAAAGTATTTTGAGCAAAAGAAGATGATTCTGGTATCTCTTTTTAAAATTAATTTTTATTAGTTAGAAAGTCCATAACCTTACCTTTCCTTAGGCTTTTAAGANTAAGATAATTCAGGTGCCTAGTAATTTCAGGCAGGGTGGAGTTTCAAAGTATTTTGAGCAAAAGAAGATTATTCTGGTATCTCTTTTTAAAATTAATTTTTATTAGTTAGAAAGCCCGTAACCTTAAGAACTATTCAGACATCTCATTATTTTACTTATAAGCTTACAATTTTTAACACTCAATTTTAAGGGGACCTTTTATTAATGTTTGGTTTGATTTGCAAACTTAGCTAATTAAACTCCTTTAAACATTTTAAACTGCATTTGTAAAGGAAATCGAATATATTAAATTTGTAAGTACTCAACTGCCTGACTCAACAAACACGCCTCCCAGAGCACTTAAGAAATCTAATCAGGCTTATGAGCATGTTACACCTTACGGTCTATTAAGGTTTCTTCTACCGTTTATGACTTCAGTGAGATTTTGACTTAAAATCAAAGTCTAAACTGGTTAATTTCACATTTTAAGTTGACATTTCAAAGCTGATCATTATTTTTTGCAGTCTAATTCTCTTAATTGTAACAAATATTTAAAATACTGGATCTGCATTGGTTTCTTTTTTAAAAAAGAAAGATTTGACAGATCTAGTCTTCCTAAATATTTTTGTGCTTTATTCTGAATCTCCTTTGTATTTAAAAGTGCTCACTCACATTGTCCAAGGAGGGAAAGGACACCCTCCCCTTTGTCTTCCAGAACCTTCTACACATCAGGGATCTTTGGAAGCTTCTGTTCACCAGCATCCAGCCGTGCCCCTCTTCCTCATGACTGTCCAGGGGAGGAACCGCTCCGGTGCTTCTTGGAGGGACCTCGAGGGTGCTTCTGGCATCTTTGGGAGAGAAAATGGAAGCAGTCTGAGGCTCCTGGGGGTTGCCCCGAGCACAGAGCCAGCCTTAGGCTGTCTAAATTTTCTTTACCCCAGAGAGGTTTGGGGCTTCCCTGGTGGCTCAGAGTGTAAAGAATCCGCCTGCAGTGCGGGAGACCCGGGTTCGATCCCTGGTGGGGAAGGTCGCCTGGAGGAGGAAATGGCAACCCGCTCCGGTGTTCTGGCCTGGAGGATCCCACTGACAGAGGAGCCTGGCGGGCTACAGTCCAGGGGATCACAAAGAGCCGGACATGACTGAGTGACTGATTATCTTACTTAAAGAGGTTTGCAAAGATGGACAGACAGGCCCCCAGCTCCAGGGGAGCCCTCAGCGACTGGCCCCGGGAGGTCCTGCCCCTGGTCCCCGCAGTCCGTGGATGGGGCTCACCCCGCCTGGAGCGCTCCTCCCGCGGGAGGCTGGCTGCCAGGAGCTCCGGCGCGGCTTCCTTCCCACCTGGGTCCTGCACAAGGCAAGGCGGGGAAGGCCGCATTCAGAATGGGGCTGGGTCGGAGCCGGCATGATCAGTTGGTTGACTGAAGGGAGCAGAGTGGATCTGGCTCCATCTGCGCATTTTTTTTAAAACTAGAGCCCAAATGGGTTCTCCCCCTGCAGAGATAATAAGGCCACATGCCGTTGCTCAGATATTCCTGACTGAACTTTTTTGCCCCCAAATAACAAGGTTTAAAAAAAAGCAGCCATCTACGTCTTCTTTAAAAGAAGAAAGGGAAAAGAGGACAGGGAGAGAAGACGCTTATCAGCTCACTCGGGAGCAGGTACCGCCCTCTGAGGCCGCCTCAGATGCTGTGGGCCTTCCTCGGTGACTGTCAGGGGTGCGGAGGCCTGTCTTCTCAGCTCCCGGATTTCCTGATGACAGGGGGCGTCAGCCCGCACTCCCTGCGGGGACGTCATCGATGCTCCTGAGCGCCGGGCTCAGCGCCCCCTGAGAGCCCGCCGCACGCTTCACCGATTCTCCTGTCCACTCACTGAAATCTGTGTCCCCCGCCCTCTGGCTGCCTCCAGAATGGACTTTACATTTTCTAAATTTTAATATAAGCACATGTCTTTCCATGAGCGTCCAAAGATCGAAACCCTGTGGGACTGTGCCTGCTCTTCGTATCCAGGCCTACCTGAGACACGGCTTGCTGGGTTTGGTTCCAGGCCACCGCAGTAACGCAAATATCACGCTGAAGTGAGCCGCATGAGCGTTTTGGTTTCCCAGCACCCGTGGAAGCTGTGTTGACAATATTCTGTGGTCTGTTAAGTGTGTGATAGCATTGGGTCTGGAAGAACCATGTACACACCTTAATTAAAAAACACGTTATGCTTAAAAAGGCTCACTTATCCTCTGAGCCTTCAGCAAGTAGTAGTAGTGACATCTGAGATCACGGATCACCATGATCCGTGTGTATCCAAGTATAATAATAATGACAAAGTTGGAAATACTGTAAGAATTACCAAAATGTGACAGAGACGCACGAAGCGAGCAAATATTTCTGGAAAACATGGGCACTGATAGATTTACTCGATGCAGGGTTGCCACAGACCTTCAGTTTGTAAAGAGCGCGGTGTCTGCAGAGCACAGTTAAACGAGGTCCGACCCCAATGCTGAATACTAACATAGGCCTGCAGCTCCTCATCTTTCGCTGCCAGGGCTCCCAGCCCCGCAGCCAGCCACTCCGCAAGTGACATCGGTCCAGGACGGCATCCTGGGTTACAGCAATGCCCAGTGATGGGTTTCCATGGTGACAACTCAGTCCTCAAGAAAATACTGTGTAGACAGGGAAGGGTGCGATAAAATTTTTTAAGTTTTGTTAAAATAGTTGAAAAGAAAAGAAATTTCACCCAGAGGCGGTGCTTCATGTATTTTAAAAAATTCCCCTAGAGAGAATGCTTGTTTCCCAGCAATGTGACTGAGTTCCTGCTGCATGAAACAAACGTTTGTAAAGTGTTTGAACAGAGGTTCCAGAGCCAACGAGGACGCTGGCAGAAAGCTAGCTCTTTATAACTGTGTTTAAACCAGAAAAACACAGTTCGGTTATCATTTGTTAGTTATAAAACGTTAAGGGATTTGCGAGACTTCCTGGCTTTTGCTCCGTATATCCTGAATCTGACTGTAACTAACGGTCATATATTATGTGGCACAGTGAATAATGCATGGGGAGTGATAACAGACTTTGAAAGAGAGGTAGAGAGAGAAGGTGGCTTTTAAGTACAGCATGGCGTTTCCTTTCTGCCAGGGTGATACATGATACAGTGCTTTGTGCCGTGCAGAATGCTGCTGGTTGTCATAGCAATAGAACACCGTCCTGGAGAAAGGAGGAAACACTGGCCCAAGAGGCTTTGCCGGAACAGGGCTCCAGTTCTGACAAACCCATCATCGTTAGCGCCATGTTTGTTCGCGAACAGTAAAAATCATGCTTTTTTTTTTTTTTCTTGGTGACAGTGCTGAGGCCGTGACACCATCCCGGAACTCACACTGCACACGTGGGCCTCTGTCTTCAGTTGAGAGTTGTGCCTTTTGCTGGTGTGAAAATGCACGCATGCTCAGTGGTTCAGTCGCGTCCGACTCTGCGGCCGCATAGACTGTAGCCACCAGGCGCCTCCGTCCGTGGGATCCTCCAGCCAAGAGCACTGGAGTGGGTTGCCATGCCCTCCTCCGGGGGCTCTTCCCAACCCAGGCACTGAGCCTGGGTCTCCCACTCCGCAGGCAGGTTCTTTGCCGCTCAGCCCCTGGTGTAAACCTAGGTTGTGTTTTGCATGCCCCCCTGAACTCGCTGCCCGCCGCCGGCCCTGCTCCCGCAGCTTCCCTGCAGCGACTGCGCTTAGCCTCTGCGTCTCTCCTTGCTGTCAGGGAGGGCGTCCCTGGCTCGTGTTCCAGTGATTATCATGTTTTGTGAGAGCCTGAGAGAGCAGCGCTCTGAAGAAGCGTCTGAGCTGAAGCTGGCCTTCTGTTCTCTGGTGCTTCCGCCCTCTTCGGGGGAGTCGCCAGTGACCTGTTCCATCTCTCAGAGTGTATGCTGGATTCAGTTGATGGGAACTCCTGTGAGATGACCTCTGCTGTGCAGTTGCCTGGGTGGGTTTCAGAGGGAGCCAGGGCCGGGGTACCGTCTGGGCCTGGATCAGTCGTTTCTGCCCCGTCGTGGCTGTAACCCTCCTCCTCCTCACGCAGCCCGGGGACATACATTGCTTCCCTCACCAAGGTGTGGAGTAGGTACAGAGTGTGGAAAGAGTCGTGTGTGTGCGCAGTCGAGAAGACTCCATCACAGCTCACATGGCCAGTCCTCAAGGGGATGGCGCTTGGGTTGCATGCTTTTGGTCTGGATGGTGATGGTGGTGATGGTGATGATTGATGGTGTTGGTGGTGGTGTTGGTGGTGATGATGGTAGTAATGGTGGTGATGGTGTTGGTGGTGATGATGGTGGTGATGGTGATGGTGGTGATGGTGATGTACTTCTGAGTGCCAGGCCCCCTCTCTCCTACCTTCTTCGTACACATCAGCTCATCGAGTCCTCACCGCAGCCCACTGGACAGATGAGGGGCCTGACATGCAGAGGCTAAGCGTCCTGCCTGAGATCACACTGCTGGTAAATGCTGGGGCTGGCTGCAGAGCTTGTGTTCTCAACGGCTCCATCCCTTCCATGATCTGAAATGGAACTGAGGAAGGCCCTACATGCATGCAAGGAACTGGCCCCTCCTGGGGAACCATTGGGCTCAGGGACACAAAATGAAGACACAGAATGTGCTGATAAGACATAAGGAGAGAGCTGTGAAGCAGATGAGAAAGCTTTGCTTGCAAAAAGCGAAACAAGCAGGGCAAACGTTCGCTCCTAAGTGGTTACCAGTACGGGATTATCCATCATCGAAACACACAGGACCGTAGACTGTCCAGAGAACTTCAGCCCCGTAAGTGACACGTGCCCCACCCCACCCTCTGCCTCCCTCAGCCCTGGCATTTCCAGCTCTGACATCTCAGCACTGCCCCGCCTACACTCTCAGGGGCGGCCCAAATATCCCATTGATCACAAAGAATATGAAAGTTACCCAAGTTACCGCAGCCCTATAGGGAAGGGAGGTGCTATTTCACGTTTTCCAGCTGAGGAGACAAAGGTGAAGAGAGGGTGAGTCACCCCGCCCCAGACTACACCCCTGGCTCATGAGGAAGAGAAATGGCTCAGCCTGGCCAACTCTTTGCAACCCCCTGGACTGCAGCCCGCCAGGCCTCCCAGGCTAGAACACTAGACTGGGTTGCCATTTTCTTCTTCTGGGGATCTTCCCAACCCAGGAATTGAACCTGGGTCTCCCACATTGCAGGCAGATGCTTTACTGTCTGAGCCACAAGGGAAGCCCCTAGCTTGGGACTTTAAAGTCCTAGCTGAAGGCCAAAGAATTAAAAACAGTCATCCGTCCACCAGCTGTTTGATGAGAGCCCACTGTTTGAGGGGACTGGCTCCTGGCTCCTGGGCTGTGGTGATGAACAGGCAGACAGGACCTTTCCCCGGGGGCTGGCATTCACCCAGAAGTGCAGGTCCAAGTTATAAGCTGAGCTCCTCCAGTGATACCTGTCAGGTATTATGGAGGGGCAGGAATTTCTTAGGCGTGAGAAGGAGTCAGCAAAGGTGTAGGATTAGGAGCAACTGGCTGTGTTAGATAAAAGCAGAAAATAAGAAAGAATGAGCTCAGACTGTGGAAGACCTTGGAGGAGTCTTAGCTAGGGACCGGACTGAGAATCGCGTTCATGTTGGAAACACGGCCTTGTCAGGATTGGCCCTAATGACGTGTGATGTTGGCTGGAAGTACAGTCACAACAGACTGTTCAGTCCTGCCTCTTGTTTTGCAGACAGGAAAGCAAGGCCCAGAAAGTTTGTTTAGGACGCATTCCCTAGAGGACCTGCCCCCTCTGTTTACTGCAGCTTCCCTTATAAAAGCCCCAAATTGGAAACAATCTGAATAAATGTCCGTTTCCAGGGATATGCTGAAATAAGCTCTGCAGCAGCGAAAGGCACGCACTCCATCCCTCTGTATCCTAGGTGGAAAGGGGCCAGGACTCACTAGTGAATGAATGAAAGAAGCACGTTGCAAAGCGATTTGTAAGCCTGTCTGCGTTTATCTGAGACGGCAACACTGTCATTTTGAAAGACACAGATTCTTGTCTGCTTGTCTGCAGAGGAAAAGTTCTAGACAGAGAACACACCAAGGAAATGTCACATTCAGTGAAGGGGCGAGGCTGTAAGATCGGGTGATCTTTTTCAGAATGGCCTGATGTCAAAAATGAGCAGCTCGATTCTTGTATTGATCATGGGATTGAAAATTAAGTTAAAAGAGAAAGGTCCGTGGCCGCATCTAATTGTTTCCACTGGGGCAGCTGAAGAGGCAAGTCTAGGGTCGCTCCGGCACGGGGAGGCGGAACAGAGGGAACAAGAGCTGCGGGACCAGCCAGACACTGGTAGGGAATCCCAGGAACCATACCCATGTCAGTGGGTTAAACCGGGTTTTGCTGAATGACAGTGTATGTTGCAAAAAAAAAAAAAAGGCTCCAGTGTTTAATGGCATTAGTATTCTAGGCAGCTGAATCCCGGGCTGGAGAAAGGTACAAATGATGATTGCTCATTAGCAAATAGAATACAGATGTTTGCTTCATTTTGCCTGAGTGCATTGGCACCTGGGGGAGCCACCAGCTTAGTGAGCCAGACCTGTGGTGTGGCTACCGGCTCAGCCCAGGGGAGAGGTTCACCCAGGGGAGGGGATACAGGTCACTTCAGAGCTTGCAGGGCTGGGCTTTGTTTCCATGGATAGTTTGTTGGGACGGACTGGTGGAAATGGAAAGCTCGCATTCCTAAAGCAACTACACAGAAAGCTTAATGTGTTTTTGTTCCATAGTTTTCATTTAATTCTTAGCAGCCACTCCGTGAACTAGGGTGTAGGGTTCCCTTTGGAAAGGAAGGTGAGGCTGGGAGAGGTGGGGTGGCTTGCCCAAAGTCACACAGCAGTGGCGTGGTGAATGAGGGCCCGCGTGCGCCTGGCTCCGGAGCTCAGGATCCCGGGCGCCCTTCTTACCGGCCCCCGGGGGTGAGGGAGGCAGTCCATTTGGAGGTCTCACAGTCTTGCTTGTCCTTCGCCTGAAACACTCTCTCCCTTTGAGCAGTTTCCAGGACTTACTTGCACATCTCATTTGCTCAGCTGACTGAACGTGTTCTCTTAAGACCAGAGCAGAAAAGATCAAGTCTGGAGAAGCATAAATAGAAGAGATCGTAAGATGCCACTTGAGCATCCCTGGCCCTCAGGAAGCGTCTGGCTCGACTGCAGGCTCACGAAGACTGAAAGCCACACAGTGCTAGGGGATCCTACTGACGGCTCTGTACGACAGGGGGCAGCGTTAAGGGGTGGGCAGTCTTCCTAGGAAGGAAGGATAGGGGCTTCCCAGGCTGGCAGCAACAGGAATAACGATGCCCACGGGGAGGGCCAGGGCTGCTCCAGGACGGGGGCAGAGCATTTGGCTGTGAGTGCTGGGAGGGAAGGTCAGGCTGCTTCTTATGGGGGGAGAAGCACTGGCAGAGGTGGGCAGAGGTGCGGAAGGAAAAGGGGTTCTTGAGACCGGTGCCCGGTGCCGCGGGGACAGTGGCTTAGCAGGGGCGAGCTCAAGGCGATGGCCTGGAGGTCATTCCTGAGGTTCTCGCAGACGCTGGTGAACATGCGGTCAGGGGTGAGAAGTGGTGTCCTGAATACACTCGAAATGGATTTGCCGTGTACGTAAGAAATACCGTACGTGCCAGGATGGTTTTCCCCTTGGCCCGTTCCCCCTGGGTAAAATGTTGGCCTTTTAAAGAACTTTGGTTTTGACTTTTATCCAGTTGGGATGACGGAAAGCTTATACCATATCAAAACATAATCCCTTTTGTTACTCACGCGTTATTCTTCCTTATTCTGCCCCCTACGCACGCACGCCACTTGTAAACTACGTGAGCATCTGTTCACACTAAATCCTGTGTAAATGCCTATTAACCAGCTTCCGTATCCGCGGAAGCGAATCAGCCCCCGTGTGCTGGTGATGGGAGGCACTGGCCGCCCACCTGACCTTCCCGCTCCTTGTCAGACGTGTCCAGCGTATCATCTTGCCTCTGCAGCAACTCTCAGCAAATTAACAAACGCTTTCAGGAGGAACTGAGATTGCTTTTTCTTAAGAAGATCCAACTTCTTTCTTTCTTCTACTTCTTACTTCTTAAAAAGTCTGTCTTCAGGCTGAATGAACAGGTTTAGATACAGGGGCCCATTGCATTACCATCTCCACATCTGCCCAGCTGTTAAAATTTTAAGACAGCAGTCATTGGATTTTTCAGCTGTCTCGCCGCCACCAGCCAGCCCGTGTGTCACATGTCACTGTAGGTCTGTCAGTCCGGCAGATTCTCTTTACTGCCATGTAACAGAAGCCACTTTTCTTCTGCATTTGGGCTGATGGGTAAACAGCTGAGGGCTTGCCCTATGAAAACACAAAGCCAAGCTTCCAGAAACAATGGACTTTAAAATTCTTGTTCAAGACTGAAAGTTTTTTGGTTGTTTTTTTTTTTTTTTACTGTTGCTTTCACTAAATTCTCATCCAAGATCTTCTCTCACGTTATTAAATGGATAGAATCCAGTGTGGTCAGATGCAGTGTGCCTTGGGGGTATAAAATTAATTTAGCACCAAAATTTTAAATAGTGGAAGGCCTTTATATAATGATGTGAAAATTGTTCTGCTTTTGAAAACCAAAATCAAACAGGAAACGTGTGTGTCTCTGTAAAAAAAAGTGAGATACCTTGCTGGGATATTTCTTTGGCTGTCTGCTCCCACCCCTCAAAATAATCTGTTCTTCTAACTTTGAAGAAATAAAGCAAAAAAATGCATTTGAGGAAGGGGAAGGGGGTTTTGATTATTTTATCCCGGAGACTAAAAGCCAAATTGGCAAAGCAGCCCTTTAAAAAAAAAAAAAAAGTCTAATCCAAACAGGAAAAACTGGGCTCTGTCCCCAAAGAGAATCTCTATAAAGTGTATTCAATGAAAGCTTGAATAACTAGTTTGGATTTTGAAAGATGGAAGACCCTGCCCGCTGCTGACTGCAGTTTAATTACATAATTAACCCACCAATCCTGTTTTCTCCGGTTTAGAGGCCGAGCAAAGTGATTTTCCATAGTCCTCGCTGTCCTCGCCATCCTTTATCCCGTTTTTGTTAGCCATCTGAGGGCGCATCCTTTTAATCCTCTTGCCTTTGTGAAAGGGCCCGGCGCGGCCCCCCTCGCCCGATACACAGTTGTACGGTGGGACCCGTCCGGCCCTCTGATAGGGATCAGAGAACGGAACTGTGCGCTCCCAGGGCGCAAGCTGTAGCCTGCGTGTTGTCTCTTTTTTCTTTTAAGAAGATACTCTGCTTAGCTAGAAGGCTTTCCCTTTCCTTGGTCCCCACTGGGCTGAGGGAGAAAGTGAGCAAACGCAGAGACGGGGTTGGCCGTGGTCCCGGGCCAGTCGGCGGGGCTCCGCCCGGCCCGTCCCTGCGGCGCCGCCCAGTGAGTGCGGTCTGGCCTGGCCGGCCGCGCCCCGCGTGGGCCCCGGAGCAAACAGCAGGCCGCTGCCCGGTTTGGAGCCTTTGTCCCGGCAGCCGAGCAGACAGACGTGGAGAGACTCCCCGCACGCGAAGGCGCGGCGCGGAGGCTCTTTCCGCCCGGCCTGGAAGCCGCGGCGGGGGTGGCCCGGGGCCTGGGCCCTGCTGGGGACTCACACAGGTCATCCACAGCTGAGAAACCTCCCTCCTTAACAGATAAGAAGCCGTTGGTGCCAAGTAACCTGCCCTGACTCTGGGCGACAAGACAGGAGGTGCCGCCTCGGGGTTGGGAGAGTGTCCGTGCTGGCCTGTTAATTCTGGGGATTTTCTAAATTCTTCCCGAGTGCTTTGCTCCTTTGGGGCTTGCCTGTTGCCCCTAAGAGACTTCATTTTTCTTTCTTCGAGAATCCGTGAGAGGGGCTTCCCTAGTCCTTCCAGTGCAGGGGACCCAGGTTCGTCCCTGGTCAGGAGGGAAGATCCTCCATGCCTCAGGGCCAAAAAAAATAAAATAAAATAAAAACATAAAGCAGAAGCAATATTGTAACAGATTCAGCAAAGACTTAAAAAGAAAACCACCTAGCCAACATCTGTCTATATTTAAAAAAAAAAAAAGAATCTGTGAGAAAGTTCATTGAGGAAAGAGACTGGTGGTATGGCCTTCTTCAGTATTGTCAAACCAATGATAAAACTTAGAGGCAGCAGTAGCCTGATAAATCGTGCTCTCGAGCAGCCACATCACAGGTTTTGCAATTGGCTGCTGCTTTTCTAGAAACACAGTTAATTGTCTCTGGGTGGCAGTCTTTCTGTCTCCTTCAAAACAAAAGAGAAAGGGCCTTATCCATTATCCCTCTTTAGTTTTCCTCACTTACATGAGCCAGCAGGGTCTTATCCTCAGACCAGTGGCTTGCCCAAAGCAAATACTTTATTTACGTGTGCCTCACCTGTTTGTAAAAACAGAAGGGTTTGTGCGCATGAAAGCGCAGGAAGCAGCCATATGAGCAGTCTGTACAGGGACTTCCCTAGTGGTCTGGTGGCTAAAACTTCGCCTCCCGGTGTAGGAGGAGCAGATTCGATCCCTGGCCGGGAAGTTAAGATCCCACCTGCCTCTCTCTCAGTCAGGAAGCCAAATCATGAAACAGAAAGCAATGTAGTAACAAATCCAATGAGGACTTTAAAAAATGGTCCACATCAAAATAAATAGATTTAAGTAGCTATATTGGGAAGGAAAGAAAGGGAGGGGCATTCCTAGGGGCTATACTTCAAGAGTCTAGGCCAAGGGAATAACAGCGGTTGATTCAAAACCCAGCCCTGAGTTCCCTAACAACGAGAGCAAAGAGGGAAACGTGTACACAGCACGCTCCTGGCTAGGACGCATGCACATCCCACTGAAGCGCCTGGCTCTGAGAACAAGGGTGATCTATAATGACTTGCTGTGAGAGGGGTAAGAAATAGTGCCTCAAACAGAACCGAATGCCAGCGGCACGCATCCACACAGCCGTGCCCTTTTCTAATAAGGCCTTCAGCGGGAAGCAGGGCTTCAGTGCTGATTGAGGCTGTCTCAAGGCCGCGCTGTGTGCAGGGGAGCGGGGAGCAGGCGCGCCGGGTGTGTAGCCGCGTCCCTGATCTGCTCCAGAGTTTCCCTGGTCCTCAGAAGACACCGTGTGGGTGGAGGGTGCCGAGTGGCTTACCTGGGTGGCCAGGAGCATGCCCAGGAGGTACCCGGATGCCCAGAGCAAGAAGTGAGTGAGCAGGTCCCCCTGCCCTCCACCAGCCTCAGAACTGGAGAAGCGTCGGCCACCTCTGAGTATCTCCTGGAAGTTATGTCAGTTAAAGAGATCTGAGTGTGTCCACTTATCTCTTTAGACACAGAGCTGCAGAAGGTAACTGCTTCAGACTGGGGCTAACCTAGCCAGCCCAGCTGTCCTCCCATTGCTCTGATGGAGGCTGACAGCTCCCCGGGTTCTCATCCATGAGGTTCCTTCCGGTCCTGTGGTCTGGGAGGCAGAGTGAGGAGCAGCAAGTGCTCTTGGCAGTTGAAGCAGAAAGGGAGGCCATACAGGGCGTTGCTGTGTGTGCTCGGTCGTGTCTGACTCTGCGACCCCGTGGACTGTAGCCCGCCAGGCTCCCCAGTCCTTGCGATTCTCCAGGCAGGAATACTGGAGTGGGTTGGCCGGTCAGATGGCTGAAAGAGCCATAGGAGGGGGGTCTTGACTGGCCCTTCAGGCCTGATTCCCAGATCCCGCAGAGCCAGCTGCCGGGGAGACCACTGTGCCCGCAATGCACACCTCNGAGGGCCCTTCTTGTGTTGACCTGTATGGTTCATCAGCCTGCCAGATAAAGAAAGAGGTCTGGTTGATCCCTTCCATTTTCTTTTATTTGGATCTGAGTATTGAACCCAGATAATGTTTATACTTGATATACCAACATGAGATTTTAAAAAAATGCCCCACAGGAGACAGTTCTGTGCAACTTCGGGGGTAGACAAAGATTTTTTAGTTGGGATACAAAAATCATTAAGAAAAATTTATCAAAGAAAGTGATAAATTGGACTTTACAAAAATTTCAAACTTGTGCTTATTAAAAAACACTGTTAAAGAAACTGAGTAGATAGGCCATGGATTGAGAAAAATGTATCTCCCAAAGGACTTCCTTCTAGAATGCTGAAAGAACGCTTAAAACTCTATAGTAAGAAATTGAGCAACCCAGTTATAAAACAGGCACAAACGTGAACAGGCTTTCCGCAAAAGAAGATCTACCCATGGCTGTTAACGCATGAGGAGCTGTCAGCACCGTTTGTCAGTAGGGAAATGCGAGTTAAAATCACCAGGATGTACCATCACATCTCTGGAATGGCTCAAGTTTTACTGACAGTTTCAAGTGTTGACACAAATGTGGAGCCACTGGAACTCATACATGTTGTAGCCTCTTTGGAAAAGAGAATCTTTTTCCTGTAAAGTTGAGCATACACTTATCAGCAGTTACCCAAGGGGGTGAAAGCGTATCTTCTCAAAAGACTGGTTCAGAAATTCACAGTAGCCTTTTTTTTTTTTTTTTTGGAAGATCTCAAACTGGAATCAACCCAGATGCCCATCCACAGGTGGCTGGATAAGCTCCCCTTAGTGTATCTGTCTGTGCAGTGGAGAACTAGTGTGGGGAACAGTGACAGGAATGGGCTACTGACCCTGCTCCATAGGTGAGTCGCAGAAAGCAAACCTGCAGCTGCCCAGAGCAGCGGGCCAAAAGGAGACTTTGGAGTGCAGGAAACGTGTGTCTTAGCTCTATGCTTTACCTTGCTTATGGTGGTGGTGGCACGCGATGTGAGAGTTGAACCATAAAGAAGGCTGAGCGCCGAAGAACTGATGCTTTCAAACTGAGGTGCTGGAGAAGACTCTTGAGTCCCTTGGACTACAAGGAGATCCAACCAGTCCATCCTAAAGGAAATCAGCCCTGAGCATTCATTGGAAGGACTGATGCTGAAGCTGAAACTCCAGTACTCTAGCCACCTGATGTAAAGAGCTGACTCATTGGAAAAGACCCTGATGCTGGGAGGGATTGGGGGCAGGAGGAGAAGGGGACAGACGATGAGATGGTTGGATGGCATCACTGACTCAGTGGACTTGAGTTTGAGCAAAGTCTGGGAGACGGTGAAGGACAGGGAAGCCTGGAGTGCTGCAGTTCACGGGGTCGCCAAGAGTCAGACCTGACTTAGCAACGAGCAGCAACAACAGTGGTATAAGATCTGTCGTGCTCATCAAACCGTCGCCCCAGGATGCGTCTCGCTGTGTCCCCCGGGAAGGGCCGGCGCCGGCGCACCAGGGAACGCACACCTGCACAAACACGCTTCCTCACCGTTTTCTCACACCGTTTGCAGCTCTCCTGTTTGCTGATTCACTGCCAAGAGGTCGTGATGGAGGCATTCGGGGTCTGCTCTCCATCCCACTCTGCCGCCTCTTCAGGCCTAGACTCCCAGGACTCTGACCCGAGCAGAATGGAGAGTGGGGCTCAGGAGCTGATGATGAATGCAACAGTGAAAAGGCTGGGTGTTACACTTACCCTCAAGTGCCTGGGGACCAGCAGGAATGCCAAGATGGCAACGGAACTTTTATCTCTGGGGGCCTTGGGCATGGTGAATCCGGGTGGAAGGCAGGATTGGAGGGCTTGTCCTAAAGCATCTTATTTTTACTTTGCTTGTGTGTGTGTTTCGCTAGATGGGGGCTGGTGAGTTAGGGCTGGAGGCGGATGCCGTGTGAGTCTGGAGCTCCCCCGCCACCTTGCTGTCCTTGGGGCTGCCCCGCTGAGGCTGTGATGCGGATGCTCTCTCCCATTAAGGCTCTCTTTCTTTGTTTTGCATTTCTTTCATTGTATCTTCCCACCTGGGGTCCCTTACACCTTCCACCCGAGGTCAGATGTGTGTTTGAAGAGTATGGAACTACTTTCTTTCATTTTCTGACAAAACGAGCAGGAAAAGCCTCAGGACTCCTTACCTGTGTTTCGTCTTGTTCTGTCCCCATCAGACCTCCTGGTCACTCAGGAAAACTCCAAGTGGGAGTGGCCGGGGGAGGTGGGGACCCTCCAGGCAGGCGAGCCCTGGGTTGCCTGCAACACTTGCCTTCTCGAACCCGGCAAAGAACTTTTGCTTGCTGAGAGGAAACATGCATATTTCCTCAGTCCTGAGAAAGGAAAGGCCTTTTCCAAAAAGAGCAAGGCTCAGCCCATGCCGTGAGCTCCCGGGAGCTGCCTGCTGCCCGTGGCTGGTGGAGTCCCAGCAGCACCTCGGCACTGTGAGCCCTCTGTCTTGGTGGGGAGCTGAGAGGGCACTGCCACCGCTGCTACAGCTCGGGAGGAAAGCGGACGTGCACGTCTCCACCCAGGACGAGGCCTGACTCCCCTGTGCAGACTCCAGAGGAACCCCAGTGTCCACGTCAGCCCTGGAGAGGAAACCTCAGGTTCCGGCCCCAGGTCCAGACGAGGACTTAGGACCCGGCCCCGGCTGCAGCAAGCCCGGCTGCAGTGAGTGTAGCTTTAAGTTCTTTGATTCATCGTTCAGCTGATATCTGCATTAATATTTCAAGATCAAAGAGAATCGATGACTGTTTTAGGAATTTCACCCCAGGAGTTGTCAAATTAATTTACCTGTTTCTCATAAAATGTACTTATCAAAATAAACTTGCACTCCATTATGGAGTGTAAGTAATGGACCTCCTGCAGGTAAAATAGAAAAAGGCTGCAGAGTCTAGTTCGTTTACCTTTGTTTTCTTTCTTTCTTTCTTTTTTTTTTTCCTTTTTTGAGACATTGTCTTTTGGAACCAGCATCATCCATATTATTAATCGCCTGTGGGGCTTTATACTGCATCACATTACTTCCCTGGAATTAAACTGCTCCTATATAGTTATGAAAAATGTACTTTAAAAAAAAAAAACAGCAGTTAAAAAAAAAGGTCATTTTCTAGCATAAAAACCCTAAATAAAGTGCCATGAAGCCATCAGCAGTAAATTGAATTTCGGGGTGTATAATTGGTACGAGAACTGACACGTGAGGGGCCCCGCCGCCGCCGTCCGTCGCTGGTGCGGGGGACGCGGAGGGCCTGGAGACTGCCCGTGTGTGCACGGGGCTTGGCGGCGCCTGCCGCGCGGCCTCCCGGCCCGGCCGGTGAGCTTCGGCCCGGGCAGCTGGGACGCCCGCCAGAGCAGCCGCTCCTTTCAGCGCGCTCAGTGACCGTTCTTGGGGGTTGTTTACCGTTGCCATGGTGACTTTCATTTCCATAGCAGCAGCGCTGCTGTTTCTCAGAGGGAAATGAATTTAGTTATAAAAGGATAATATTTTTCTGTCTATATATAAGCAGCCATCTGTCAACCGGTGGATCAGAAAGGATTCAGAAACCTATTAAGACGGATAGCAATGAAGTGATGAGTATTTTGGGGGGGGGAACCCATATTAAAAGCAATAATAGATGTGGAAACAACTGTTGTATGTTCAACATCAGAACCGCGATTTTTTTCTCTCTATAGATTTGGGGTGTGTGTGTGTGTGTGTGTGTGTGTGTGTGTGTGTGTGGCCCTCACCACCTCCGCCGCTGCTGTGACAGCCTCATGAAATACAGCGTGCATTCTGCTGACGGTCGGGAAGAACCGAGGGGCTGGTTTGTGCCTCGCTAGACGCAGGTGTGTCTAGCGCCTCCGCTTCCTGACGCCGGAGCGTCCCCGCCCCGTTAGAGAGCCCCGTGGCTGAAGGCCGTGTCGCCCCCACTCTCCTGCGCCTCCACCCGGGGCACAGGCTGAGCGGGCGCGGAGGCCAGCAGCCCCTCGGAAGCACTGGGCGCAAGCGACGCCGTGCCCCTTAAATCGCCTTCCAGAGCAGCGTTCTTCCTTGCACACGCAAACGGGCAGAAAGTCACCTTTGGGAACGCTCCTCTAGTTCCTGCGTTCTTTATGTATTTCTTTCTTTTCGACGGTGTTGCGTGTTAGATGCAGCCCGCGGGATCCCTCCTTGCCGTGTGTGGGTCCTTCATTGTGGCGAGAGGACTTCTTTCCATTGTAATAAGGGCTAGAGGACTTCTTTCCATTGTAATAAATGAGCGAGAGGACTTCTTTCCATTGTAATAAATGAGCGAGAGGACTTCTTTCCGTTGTAATAAGTGGGCGAGAGGACTTATTTCCGTTGTAATAAATGGGCGAGAGGACTTCTTTCCATTGTAATAAGTGGGCGAGAGGACGTCTTTCCACTGTAATAATAAATGGGCGAGAGGACTTCTTTCCATTGTAATAAGTGGGCGAGAGGACTTCTTTCCGTTGTAGCAACTGGCACTCAGGTTCACTTGCCCCACGGCATGTGGAATCTTGTTCCCCAGCCAGGAAATCGAGCCTTCATTCTCCTGCATTGGAAGGTGGATTCTCAACCACTGGGCCAACCGTGGAAGACCCAAGTTCCTGAATTTTTTCTTTTCCTCTATTGTGTTCATAAACTGTAACTTGCAGGGGGAAGAACACATGCACACACCAGCCCCGTTGTAAATAATGTTGTTTATTGGTTGATTTTTCCAGATCCTGACATTGACGCTGCCACTGCCATGATGCTTTTGAATACTCCCCCTGAGATACAAGCAGGTTGTGAGTAGATGCTTCTATAGCCTACAGCACCACAGTTTGTGAACTTAACCTTCTCCTTTACATACCAGGCCGTAGGAAGAACTAATGCCCAAGCAGACCGCCCCCCGCCCCCACCTTAGAGAATCACTTTGAATTACCGCAGTGCGTGATTCCATACATGTGCATAGAGAGACGCGGTCACGCACATGTGTGAATGAATACGTAGGTGTGTTTCCAAGATGACAGAGTGCTAAGGTAATTTCAGGGCTTGAGACTCGGGGTCAGGGAAGGGGACCAGGAATGAGTCCCAGAGAACAGACCCTTTCTCCTTCAGGAGCTATTCCTGGGAGTTTGTCGTTTCAGCTAGAAGGGGCTGCAGGGGCCCGGTTCGCAGTCGAGGGACTCAGCAGGACCCACTTGTAGACATGCCTCTCCCCTTGGGGACCTCATGAATATCAGGCTCCCGTCTTAGGGCGAGGAGAGGAAACCCAGCAAGGTGGGCACAGCCTGCAAAGGGCAACACCGGGGTTCCCCCGCCCCGTGTCGTCCTGGCAAGGCCACACAGACAGAAGGGCAGGGCTGCTTCCGTGAAGCGGGCTCCCGGCTTCACCTCCTGTCAGCCCTCCAGCAAGGCCCAGCCCCCCAAGACATCTCTGCTTCCTCCCTTGAACTGCTCTTCCATGTACCATCCGATGTCTTCTCCCCACCTCTGGAGCTAACGTGTTTTTAGAATGGTCTCCTCCCCCAGTGATGACCGATGACCCAGACGCAGATGTCTGTCCCCTGTCCTCCCAGCGGCCATGTCCCTCTCCCAGCGGAAGCCTGTTGATCGGACAGCCAGCTCAGCCCCTGCGGCCTGTTCGGCTCGTTGGCAGGATAACGGCGTCACTGCCTTGCTGTGCATGGACTCGTGGCGTGCCGCAGCCGACCCCCTCCGATGCCCACCTGCCTCGTTCTGAGCACAGCCCCGCCTGCTGAGCAAAGGGATCCCCACTTCGGGAGCCTGTGGCATCTCCCACAGGAGAACATCTGTTCCCAGACCCTTCCCAGCTGTCTAATGTCGAATTCTAGACCGTCCCTCCTAGTCTGCCAGCAGCTTTAGGAAATTGGCTCCATCCTTCCTCCCCTGTTCCTTGGTTTAAAAGACCCAAGAGACAGAGCCAGGAGTTCTCAGGACAGTTGTCTCTCTGCCGAAGGCTGCGGTTACTTGGTCCTGAAGGCACAGAATCCTCATTCTCTCTTTGCTGAGCTCAGCTTGCTGGCTGTTGAAATAGAGACTGCCCTCACCTCTGAGAAGGAATCACCACTGCTAAGCAGACGCAGAGCCAGTGCAGTCCTGTAACTAGCAGTTAACCTGTAGTGTGGGTTTTAAAGGATGTTTGAAGTTACACGGAAGTGAAAAAAAAAAAAAGAACTCGGTTCTCAGATATCTCTTGCAGGAAGAGAGTAGACCAGACTGTAATCCAGTTATGTTCTGAAACAGTTTCTGAAATCAAGGTGGATAATTCATCACGGGGCAAGCGTACTGACTTGATCAGAGCTGCATAAGGTTTGGGTACCTTCCTTCGTACCAGTCACTGCCCGCAGTGATCGTTGGTTTAAAGATGTTATTTTGATGAACGGGAATAAAGGCGTTAAGCGAGGAAAGGCAAGGGGATTGGTCATTAACAGATCCTTGGCAGCTTTATAAAGATCCATTATCGCTAGATTCTTGATCACAGATAGAAAAGGAAAAGGGTTGATCCTGATGAGTTAAGAAGTTAATTGTTTTTAGTGTTCTCATGGCTAAATGAACTGCTCCCCGCTCCCTGACTGTAACACATACTGCAAGTTTCTTTCCAGGGTGTCTGTAGTCTTCTGTGTGCTGGGATGCTGAACTTGCGTTTTCCGAGCTCCATGTTCACGGTGTGAAGCTGTGAAGTCACGTAGGGCTTTCCCACCTCGCTCTGACTACTGTGAGAAGCCCAGCCACAGCCCTGGTGGGCCTGCCAGGANATAATAAATGGGCGAGAGGACTTCTTTCCATTGTAATAAGTGGGCGAGAGGACGTCTTTCCACTGTAATAATAAATGGGCGAGAGGACTTCTTTCCATTGTAATAAGTGGGCGAGAGGACTTCTTTCCGTTGTAGCAACTGGCACTCAGGTTCACTTGCCCCACGGCATGTGGAATCTTGTTCCCCAGCCAGGAAATCGAGCCTTCATTCTCCTGCATTGGAAGGTGGATTCTCAACCACTGGGCCAACCGTGGAAGACCCAAGTTCCTGAATTTTTTCTTTTCCTCTATTGTGTTCATAAACTGTAACTTGCAGGGGGAAGAACACATGCACACACCAGCCCCGTTGTAAATAATGTTGTTTATTGGTTGATTTTTCCAGATCCTGACATTGACGCTGCCACTGCCATGATGCTTTTGAATACTCCCCCTGAGATACAAGCAGGTTGTGAGTAGATGCTTCTATAGCCTACAGCACCACAGTTTGTGAACTTAACCTTCTCCTTTACATACCAGGCCGTAGGAAGAACTAATGCCCAAGCAGACCGCCCCCCGCCCCCACCTTAGAGAATCACTTTGAATTACCGCAGTGCGTGATTCCATACATGTGCATAGAGAGACGCGGTCACGCACATGTGTGAATGAATACGTAGGTGTGTTTCCAAGATGACAGAGTGCTAAGGTAATTTCAGGGCTTGAGACTCGGGGTCAGGGAAGGGGACCAGGAATGAGTCCCAGAGAACAGACCCTTTCTCCTTCAGGAGCTATTCCTGGGAGTTTGTCGTTTCAGCTAGAAGGGGCTGCAGGGGCCCGGTTCGCAGTCGAGGGACTCAGCAGGACCCACTTGTAGACATGCCTCTCCCCTTGGGGACCTCATGAATATCAGGCTCCCGTCTTAGGGCGAGGAGAGGAAACCCAGCAAGGTGGGCACAGCCTGCAAAGGGCAACACCGGGGTTCCCCCGCCCCGTGTCGTCCTGGCAAGGCCACACAGACAGAAGGGCAGGGCTGCTTCCGTGAAGCGGGCTCCCGGCTTCACCTCCTGTCAGCCCTCCAGCAAGGCCCAGCCCCCCAAGACATCTCTGCTTCCTCCCTTGAACTGCTCTTCCATGTACCATCCGATGTCTTCTCCCCACCTCTGGAGCTAACGTGTTTTTAGAATGGTCTCCTCCCCCAGTGATGACCGATGACCCAGACGCAGATGTCTGTCCCCTGTCCTCCCAGCGGCCATGTCCCTCTCCCAGCGGAAGCCTGTTGATCGGACAGCCAGCTCAGCCCCTGCGGCCTGTTCGGCTCGTTGGCAGGATAACGGCGTCACTGCCTTGCTGTGCATGGACTCGTGGCGTGCCGCAGCCGACCCCCTCCGATGCCCACCTGCCTCGTTCTGAGCACAGCCCCGCCTGCTGAGCAAAGGGATCCCCACTTCGGGAGCCTGTGGCATCTCCCACAGGAGAACATCTGTTCCCAGACCCTTCCCAGCTGTCTAATGTCGAATTCTAGACCGTCCCTCCTAGTCTGCCAGCAGCTTTAGGAAATTGGCTCCATCCTTCCTCCCCTGTTCCTTGGTTTAAAAGACCCAAGAGACAGAGCCAGGAGTTCTCAGGACAGTTGTCTCTCTGCCGAAGGCTGCGGTTACTTGGTCCTGAAGGCACAGAATCCTCATTCTCTCTTTGCTGAGCTCAGCTTGCTGGCTGTTGAAATAGAGACTGCCCTCACCTCTGAGAAGGAATCACCACTGCTAAGCAGACGCAGAGCCAGTGCAGTCCTGTAACTAGCAGTTAACCTGTAGTGTGGGTTTTAAAGGATGTTTGAAGTTACACGGAAGTGAAAAAAAAAAAAAGAACTCGGTTCTCAGATATCTCTTGCAGGAAGAGAGTAGACCAGACTGTAATCCAGTTATGTTCTGAAACAGTTTCTGAAATCAAGGTGGATAATTCATCACGGGGCAAGCGTACTGACTTGATCAGAGCTGCATAAGGTTTGGGTACCTTCCTTCGTACCAGTCACTGCCCGCAGTGATCGTTGGTTTAAAGATGTTATTTTGATGAACGGGAATAAAGGCGTTAAGCGAGGAAAGGCAAGGGGATTGGTCATTAACAGATCCTTGGCAGCTTTATAAAGATCCATTATCGCTAGATTCTTGATCACAGATAGAAAAGGAAAAGGGTTGATCCTGATGAGTTAAGAAGTTAATTGTTTTTAGTGTTCTCATGGCTAAATGAACTGCTCCCCGCTCCCTGACTGTAACACATACTGCAAGTTTCTTTCCAGGGTGTCTGTAGTCTTCTGTGTGCTGGGATGCTGAACTTGCGTTTTCCGAGCTCCATGTTCACGGTGTGAAGCTGTGAAGTCACGTAGGGCTTTCCCACCTCGCTCTGACTACTGTGAGAAGCCCAGCCACAGCCCTGGTGGGCCTGCCAGGAGTGGGCTCTAGCGCCCTGGTAGGAAGGGACCGGGCAAGCCACGGAAGTCATGGAAGGAGGCAGCAGAGAAGTCAGTTTAATGCCTGGGCAGAAGGTAGCACATCAGCCTTGTATTCACCTTCCTGTCTGACCCCAAGCCTCATCAGATCCCCTGGAAATCCAGCTAGGGCATAGTCAGTGGGTGAGAAGCCGCCGAGATTGGAGCAGGGCCGTTGGAAGGAGGTGAGCGTATGCTGAGCGGCCGTTCCTGCACTTGGGGGCCCCAGGAACCCCCCTCAGCCTCCTAAGAAGCGCAGGCAGGCGTTTGTGTCCCGACACCAGGACTCTCTGCGGTTAGTTCTTCTGTGCTTTGCTCTCCCTTTGCCTCCCGACCTGATGTTTCTTGTCTGGGATGTGAGGCAGGACCTCACCTCCCAAAGGGAGACCATCCTGGACATACAGCACAGAAGCCACTGTGCCCAACCCTGCCAGCTTTGCCCAAAGCCTGGAAACAGTGGGAGGTGATCCCTTAGTCACTTTGTCCACCTGATGCAAAGAGCTTACTCACTGGAAAAGACCCTGATGCTGGGAAAGATTGAGGCCGGGAGGAAAAGGGGACAACAGAGGGGGTTGGATGGCATCACCAACTCAGTGTACGTGAGTTTGGGTAAACTCTGGGAGTTGGTGATGGATAGGGAGGCCTGGCGTGCTGCAGTCCATGGGGGCGCAGGGAGTCAGACGTGACTGAGTGACTGACCTGACCTGATCCCTTAGCCAAAACACTCAAAGGCAGCAGACACCGGGGCGCTGGTGGGGAATGGGCAGCCCGCCTCAGGGTGTGTGTGCACGCGTGTCGCCAGGTTTGGGGTCCTGCCTGCCTGCTCCCCGTGGGGGCCCATGGCCGTCTGTTACTGGAGCCTCATCCTCCCCGGCTGCTGTCGACAGCCTCCCGTGTGCACTGCCCGGGCTGAGCAACGCCCTGTGTGAGCGGGGCCCCACCCCGTCCATCTTCCCCTGGCACTGCGCAGCAGGCAGAGGACAGCCTGGGCGGTTTAAGGTCTCGCCTTTGTCCTGGCCCTTCCGGAGGCCCCAGGCGGCAGCCGCTGAGGTCCTGCACTCTCATCTTCCTGCGGGCAGACTGGCCACAGGCTGGGAGTCAGTTAGGTGCTAGCAAGGAGCCCTCTCCAGAAGGTGGCAGAACCCCCGTCAGGAGGAGGCCCCCCTCCTGCCGCGTGGATGCCCACTGCACCTGTGCCCCTTAGCTCCCGCCCTGTGGGGCCCCTCCGCCCCTCCGCCCCTCCCTGCACGCTGACGCTCCGCTTCGGCGGGGCAGCTGAGCGCGCCGAGCCCATCAGAACCTCAGCCTGCAGCGTTGTCTCCCCCGCAGCCTCAGCGGGAGCATTCTCTCTTTTTGGCTCGGTCCGTTGGGGAGCCTTCCGCGAGACATGGCTATCACATCTCAGGAGCTCTGCGGGACACGGCTTCCAGAAAAAGCCAGGCAGGACCCCGCTGCCTCATGTTCTCCTGAGCTGTGGACTGTGCTTCTAGTCAAATCCATCCGCATCCCTCTTCCCTGCCAAAAAAAAAAAAAAGTACGGCTCTGTAGATTAATTCTAACTTCTAGATTCTGATTAAGGCTTCCTAGGTGGCTCCAGTGATGAAGAGTCGGCCTGCAAAATGTTACCAGTATTATTTTACGGTATTAATGAAATATTTTACATCCTCTTCATACTGAGTCTTTGAAATCCAGTGTGCTTAGAACATGGCTCGTCTGAATTCCACGTCTCACTCGCCCTAGAGCGCCCACGCTTGCTCTGTCGGCTGGCGCGGTGGTAAAGCACCCGTCTGCCAGTGCAGGCAACAGAAGAGACTCCGGCTTGATCCCGGGCGGGAAGATCCCCTGGAGGAGGAAGTAGCAACCCATTCCAGTGTTCTTGCCTGGGAAGTTCCGCTGACACACGAGCCTGGTGGGCTACAGTCCATGGGGCTGCGAAGAGTCAGCTCTGAGCCCACACACACAGTGTGAGTGTACACACACTGCGAGTATACACACACACTGCGAGTGCACACACTGCTGCGAGTGTACACACACTGCTGCACGTGCACACACTGCAAGTATACACACACAATGCGAGTGTACACACACACTGCGAGTATACACACACAATGCGAGTGCACACACACACTGCAAGTGCGTACACACACTGCGAGTGCGCACACAGTGCTGTGAGTGCACACACTGCTGTGCGTGCACACACTGCTGCGCATGCACACACTGCTGCGAGTATACACACACAATGCGAGTGTACACACTGCAAGTATACACACACACTGCGAGTGTACACACACACTGCGAGTATACACACACTGCGAGTGCGCACACACACTGCGAGTGCGCACACACACTGCGAGTGTGTACACTGCGAGTATACACACTGCGAGTGCGTACACACACTGCGAGTATACACACACTGCGAGTGCACACACACGCTACGAGTATGCACACACACACACCTGCTCTAGATTTCTGCTCTACTGCCTGCTCTACAGTTCTCTGACAAGCCCTGTGAGTCACCTTTGACCCCAGTGGAGGGCCTGTCATTAAGTCAGGAGACGTCTGAGCACCGTGACTAACCTTCAGATGAAGTGAAAGCTGCTCAGTCATGTTGGGCTGTTTGCGACCACGCGGAGCATGCAGTCCATGGGACTCTCCAGGCCAGAAGACTGGAGTGAGTAGCCGTTCCCTTCTCCAGGGGATCTTCCCCACCCAGGGACTGAACCCAGGTCTCCTGCATTGCAGGGGGATTCTTTACCAGCTGAGCACCAGGGAGGACCGAGAACACTGGAGTGGGCAGCCTGTCCCTTCTCCAGGGGATCTTCCCCACCCAGGGATCGAACCCAGGTCTCCTTCCTGCGTTGCAGGCAGATTCTTTACCCACTGAGCTACCAGGGAAGCCCACTCATCTTCAAAGGCTGACATCGTGCCTGGTTGGAATGTTCCCAGAGAGAAACTCTAGGTAATGAACAGAGCAGCAGAATGGGATGGGGGCGGGAGTGGTTGAGAGAAGGCGGAAGTCCTCCTCAGCCCCCCTCCCCCCAGAGCTGGAATGCGTGTAGAGGCACCAGGAAGCAGGCTCCCTCCTCTCAGCCCTCCCTGCATCCTTGCAGGGAAGCGGGTGGAAGGGCCAGTGCTAGGAAAGGGAAGGATCATCGAATCACCTGCTGCTCAGCTTACGGCCTCTGCTAGCTTAGCCCGGGCAGCTCGCCAGCACAGCAGTCAGAGCGCAGAGGTTAATTCTGGAAGCTGCGAAAACCAAGGAAACTGAATGTGGGGAGGGGAGCTGGGGAAGCCGGGGTGGGGGCCACGGAGGAAAGCTGCTCCTGTGCCTTCCACTGCTTGTCTTGCGGGTTCTGGAAGTGATCGCATTGGATCACAGTGAACCGTGCTGCTTGATTTGATTCTCTGCGTGTGTGAGGGCTGCTTTCTTGATGGATAAAAGTTGAGGGTCAGTGCTTAACACAAAGTGCTGATGTCGTTGGCACCTCGTCCCAGGATTTGAGAGTCTCAGACATACGTCTTCTCTCCCAGGAGAGCCGATCTAAAAAGCATTTTCTGTTGGGGGAGAGTTGATCCAGAGTGCTAGACTCCGGTGCACAGCACACTGGCTCAGTTGCACATGCAAGTGGGTCTGTTCTTTTTCAAGTTCTTTTCCCGTGTAGGTTATTAGAGTATTGAGCAGACTTCCATGTGAAGAGCTGAATGCTTCAATGATGTAGCAGAAAAGGATGACGCTGGGGGCGGGGGTGTGCTTTTTCTTTTTCTAGTTGATTTAGTGAGAAGCCACAAATCTGAGTTTGAGGTTGATCCTAAATATCCAGTTTCTCATGACTTCTCTTCTCTAGCCGGAGCCCAGGTTTAATTTCAGCAGGTTGGGGAGGCGCCCTGGGTTTATGTGTGTTGATACGCATTGGGGGAAACACAGAGGACACGGAAGGGAAGGAGATGTGCTGAGAAGCGAAGGGCCAGGGGCACTGACCCCGTCTCCAGATCCGGACTCAAAAAGTCATGGCGCGGGGACTTGGGAATGCCTTTCTCAGCCGTGTTAGGCCGGCCGGGATTCACCTCTCAGAAGCTACATTCTAGACACCTGGGTGTGGAGACAGAAGGGAGAAAAGGGTGGGAGCAGTTAAGAGTCACCGGCTGCGTGGGCAGAGAGGGGCACGTCTGCCCCCGATGAGGCCGCAGCGAGCACCGGGAAGCCAGGCTTGGTGGGGGCAGCGCCCTGCAGCAGCTCCTGTGAGAGTGCACGCCGGGGTCCAAGGGAGCCTGAAGTGCACGCCAGTGGGGTCACCAGGTTCCAGAAACAGCTCGGGGAAGGCCTTTTCACGCTGCAGGGAAACTCTGTGAGAGTCTCTGAAGTGAATAGTGTATTAACCAGGAAGACGTCTTCATGGGTGAGTGCAGAGTTCGTGAAGTGAAAGTTGCTTGGTTGTGTCCGACCCTTTGCGACCCCATGGACTGTACAGTCTGTGGTGGAATTCTCCAGGCCAAAATACTAGAGTGGGTAGCCTATCCCTTCTCCAGGAGATCTTCCCAACCCAGGAATCGAACCAGGGTCTCCTGCGTTGCAGGCAAGTTCTTTACCAACTGAGCCACAAGAAAGGCCCAGGAATACTGGAGTGGGTAGCCTTTCCCTTCTCCAGCAGATCTTCCCAACCCAAGAATTGAACTGGGGTCTCCCGCATTGCAGGTGGATTCTTTACCAGCTGAGCCACCAGGGAAGCAGAGTTAGGGAGAGCTACAAAAGCCTAATAGACTGAAAAAATTTCTACGTGTCCTGACCCCGTTAAGTCCTATGCCTTAGAGATAATGAGTGAGAGGGCGCCGGTGAGGCGAGGTGCGATGGCAGAAGGGTGAACACGGTGATCTGGGTGACAGTGAGCTTATAGAGTGGGCTAGCCGCTGAGCTAGCAGCTCCTGTGTTTTGTCTTATTTTATCTTCAAAACGGTGCTGTGAGGTACTCTCACGCCTCCTTTATAGGTGAGAAAACAGAGGCACAGAAGGGTAAGGCACTTGCCCAAAGCACAGGGCTTGTGGTGGGGCGAGACTTTGCACAGAGGCCGTGTGGCCCCAAGTGTGTACTCGTGACCATACAAGAGGCTTCTTCCCTGGAGCTTAATGAGGCAGGGAGTCGAGCAAGCGGTGTCCAGTAGTGGCTTGGTGAGGGCTGACCTCCTCTCTCTGTCTCCTTGACGCCGGGTAAGCCGCTGGTGACCGGAGGCTCCAGCCACTTGGGCAGAGGGCTCCGGGTGCAGACAGGGCTGCGTCTCCTCTGACGGCCGGATGACTGCAGGGCTGTGCCAGGCCGGAGGACGTGTGCCCGGGCTCCCTAGCCTTCTGTGCCAGGCTGGGGGACGTGTGCCCAGGCTCCCTAGCTTTCTGTGCCAGGCCGGGGGGCATGTGCCCCGGCTCCCTCATCTTTGTTGCAGGACTCTAGGTGCTCTGGGCGTTTCGACACAGGAGTGGCTCTGCAGTGATCTGCACGCGGGGAACGGAAGTGCCGTGAGCACAGCTGCTGCTCTCCGGCTGAGCATGTGACCTGGACGATGGCCAGGGGCTTCCGACCCCATCCAGCTTTGTCTCATCCTGTTCTCGCGGGCCGCTCCAGGGCGCCTCTGGGGGTGCTGAGTGCATGGGTGGTGCTGAGATTGAAGACTGGCATCTATTTTCAGAACAGCCGTGCTTTTATTCAGTTAAACCTCTAAATACTCTGAGGGGTCAATACTGGGTGTCCTCTCCTTAAGGAGCTCATCAGGGGAGACAGGCAGTGAAGGACGCTGACGGGACACAGAGGCAGGTCGTGTGACCCGAGTCTGGCTCTCGGCCGCCAGGCTTGAGACCACCTCCCTGCTCACAGCCCTTCAGTGGTTTTCCCGGTATCCATAGTGAAAGTGAAAGGGTTAGTTGCTCAGTCGTGTCCGACTCTTTGCGACCCCGTCCATGGACTGTAGCCCACCGGGCTCCTCTGTCCATGGGGTTCTCCAGGCAAGAATACCAGAGGGGGTTGCCATTCTCTTCTCCAGGGGATCTTCCCAACCCAGGGATCGAACCCGGGTCTCCTGCGTTGCAGGCGAATTCTCTGCTGTCTGAGCCACCAGGGGTGAAGTGTAAAGATGCATCTCATTCCTGCTAGGGTGATATGCTTTGTCACAGTTACTTTTTAGTTGTTAGGCACATTATGCTTTTCATCACTTCCAGACCTGGTGTGTGCCTTTGAATACTAAGGTCCACAGCACTTCCTGCAGGAAGGCGTCCCAGAGGGCCTTTGCTTGGGGTTAGCCGTCCCCATCCTTCATGCCCACAGGCCCGCTGGCCTACTGCTTGCCACAGTGCGTTTTCATTGTCCTTTCGGTTCTGTCTGCCCCACCCAGCTGGGGGGACCCTGTGTCCTCTTCATCTAATGTGTAGACGGGCACTTGGTAATTCAATCCAGTAATTGATACAGCCTATCTATGAGACTGTAATCATTCTTACTGATAAGAATTATAACTGATGTAGACTTTAAATATTTAAGTTGTTTGGGGGGAGTACTATTCTGTCAGATTTGCTTGATGTTCTAGATGAGATCCCTAGGGATTGATACATTAAATACTGACCATTTTGAAGAGATACTGCACAGCAAAATAATTGAAAGAAACCCTTTCCCGCAATTGCCAAAACAGACAAACCAAAAATGACCTCCACCTGAAGCGTCCGCCTGTGGACAGCAGAGTCCTGGTTTATATGCATGTTTGTCCTCTGGAGTTACTGGTATTTTCCCTCCTGTGTTTTCTTCCAGAAGTTTTGTAACTTTAGTCCTTACGTTTAGCTCTATGATGCATTCCTAATTAGTTTTCCTATTTGGCATGAGGTTAGGCCCAAGGTTCGTCTTCGTCCAAGTGGATCTCTCACTGTTCTAACCCTTCTTCCCCCATTGTCTGCGTATTTGTCAAAAACCAGTTGGACCACATACACGTGAGTCTCTTTCTTGGATTCTCTTTTGTTCCATGGATCTATAGGTCTGCACTTACATGTATACCACTCTGCCTTGTAGCTTTATATGAAGTTCAGTAATCTGGGTAGATTTAAATTCCGGACACTTTCTAGAGTTCCAGAGAACTCATCAGCTACGGCACACCATGATGATTAGTTGCAATGTCATATCCTAACAGGCTTCGTGCTTACAAGATACCTGGTGAGTCCCCCACCTCAGATGACCTAATATCTGAAATCAGGCTGATTGTTAGCCACAGGTGGAAGCCCCTGGTCTAGTTCAGCCTACCTGCGTGATTAAATATGGGAGCAGACGGGGGTCCTCGAGCCCAGCTGTGCTGGTAGTGATGACTTCAGGCACCACTTTCCGTTTGTCTCCTGCCCCACTTTTGTGCAGCCTAGTAACGGGGACCTTACACAGGCCTGGATGCGATGAGGCAGAAGATACGAGCAGGAGCTGCCCAGGGGGTCAGTCTGCAACTTTATCCCACGTTCCAGAGCAGACGTTCGTCCACCGGGAGAGACCCGACTTAAGGGTTAGAGTATTTACATAAATCTGCTCTTAGAGACCTGAGATTACAGGAGTTAAAAAGTATGCACTGTGTCTTTTGGGAAGCCTAGTTGTTCCACACAAATATCGGCTTTAAAAATTTAATATCCAGGGACTTCTTGGTGGTCCACTGTTAAAGACTTTGCCTTCCAGCGCAGTGGGTACAGGTTTGACCCCTATTTGGGAGCTAAGATCCCTCATATCTGGCAGCTGAAACAACCAAAAACGTTTAAAATAGTCCACATCCAAAAAAAAAAAAATCTATAAAAAGATTTATTGACTTTTAAGAACACTTAATACTTCGAGTGGTTTTCGTTTTTGAAGGTCTGATTTCGTCGACTCTTTTTGGTCTGTGTTTGAGAAAGCACGACCTGTCCACCCTGCCCTTGGGTGAGTCTGGGCCAAGGGCGGGGGACTCGAGGATGCTAGAGACGGAAAGGGTCTTCGAGAACGCTGTTCAGAGAAGGAGGAGTAGATTCCGTGAGCGCTCACAAAGCCCTGCCAGAAGAGCAGGTTGAAGCCCAGGTGTACCAGCCCTGTGTCGCGTGCTCACGCGGGAGGCATGCCTGGCCCCTAGACACTCGTGGAGGAGTGTCGATGGTGAGCGGGAGCCAGAGGAAACTGCCGTTTGGGGGGCCACGGAAGAGCGGCTCTCGGGGGTCGCTTCTGGCTGGACCGGTCTGTAAAAGCGCAGATCCGTGTGAGGCCGCAGCGCCTGAGCGCCCCGGCCAGGAGCTCGGCTCGCAAGGGGCGCAGGGCTGAGGGCCGGGGAGGCGCCGGCACGTCTGCTCAGAGGGGGCCGCGCTGAGCCGGGGCGCTCGCCAGGTCGGCTCTGCCCTTCTTCTGGCTGGCTTTCTTCTTCCCCCTTCCTGGGTTAAGGACCCTTAGAAAGATATTCCCAGTTCTGACTGTGGCCGGAGAAGCGTGAGGAAAACGATTTGCTTGCTCAAGATGCCGTCAGGTTCTTGAGACCAAAAGGGTCTGCCTGGAGAGGAAAGCTTGTGTGTAATAAACGCAGGAAAGTAATATTTGCAGCCCACTTTTTTACTTTAACCAAGGCATCACTAGTAAGCTATTGGTTTGACTTGACTAAATCTCCCTCTTGAGGTGTGGCATCTTTCTCTCTTTCTGTCTTGCTCTCTTGATATTCTTGTTGTATCTGCCACCCCGTGTGTGTCTGTGTGTGTGTCTGTCTGTGTGTCTGTGTGTGTGTCTGTCTGTGTGTCTGTGTGTCTGTGTGTCTGTGTCTGTCTGTCTGTCTGTGTCTGTCTGTGTGTGTGTCTGTGTGTGTCTGTCTGTGTGTCTGTGTGTGTGTGTCTGTGTGTGTGTCTGTGTGTGTGTATCTGTGTGTCTGTGTGTGTGTGTCTGTGTGTCTGTCTGTGTCTGTCTGTGTCTGTGTGTGTGTCTGTATGTCTGTCTGCCTGTGTCTGTGTGTCTCTGTGTCTGTGTGTGTGTCTGCTTGCTCTCTGTACCTGTGAGTGCCTCTTCTTTCTCTCCCTGCCTCCCTCTCTCTCTGGTGTGGCCCCCATTTCTGACTCGGAACAGACGTCTCCACGGCGGGACTCACGTGTGCTGTCTCTTTGCTTTTCCAGTTCCTCCGGGAGTGATACAGAACGGAGCGCGGGTTCTGAGCCGAGGCCTGTTCCCCGGGGTGCGGCCGCTGCCAGCCACGCCCATCGGGATGACCGCGGCTGTGAGGTAAGGGCCCTGCCGGCCGGAGCCCCTGAGCCGCGGGAGGGGCGCCGCGCGTCCCGCGGGGCCGCCGGGGGAAGACCAGCCTCTGCGTGGTCAGGGTGGAAACAGCTTGGGTGTCTGAAGGCATTAAAGGCGCTCCAGAGGACCCAGGTCCAGGTGCCGGCTTCTGCTTCTCGGGCTGTCAGACTACCCTGGTCTCTTTGCAGATGCGATGAAGCAGAATGGCAGTGAAGCTGCTCTGTTCTGCGAAGGTGGGGTAACGCGAGCAAAGGGAAGTGGTGGGCAGGGCGGGCATCAGATTCACGGCTAACTGGTCAGCCTCCAGACCCCGCCCTGTCACTTGGGCATGTCTGACCTCTGTGGGTTAGCTCCCTCATTCATGAAGCTCCTCTGCCTCCTGAGAAGGCTTGCAATGGAACGTGCGAAAAGGCAGGCATAAAAGGTGCTCCGGTGAGTGGTCTGTAAATACCAGGTGGCGTCAGCAGCCCCCACTCCCAAGCATCAGCTCAGCTGCCAAGCCTCGTGGACTCCTCCTTGGGAAGTTTCTTTCCTCCACCCTTCTCAGCGCCTCTGCCAGCCCCAGGGGAGGGCCTATCGCTTGCCCGCGAGGGAGTGCCTCCCCCCTGCCCACCCCCACCCTCCCGACAGCCCTCGCCAGGCTGGTTTCCTAAAATGCGCCTCCCCAGCTGTGTGCAGAAGCATCCCCGTCGACTCCCGCCGTCTCACCCTGTCTCCTCCAGCCAGATTTGTTCTCCAGATGATGCAGGGTTGGCCCATCTTGTCCTGCAGTTTCCTCCGTGTAGATCTCCCTCCGCCTCCACGTGGAGAGCAGCACCTCCTTCTGGGCCCGTCACAGAAATGGTCCCTTCCCCGGGCTTTTCTGAGCAGGCCTGAGCCCGTGCTTTCGGCGTGGCCCTGCGGTGCGTGGCCCGCTCTGTCCTCTGGGGTTTGCTTGCTGAGGACAAGGGCTGGGCCTCACTCGCTTGGCTGAGGCCTCGTCGCACGCTCAGTGTTGGCCCCGATTGCTTGTTCAGAAGAGACCCGCCGTGCTGGGCTGCGTCCCTGCACGACACTGCACCCCAGCTTCTTTCCAGCACTTCTGGATCAAGTCCACCCCTCCAGGCCATTTCGCTTTCATGCTGTCTCATGTCCCAAAGAAGACCATCGCCGGAAGTCTGTTAAGTGGGGCTTGAGGGAACTGCAGGCCCAGGCTCTACGATGGGCGTCAACCACGTGGAGATTCTCCTCACTCAGGGCTTGTTTATCTTCTGGCTGCGTGTGCAGGATCTTCTCTGACCAGGGATCCAGCGTGCTTCTCCTGCGCTGGAAGCTCAGAGTCTTAACCCCTGGACCACCAGGGAAATCCTCCCTTGTGCCTCTTAACCCTCCCAGAAAACCAACTGCTTTTGCCAGAGTCATTCAGACGCTAAGTCATGTTCGACTCTTTGCAGCCCCATGGACTACAGCATGCCAGGCCTCCCTGTCCATCACCAGCTCCCAGAGTTTACTCAAACTCACGTCTGTCGAGTCGGTGATGCCATCCAGCCATCTCATCCTCTGTCGTCCCCTCTCCTCCTGCCTTCAGTCTTTCCCAGCATCAGGGTCTTTTCCAGTGAGTCAGCTCTTCACATCAGGTGGCCAAGGTATTGGAGCTTCAGCTTCAGCCTCAGTCCTTCCAGTGAATAAGTAAGCAAGTGTTACTCACGCAATCGTGCCCGACTCTTTGTGACCCCATGGACTGCAGCCCACCAGGCTCCTCTGTCCATTAGACTTTCCAGGCAAGGATACTGGAGTGGGTTGCCATTTACTTCTCCAGGGGATGTTCCCAACCCAGAGATCAAACCCAGGTCTCCTGCATTGCAGACAGATTCTTTACTGACTGAGCTACAAGGGAAGCCGTGAACAGTCAGGGTTGATTTCCTTCAGGATGGACCGATTGGATTTCCTTGCCGTCCTATCTTCAGGGCAGATGCTGGTATTTGGAACCTACTAAGGAGGGAAGTTAGTAGGAATTAGAATAGTAATTGTATGATAAAGCCAGTTATCATTTCTGCTAACCTGACATCGCGTTACTTTCCAAAAGTGTGGAAAGGTTCTTTTTCTTGCACTTCTCCCGTATCTTTCTTAGATATCCTGAGATCAGTAATTTACGACCTTCAGTTCATGAGTGGTAAGCCTCTTCCTTCGAGCCAAAATAGCTGTGTCTTGGCCTCACACTGTGAGAGAGACATACTCTGTCTCCTGTTTGTTCTTAAAATCGCTTCTGCCTAACCTCCTCATGTGCCTTTCTGGTTGGGAAGGCCGCAGACTCTTCTCACAGGCCGTAAAGATCTCCTTTCATGTGCAGACACTAAGCGTAGACTTCAGTTTATTGTCCTCAGCATCTTTTCAGTGCCTTTTTAAGCAAACGGAGTTCTCCCTGTGGTTCCAGCCATTCCTTGGGAGAAGGGAAGAGCTAGGCAGAGGGAAAGGAGGCCTGAGGCGGACCTGGCTTTCAGCAGGAGCTGCCTCATTTTGTTACCCTCATGACATACGTGATTGCTGACTTTTGGTGATTAGTACCCTCTAGAGGTACTGGTTATATTCCGGTTAGAAGGTGACGTAGCCCTGTGGTTGTTCAGTTGCTAAGCCGTGTCTGACTCTGTGATTCCCATGGACTGCGGCACACCAGGCCTCCCTTTCCCTGAGCATTTCCGGAATTCGCCCAGCTTCCTGTCCATTGAATCGGGGATGTTATCGGTCGCACTGCAGCAAGACAATGATATCTTATTTGTGGTCAAAGAGCTCTACTCATCCTTCCCAGCCAACACCTCCCTTAGGCTCCTGCCGCAGCAAAAGGCCACAAGCGGGTTCCGGGGCCAGACGTGTGTGTCCCATCAGGTCCAGAGAGATGGAAGCCACCTTAGGGACTCGAACAGGGAAACTTCAAAATAAAGAAGCGTTGCCGCTGCTGCTGCTGAGTCGCTTCAGTCGTGTCCGACTCTGTGCGACCCCGCAGACGGCAGCCCCCCAGGCTCCCCCGTCCCAGGGATTCTCCAGGCAAGAACACTGGAGTCGGTTGCCATTTCCTTCTCCAATGCATGAAAGTGAAAAGTAAAAGGGAGGTCGCTCAGTGGTGTCCAACTCTTAGCGACCCCATGGACTGCAGCCCACCAGGCTCCTCCGTCCGTGGGATTTTCCAGGCGAGAGGACTGGAACCAGGTAGAAAGCTATTAACCAGGCCGCTGGAAGAGAACTCGGGGTGTTAAGGAGGGAACGAACGACTGCAGGGAGCGGCCACATCCCGTCTGATGGGGTCTGAATGTTGCCCCTCGAGGCTGGGTCTCAGAGCTCCCATGAGCGGCCGGGGCTGGGATCCAGGCCTCTTAGGAGGAGACTCTGAGCTCAGAGGAGGGACCGGTGGAAGGCCCAGCAGGGTCTCTAGGGAGAAGGCCCCTCTCCAGGCACGTGAAGTGGCGAGGCCTGCAGGCTCTGGAGGAATCACAGACTCCAGTCAGTGGCTACTGCAGGATTGACTGCTGCTTCAGCGGGGAGAGGCATGGCTGGGCCCGCAGAAATGGGGCGCAGGGGAGGGTCTCAGCCCTTCCCCCACCCCATCGCGGACTCAGGAGGGCAGAGCCAGGCGGCTCGGACAGGTGGCCTGGCACGGAGCGCTGCGGGCAGCCTGGGGCCCAGGGCTGTAGCTCTGCGTGTCCGTTCCCTCCAGAAGCACGCAGCCCAGAGCAGTGAGCCTCCCCGGCGTCACCGGAGGTCCGAGCAGAATCCTCTCGGTAAAACGTACGGCCGCAGCGTGTAGAGACAAGCGCTCATTTGCACAAACAGAAAACCACGGTGTGTTAGCCATTATCCCAATACCAGCTCTGCACTTTCCGCCTCAGTTTTAAGAGACTTCAGGGAGAGGAAGGCTCCAGAAGGTCAGGGACCCTCGCTTATAGTACCTTTTCCTTCCTTATGGCCTAAGTGCCTGGCAAATAGGTGGCGCAACACCTTCAGGAAAAATGAACGTAAACATAACCGTGTGGGTATTTGCAGGAGGCTGTGCAAAGCCCACTGAGGACTATTAGGGGAGGAAAATCCTGTTTTGCGCTCTCAGGTTCATTGTAATTGAAATTTTTCTGTTTTAATTTGGCCATGTGTCAGCTGAACCTGGATTCAGCTGAGGTTAAAGGGCAAACAGCCCAGCAGAGACCAGAACAGCAGCGGGTGCCCGCTGCCAGCCCACGTGGGGGTGATCCGGGGTCCCCGAGGGCTCCCGCTGCCCCGTCCGCCCAGCGGGGCTGGCGGGAGGGCCAGGGGTCATTAGCGCCCCCTGAAGACCTGTCTCCTACCCTGCTTTGTGTGACAGGTTTTCTGTGTGAGTCTAAGCAACTTCTCCTCAAGTGAAAATATTTGTCTTTCGGGGATGTGTTTTTTTTTCCCCCTCTGCTGAGTGCCAAAGGCCATGTTTGTTTGTCTTAACCCTGAAACCGTTATTGACATAGATGAAGTGTTACTTTTATTAGCTGATCACTACACAGTTTGTATTTGCTGGGTTCCTTTGCATGTAATTATGATGTGAAATCTCCTTGTAAGAGTATCTGTCAATAGTGTGATCGACTTTACCGTGTTGACTTTTTACTCGATAACCTCAGGGGTCGGCCCATCCTTAGACACTGGAGACGCGCTCCTTTTTAAATTTGCCGAGGCGGGGAATCCTTAAGACGCATCGTCCTCAAAGCAACTGCTCCCGCTTCTCCACGTTTTATGCGTGTGTCTTCCGCTGCCTCCCAGTGAAAGCCCTTGCAGAGAACGCCTTTGAACGGGAGAGTTATAGCGCCAGAAGGACTGTTTCTGGGTCTCTTGGGAAACGGAGCGTAAGATTTCCTCCATTCGTGGACTAGGGGCGGCTTCTCAACTGCAGGCCACAGCAGCTCCCCTCGGCCTGGGCCGCCTTTTGCGCACGGCTTAGGACTCTCTGACCCTAAGTGACCTCTCAGGTGCCAAGGATCTGTGCACGTCAAGGCTTGCCGGAGGATCGAGAGAGAGCTGGTGGGCGAGCCCTCCTTCATGAGCCAGACCGTGCTGTGCTTGCTCAGCTCCAGCTCTTTACAGCCCCAGGGACTGAAGCCCACCAGGCTCCTCTGTCCGTGGGGTTGTCCAGGGAAGAATTCTGGAGTGGGTGGCCATTTCCTCCTGCAGAGCGTCTTCCCAGCCTAGGGACCGAACCCATGTCCCCTGCATCTGCTGCCTCGCAGGCGGATTCTTTACTGCTGAGCCATCGGAGAAGCCTTTCGCATGTCAAGAGAGCTCAGAAATTTCACACGTGAATTTGGGAACCAGGTTTCCTGGGTCCATAGCCTGTAACTATGGGGCCTTGGGCCAGGCTTCTCAGAAGAAAACCAGCACCTCCCTTAGGAGTTACTAGGATTAATACACAGTTACATACCTAGCACATAGTAAACAGTATACAAGTGTTCAATAAACACATGATTGACAAGCACACCTGTTCATAAATGGGAAAGGGCTTTTCTCCAGATACACAAAGGGTACATAGAACAAGCAATCAGCACACAGAAAAATGCTCAGCATCACTCATCGTTAGGGAAATGCAGATCAAGACTACAGTGAGATAGTACTTCGCCCTCCTTAGGATGGCGCTAGCAAGAAAACAAAGTATTGAGTGTTGACAAGGTTATGGCACAATTGGAGCCTAAGGCGGTGCGGCCACTGTGAAAAGAGTATGGCAGGTCCCTTGGGCTAGAGGGAGATCAACCCGTCCGTCCTAAAGGAGGCCAGCCTGGGTGTTCATTGGAAAGACTGATGCTGAAGCTGAAGCTCCAATACTCTGGCCACCTGATGCGAAGAGCTGACTCATTGGAAAAGACCCTGATGCTGGGAGGGATTGGGGGCAGGAGGAGAAGGGGACGACAGAGGATGAGATGGTTGGATGGCATCACCGACTCAATGGACAAGTTTGAGTAAACCGCGGGAGTTGGGGATGGTCAGGGAGGCCTGGCGTGCTGCAGTCCACAGGGTCACAAAGAGTCAGACACGACTGACCGTCTGAACTGAACTGGAGACCTGTAAGCAAGCTGAGCGTCCATCAGTAGATGCGCAAACAAGCAAGATGTGTGTGTACGCACGATAGAATATTCAGCCTCTAGGCAAAAGACGTTCTGATCCCGGCTACAGTACGGTATACCTTGAGGACGTTTAAGTGAAATAAGCTACTCGCAAAAAGACAAACACTGTGTGACCCCACGTAAATAAACACTCCTGTTTATGGGGACGGGGCATAGCATGGTAGGTGCAGTGACTGTGCAGAGAGGGAACGCGGGTCGTTGTTTACTGGGGACGAGTCACGGTTTTACGGGATGAAGGGTTCTAGAGATGGATGGTGGGGCGCCGGCTCAACATTATGAGTGTATTTAATACCACTAAGCCGTGTGCTTAACAAAGGTTTAGTTTTGTTTTTGCTAAGTGTTTTTTTTTACGTCTGTGTTTTATTTCAGTTGTTTAAAGCGTAAAAAGAAAATGGAACGTGTGGAGAGCTTTATGCCTCATCCACCTGCTCCCCTCGCACCTTCCCAGAGCATCTGAAGCTCAGTCCCAAACCCCAGGAGAGGCTTAGATTGGGCCTGCGGGCCACCTTCAGGACAGGGCATGCTGTGGCAGAGCCCGGTGTTCAGGGTTCCTGACAGTAGTCTAAACCATGTCAGTCGCTCAGCCGTGTCCGACTCGTTGTGACCCATAGACTGTAGCCCGCCAGGCTCCTCTGTCCGTGGGATTCTCCAGGCAAGAATCCTGGAGTAGGTGGCCATTCCCTTCTCCAGGGGGTATTCCCGACCTATGGATTGAACCCGGGTCTCCCATACTGCAGGCAGATTCTTTACCGTCTGAGCCACCAGGGAATCCCCGTCTAAACCATAGCATGTTATAAAATTGCAAGAAAGTTTCATTTGATCACCACCTAAGACTGCTGAATATTCTTTGGAGCTTTAAGGACCTCACCTGAAAATGCAGTTCCCCTGAAACAGGAAGCAAGTCAGGAATTAATGGTTCTATTGTCTTGAAGAATTAATGGTTCTGTTGTCAGAGAAGGCAGTGGCACCCCACTCCAGTACTCTTGCCTGGAAAGTCCCATGGACGGAGGAGCCTGGTGGGCTGCAGTCCATGGGGTCACCAAGAGTCGGACACAACTGAGCGACTTCACTTTCACTTTTCGCTTTCATGTATTGGAGAAGGAAATGGCAACCCGCTCCAGTGTTCTTTCCTGGAGAATCCCAGGGACGGGGGAGCCTGGGGGACTGCCGTCTGTGGGGTCGCACAGAGTCGGACGTGACAGAAGCGACGTCATAGCAGCAGCAGCAGCAGCAGCAGCAGCATTGTCATACGAAGCATTAATACTTAAGGTCCTGTCAAAATAAAGTCACCAGGAAAATGCATCTATCAGCTTCAGATCTGCTCCTGGTCACTGTCTTTGTCTTTCCCTTGGAGGACATGTTTGTCACAGGAGTTTAGGCAGCCTGCCACCTTCAGTTTGAAGATGGGGTGGGGCCTGGTGATATCACTGGAAGGAAAGTTTGCCACTGATCTGTTTTTTGGTTTAATATAAAAACCAAGTACCTGTCAGCTTTCATCTTTTGAGACCATGGTCTTTGAAGGCAGTTCTGAAATTCAGTATTAGGTTATGCTTTGTGGTGGGAAGGAGAGGAGGAAATGGTAAAGGGACAAGGGAAAAACACCACCAGGGGAGAAAGGACGCGCGTGAGCCCCCCCTGGGCCCCCAGCTCAGCTTCTGTCTCCACTTGTGGCTCTCCTGGTCCAGAAGTCGAAACAGTGACCAGCAAATTCACTGTGTGGTGTGTGAGCCACGTTCTGCAGTCGTGTTCCAAACCGGTGGCCTTTGAAAGTCCTGGCAGCTTTTCCTACTGTATGTAAAAAGTCCTCTGCACTCCTGATGATGCTGGACTGTGCCAAATGCAAAATGATTCATGGAGGAGAGTTCTAGGGTCGTTCCTGCCGTGATCTGTGATCACACAGAACAGTATATGATCACATAATGCAGATAAGGAGTCACAGATGTCTCAGGCTTCTAAGGGGACCCCTTACAGCTCACGGGAGGAAACCGTGCCCCTTCCTGCCCCCAACGTGGAGATGACTGCCCAGTCGGAACCCCTGGCATTGCTGAACCCATGTGCTTCCCAGGAAGGGCTACACAGCAGGAGGAGGCGTCAGAGGCCCCGCAGCTGCTAAAGATAACCACAGTCCCATATACTGTATGTACTGCTCCTAGGCATTTAGAAGTATTTTTGATATCCGTAAGGAATACATTTAATTTTGCTTGATGTGAATTTTATCTATTACTATCTGGAATGGTACTTTATATCTTCTTTTCTGACTTGCTCCTTACCCTCTTTATTCATTACAAAGTTTATTTGGTTTGCTTCATACCGTTGTAACTGATGGTGTTTTCATGCCTATATAATATTCCACTGTGTGGACTGTGCCACAGTTTTTTGTTAAGCTATTTGAAGTGTTTGTAGTTACTTGCGTTTACAGAGTTGCCGTGGGGATTCCTATCCATGCCTGCAGGGTCATCTAAGGTGCATGTTTCGGTGTGGGATCTCTTGGTGCTCAGCTTTACCGGAGGATGACAGGTTGCTCTCTGAGTGCTGGTATCCCTGTGCATGCCTCCCAGCAGAGCACGGTACTTCCCACTCCTCGGCGTCTTCACCAACATGTGGAGTTGGCATCCTGTGCAATTTCAGCCAATCTAGTGGACATGTAACAGTATCTTGCAGCATTTTAATTTCCATTTCCCTTCTTACTGAAGAGGTTGCACAGTTCTCCATTTATTTAACTGGCGGCTTGAATATGCTCTTTGATGGACTGCCTGCTCAACAGTTGATTCCTCTTTCTATCAGCTGGTTTTCTTCCTATCTTTGTAGGACTTCTTTGTATGTTCTGGATAATAACCCTTTATTGACTATCTTGTTGAGTCACTCTTTGCGACCCCATGGACTGCAGCATGCCAGGCTTCCCTGTCCTTCACTATCTCCCGGAGTTTGTTCAAACTCATGTCCATCAAGTCAGTGAACGCCATCCAGCCATCTCATCCTCTGTCGTCCCCTTCTCCTCCTGCCTTCAGTCTTTCCAAGCATCAGGGTCTTTTCCAGTGAGTCGGCTCTTCGCATCAGGTGGTCAAAGTATTGGAGTTTCAGCTTCAGCATCGGTCTTTCCAATGAATATTCAANCATCCTCTGTCGTCCCCTTCTCCTCCTGCCTTCAGTCTTTCCAAGCATCAGGGTCTTTTCCAGTGAGTCGGCTCTTCGCATCAGGTGGTCAAAGTATTGGAGTTTCAGCTTCAGCATCGGTCTTTCCAATGAATATTCAAGACTGATTTCCATTAGGGTGGACTGGTTGGGTCTCCTTGCAGTCCAAGGACTCTCAGGAGTCTTCTCCAGTGCTGAAATTCGAAAGTACCACAACACATCAGTTCTTCAGCACTCAGCCTTTTTTATGGTACAGCTCTCATATACGAACCTTTGTTGGCAAAGTGGCGTCTCTCCTTTGTGATACTCTGTTATCGACCGTGTGTGCTGCTAATAACTTTTCTGAGTTTGTGGATGGTCATTTCACTGCCCATAGGAATGTCTTCTGATGAACAGAAGCTCTTCATTTTCATGCTCAGTAATCACTTTGTAATGAAATCTAGTGTCTTTAAAAAGTCCCTACTCTTGAGATTATATGGTCTTCTGTAGTTTTTTTCTAAAAGATTAAAAAATTTTTTTCCTATATTATTTAAATACTATAATCCATCTGGAGTTAATTATTTGTATATTGATTTTTTTCAGACAACCTTGCTAAATAAACTGACTTAGTAAATTTACTAATCTATCTGTAGATGCTTCTGTGTATAAAATCAGATAAATAATGGTCAGGATTTTTCCTATATCCTGTCCTGTTATATCCTATTCTTATATCCTGTCCTATGTTTTCCTGCCCTATCAGAGTTAGTGCCTCTGAGTAAAAGTAGTGATAACAGACGTCTTTACCTTGTTTCATCCTTTCTTACCTTGGCTATTTGGCTGCGACCGACCTTAACTGAGGCACGCAGGCTCTGCGGGTGTGGCTCCAGAGCGTGCAGGCTCAGGGATGGCCTGCGGGGGCTCGGTTGCTCCACGGCTCGTGGCGTCCACGTTCCCTGCCTGGCTGAGGACAGAGGCCACATCTCGCGCGCTGCAGGAGGGACTCTAACTCCTGAACCACCACCAAAGCCGCCGTGTTTCTCATTTTAAAGAGTGCTGTGTTACTGAAGAACAACCGATGGACCGTTTGTTACCGGTTTTTTAGGAAATATACCTTATCGTTACAAGGATATTCCTTCTATATTTCGCTTGCAGTGGTAGTTTCTTGTAAATGGTTGTCGAATTTCATCAAAGAAATGTCTACGTCATTTAGCAGAACTGTGATTTTTTTCTCATTGTTTTACATGGTGGTGGATTACACGATAAATTCCTAATTTTAAATAAAACCTACATTTCTAATGTACTGGTGATGCATTTTTTACGTATTGCCAGCGTTGGAGAATCCCAGGGACGGGGAGCCTGGTGGGCTGCCGCCTGTGGGGTCACACAGAGGCGGACACGGCTGAAGCGACCCAGCAGCAGCAGCAGCGTTGGCACACTAGCGTCTTCTCTGTGAATCTTTGCATATTTGCCCAGATCCATGTTTCTCTAGCGCTACCTTTATCTGGTGTTGCTGTCAGGGTTACATTATTCTCACATAAGGCATTAAAGAGTATTCACTCTTAGATTCCCTGAGTTTAGATAAGATTGAAATTAATCTATTGCTTGATGTTTGGTGGAAGTTACTTGCAAAACACTGCAGAGCTGGTGTTTTATTTGTGGGATGATTTTTAACTATTGAATGAATTTCTTTAATTCTTATGGCATAACTTACTTTTCATTTCTTTTTAAATTCATTTTGGTAACCGTAGGGATTTGTCCATATCACCTGCTTTCAGAAATGTGGCATAAAGTTATTTATATCTGTCATCTTTTCAATGTCTTAAGTAGTTGCATCCCTTTAATGTCTTATTTCATTTTATTACCTCTCTTTTTGCTTAACCTTAACGCACACACATAGTGTTTTTTCTCTAGAAGAATCAACTTTGGAGCTTTTTTAAATTATTATAATTTATCTGTATTTTGTATCTCTTCTCTATATCATTGATTTCTGCTAGTTTCTTTATAATTTCCTTGCTTTCTTTGGGTTTATTCTTTTTTGTTGTGGTGATCTGAATTGGATACTTTTATTTTAAACTTTTATTCTTTTGTATAAAAGGTTAAAGTTTTACTTTCCTTCAAACCGCTGCTTAGTTGTAACCCTAAATTTTGGTGCCTTTTATTTTCTTCATTGTTACAAGTTCAAAGTATTTACTGATTTTCATCTTGCTTTCTTCTTTCACCCATAGTTGTTTTTAGAAGTGTATTTTTAAATTTTCAAACTTATGAGGAGGTGGTTTTTGCTTATTTTCGTTTTTAGTCACATCATTAATTATTAATTACAGTGCATTGCTGTTTGAAGTTCGTGGAGACTTGCTATGTGGTCTTGTAGTGTACACCATTTTTTATTGTAAATATTTGGTGTGTGCTTCAAAGCCACATACCTTGTCTGTTATGAGCACATACCTTGTCTGTTATGAGCACATCCACTAATTCAAATCTACATATGAGCTGTGTCTGGGGGGAAGGGGAAGAGGTGTGGGTTTGACCATCTCTTCCTGCCGCTCTTCCAATTTGGGTGTGCTTTGAAGCAGTCTTACTGGAGGTCTCCACGTTTAGAACAGTTACATACTTCTGGTGAATTGAACCTTTCTGAATATTGCATGACTCCCTTTATCTGTAGTAACGATTTTTGCCTTAAAATCTGTCGTGTCTGGTTTAGTATGGCTGCGTCAGCGTGGCACCCTGGTTCTCCTCCTTTTACTTTGAACCTTTCCTAGTCCTTACGTTTTAGGGTCATCTCTTACAAATGGCATATGACTTTTTCTTTCAAAGTCTGTGTTAACGATCTTTATCTTTCAGTGGAGATACTAGCCTATTTTAAATGACAGGTGGATTTGTTTCTACAATCTGTTTGCCTTTTTTGCAAACTTTCTCTGCCCCTGCCTCCCAGATTCCTTTCTGCCGCTGTTTCATTGTCACTGCTGTGCCTGCCTTTTCCGTACTGTGGGCTCACTGCTGACTGCTGTGCCTGCTTTTTCCGGGCTGCAGGCTCACTGCTGACTGCTGTGCCTGCTTTTTCCGTGCTGCGGGCTCTGTCTGGATGTTGAGAGCGGGTGGCTCTCTCGCCGTGCACACAGGCTCCTCGCTACTGTGTCTGTGGCTGCGCATCGTGGGCTCTGCACAGGCCCAGTATCTGTGACCCACGGGCTTAGCTGCTCCAAGGCATGTGGGGTCTTCTGGACCAGGGATCGAACCCGTGTCTCCTGCACTGGTGGGCAGATTCTTTGCCCCTGAGCTCCAGGGAAGCCCACCAACGTTGGTTTAAGTTGACCACGATTCTTCTGCTTGTCACTCCTTCCCGCCCCCACCAGTGGTTTGTAAGTTACACAGGTCTTTCTCTTCTTTTAGTGTTGATCCTAGAATTTTTAGCGTGGATATTTTAAAATGTGCAGAGTTAATCAGTATCGTTAACCTCCTGCTCATACAAAACCTCCGGAATGCTTTGACTTCTGTTCTCTCCGCCTCCCAAATGATATGTTACATTTGTCTCGGACTTGAGCTCTATTTCATATTTCAGTTTCTTTAAGTCAGTTATTATCGTTGGCCCGACTTCCCTGGTGGCTCAGACGGTAAAGCGTCTGTCTACAATGCGGGAGACCTGGGTTCGAGCCCTGGGTTGGGAAGATCCCCTGGAGAAGGAAATGGCAATCCACTCCAGTACTGTTGCCTGGAAAATCCCATGGACAGAGGAGCCTGGTAGGCTACAGTCTATGGGGTCGCAAAGAGTCGGACACGACTGAGCAATTTCCATATCCATAGGTTCTGCATCCATGGATTCAATCAACTACTGATAGAATATATTAGGACATAAAAAGGATTCCAGAAAGTTCCAAAAATCAGAACTTATTTGCCCTGTGCCCTAGCCGTTGTTTGCATAGTGTTCATCCATACATTGTATTAGGCATTACAAGTAATCCTGAGATGATTTAAAATGTATTGTAGGACATGCCTAGGTTCTAAGCAAATCCTGTACCATTTTGTAGAAGGGACTTGAGTGTTCACAGATTTTGATATCTCTGGGGACCTGGAACCAAAGCCCCCACAGACACCAGGGGCAGCTTGGTGTCACCAAGGTCACCACTTGAGTACATTTCCTTTGCTCAGCATTTTTTTTCTCGCGCGCCTCAGGCCTCTCTTGCTTTTGGCTTTTCTTTAACTTTCGTTTTGTTGGAATATAGCTGATCTGCAGCGTCGGTCAGCTCCGGGTGTGCAGTGGAAGGGTCCAGCTATCCAGTGCGTGCGCCCGAGCTTCTTCAGATTCTCTCCCGTGTAGGCCTGCATTAGCACCGAGTCCTGCGCTCTCCAGCGGGTCCTTGTTGAGTCTCTATTTTATATACAGACGTATGTGGATTTAGTCCCAGCCTTCCCCCTGGCTAACCACAAGTTTCTCTTTTTTTCCTGAAAAATACTCTTAAGAAGTTCCTATCGTTGAGTATCTGCTTTTGATCAAAGTCTTGACTTGCTTGTCTGAAAATATTTTTATCTTGCCTTCTTTCTTGTTGCTGTGGTTCAGCTGCTGAGTCACGCCCGTGGACTGAGGGAAGCACGCGGGGCTTCCCTGTCCTTCACTGTCTCCCGGGTTTGCGCAGGTTCACGTCCGTGGAGTCGGCGATGCTGTCTAGCCATCCCATCCTCTGCCGCCCCGTCTCCGTTTGCCTTCAGCCTCTCGCTGGGCCTTCGTTCTGAGGCGATAGTATTCTAGTTGGACAGCCGCTGGTCTGCCTCGGCTGAGTCGCTGGTTTTCTCTTAACTCCTCCCGCTCGTTAGGGGCCGTCTGCTGCTCTGGGGTTGGTCCCCCTGCTTCCCCAGCTCCCTCTGGGCCTCCAGCTGCCTTTGTGTTGGGCGCTTTGCGTTCTGCGTCGCCCAGCCTCTCTTCCGTGTCTCCCATCTCTTTATCTCTCTCCGCTGCATTTCCTATAATGTCTTTAGATCTATCTTTCAGTTGACTAAGTTTTTATTTGTTTTTCACAACTCAATTGCATTGAGTTTTTTAATTTCAGGAATTATATTTTTCAGCTCTGGAAATTCTGTTTGAGGCATCCCCAAATCAACCAAGTCTGCCTGGTTTTAGTAATCCAGTGTTTCTAATATTTGCCAATTCCCTCTTTCATTTTTATTTTTTTGGTACATACATTACATTATTTGGCTAATTATTGCAGTATTTTCAGACTTTACAGTTCAGATTCTATGGGTTTTTTTTTTTTTCTTTTTTCTGTTTTCTCTTACAGTGGCTTATTTCTTTTGTATTTAATGATTTCTTTTTTTTTTTTTAATTGTGAACCTGCTTTCTTTAAAGTCTTACCTGTGAGAGTTCTTTTGGGTTTGAAGTACGTTCTTCCAAAAAAGGTTTGTGTTTCCTCTAGTAGCCACCACTGGGCACTTTAAACTGAATATAGCTTGGGGTCTGTTGGTCCACACGGTAGAATTCTGGCCTCACACCCACAAGACTTCAGACTCGCGGCATAAAACTCTCAAGGGAGGCTTTTCTTGTCTCCAGTTACATCTGGAGCTGAGGTCAGGCTGGCCTTTATCCCCCTGTCCACCGCTGATTCCCTAGGGTCTCCCTGAAGGCCTCATCATTCAAGGGTCCCCGCGTTTTATGTGGCGTTTTTACATTTATACGTTCCTGGTGGGCTATTTGGTGATTTTAGGTTATGAGCTCCTACTTGGTTCAGCTTGATATACAGGCATCCTGATGGCCTTGGCGTGGATTGCTGTCTTCAGGAGAGGTTTTGCTTTGTAAACTTGTGCTGGGAGCCTGGGGAGCAATGCGTCTGAGGGGCCACAGTAACCCAGGAGCTGCCCAAGCTTCCCCTGCAGCACCCTCCTCCCAGGTTTGGGCTCCTGTCCCAGGGCTGGAGGCCACATTTGCTCCACAAAGCCCTGCCTTCCTTACATGCCTGCTGCTCACATTTCAGATTTTCTCTTTTTTTTTTAAAGATTTTCATCTGTGTGTGTGAAGTTCTTTTGCTCTGTGTGCATTTACATGGATCTCCAAGATTCCCCTTATTCTCCAAGGAACCCAGCAATGACTAAAACCACATCTCTGTCTTTCACCCGGGGTCTTCTGTACGGTAGTTGGAAGAATGCCTTCCGAATGTCTTTTCTGCCACCAGCTGGGAACGGAGGCGTCTGGTCACCTCTCGTCCTGCGTGTCTTTCTACCTGTGGTCCGTTTTGGACCAAAGCTCCGCACAGCGAGCACCGCTCCTATGATCCTCTTAACCCCCCCTGCTTCTCTTCACACCTGGCGAAAGACCAGGGTTCCCAGGTAAGCCCCTGAGAAGGGCGACTTCGCCCTGCACGCTCCCCTGCAGGTTGAAAGCCGTCAGTTCCGGAGAGAACGCTAGTGCACAGGTGGGAGGGTGGGCTGGCGACACGCGGAGGTGCTGTGGTAATGGGACAAACCAAGTGAGCAAGTGAGCAAGTCCAGCGTCAGCAAGACGCCCGGGTCTGACCGGAAGCCATCCCTGAACTTGCGGGTGGCGAGGAGTGCACCGCCTCACCCTGAACTAATGTGATTTCTCAACTTTCATGTTGAGTATTTCCTCCCGATTTGACAAGAGGATTAATACCAGGTTTTTATTTGAGATGAATAACACATGGGTCTGTGGGGGCCCAGTGCAGTCAGGTGGCTTTAGTTTATGCTAACGTGATCGTCGTGAGTACCGTTCCTTAGAAAGGGACGCTGAAAACTGGCAGGCTCTTCAGACGTATCGCGTGCCCAGTTTGATGAACGGTGTTTGAGGGGGTGGTTAGAGGGTCTTCCTCGTCCACCATAATACGTTCAGCCTGCCTGCTCTCTCCTCTGTCAAGTGGCTGGCGCCCCGCGATGACAGGGCCTGCAGCAGCAGGTGTCTGACGCCCGTCGGTGCAGCCGGCCCACCCCCTCCAGAACAGGCTGCTTCGAGCGAGTACCATTTGAAGGAGCTTGTCGCTTCCTGCTGAGTTTGTGTGTGACTTTTGGACTATGAGCCCATCGTAAACTCTCAGAAAGCTAACTGTGTCACGTGAGAGGAAGATGCATCTATATTCTAACTCTAGCTCCCTTGAGTCCCCTCTGAGCCCGTTTTCATCCAGAGGCGGCGTCAGTGTGCTGGTTTCCTGTCTCCGTCACAGGAAGCTCCCTTCCCGGGGAGGCCGGGACACACTGCAGTCTCTGGTTTGAGCCATCTTTGAGGACCAGCAGGGTCGCCCCGAACCAGTCACAGGGTTCCCTGAGTTTGTTCTGTCTGTCTGTCTGTCTGTCTGTCTGTGAGGCGGTGGAGTGAGGCTGGGGTTGCAGGGCGTGGATCTTGGGACCCTGCCCCACCCCACCTCGAATCCACGGGCTCGGGAAGTGATTTGCTTCTTTCTTTTTCTTCGATTCCTGTGATGCTGTTAAGAGGGTCTCCGTGCGCTGTTCTCCCGCTTGCATATATCTTTTTTTTTTAAGTATATTTGATTTACAGTGCTGTGTTAATTACTGCTGCTAAGTCGCTTCAGTCGTGTCCGACTCTGTGCGACCCCATAGATGGCAGCCCACCAGGCTCCCCCGTCCCTGGGATGCTCCAGGCAAGAACACTGGAGTGGGTTGCCGTTTCCTTCTCCAGTCCATGAAAGTGAAAAGGGAAAGTGGAGTCGCTCAGTCGTGTCAGACTCTGTGCGACCCCATGGACTGCAGCCCACCAGGCTCCTCCATCCATGGGAGTCTCCATGCCAGAATACTAGAGTGGGTCTCTATTCCCTTCTCCAGAGAATCTTCCTGACCCAGGGACCGAACCTGGGTCCTCTGCATAGCAGGCAGATTCTTCACCACTGAGCCGGCTGGGAAGCCCCATACAAGCATATATATATACACACATTCTTCCTTTTGATATTCTTCTCCATGACGGCGTAGGCTTGTTTTGTCCTTGAAAGAAGGAGAGAGAAAGAAGCCCTCGGGTTCAGAGCCCGCCTCTTGTATAGACGGAATGAGACTCAGCAGCCGCTTTCTTTCTGGTGCATTTCTTCATCTCTACCCGACACCCCAGACTTTTTACTTGAAAGAAGGGTCAGCCTGTGGGAAAGGAGGAGGCACAGGGAGCAGCACACGTGCCTTCACCTGGACGCACAGAGTTCGCTTTTTGCACTGCTTGCCTTTTCCTTGACTCTTTTGCTCCCAGAATCCTCTTCCTCTCCACAGCACCGCACTGCCCTTCCCTGGGGCCTCCTCAGGGAGTGTCCGGGAAGGACCCCCCAGTCCACCTGCTCTCTGCTGCACAATCCCACCTGCTCCGGTGCTTGCTCAGTGTCTCCCATGTGGGGCCCCTCCCTGCCTGGCACCGCACTAGGCCCTGAGGACATTCCAGGGGCCAGGCACTACCTTGTGGGCTGACCCTCTCCCGGGAACCATCACACAGTCCATGGTGATGGTGGAAGTGCCAGCCGTGGGGGGAGTTCGGGGTGCTGGCAGTTGGGACAGGTGTACTCACGATCCTGAGATCTAGAAACGTTTTCACTGGTGGGCGAGCCAGTGGGAAAGGGAGCCAATGTGGTGCAGCAGAAGCCCCCCCCCC
>SJYX01022028.1:78432-153391 GCA_006410675.1 Oreotragus oreotragus
CGACGGCGGCCCCGCGCACAGGAAGCGGGCGCCCGCGGCCAAGGCGCGGAAGGTGCCCAGCGACACGCTGCCCCTCAAAAAGAGACGCACGGAGGAGCCCCCCGAGAGCGACGACGAGGAGATGAAGGAGGCGGCGGGCTCGCTCCTGCACCTGGCGGGCATCCGGTCCTGCCTGAACAACATCACCAATCGGACGGCAAAGGGGCAGAAGGAGCAAAAGGAGACCGCGAAAAATTAACGGAAACAAGTCACTGATTTGTTTTGAACTTACGGCCATTTGGTTTCAGCATGTCAGGAGATTTCTAATGATTTGTGGCAATATCAGCAATTTTTTTTTTCTTTTCTTTTTCCTTTGGTTTGGTTTTCTTTCTTTTCTTTCCTTTTTTTTTTTTTTTTTTAAATTTGCACCCCCCCCTCCTTGGTTTTGGACCCTTAAGAATTTTATGTTTAAAGGAGATTGAAGCCATAGAACTCATATTGACACTCAGCCGTTTTACAAAAGCTTTTCATTACCTGAAGACAAAACCGAAAAAGCCAAAATGACCGTTGCTTCCTCCAGCTTGTCTCAGAATCCCGCGGCTGAATCCACAGGGACGCCGCGGTGATGACGCGGGGACACAGACCCAGCACTAGAAGGCACGTGCGCAAGGACACCACCGCTCAGGCCCAACCTTCAGGTTTAAGAGGTCAGGGCGTGCACCCAGCGGGGCTCAGTGAGTGAGCCCACGGGAGGACCCCTGGCGCCCCGAGGAGCAGACCCAGGCTCGTGGCACCGGGGCATCAGATGATGCCAGGAGAAGCCTTGGCCTGGCTCCACGCATGCAGTGAGAGGTGGGAGCAGGGCGGCCGCCAGTCCTCTGTGCTTCTTAACCACGAAGCCCTGTAGCATATCCGCAGGCAAACACGGGACCGCCCGGGTCTCAGTGACTCACGAGAAGAAACTGGGTCAGTTTGTAATGATGGTGCTGATCACTGGATTCTGTTCTGTATTAAGCGAAAAGCAGGTTCCACAAGCCATAAGCCTGAAGGTTGGTCCTGCTCCTATGCACCTGTGCACACACACACGCCACACACACGAGAGAGGGAAAAAAAAAAAAAAAAAAAAACCGATGCACAAAACAAGCTCTGTCTTCTTAACTGCCCGAGTGAAAATCAAGTTCCAAGAGATCACCGTAGCTGTCAAGGAAATCATGGTCAAAATCATTTGATCCAAAAAGCTTCAGACCTGCCCTTAGTGTTGTGGTGTATTTTTAAAAGATGGAAACACACTGATGGACAGACTGAAGTAAAACATGGCAAAAAAAAAAAAAAGGAAAGAAAAACAAAGCTCCTATACTGCCCTCAAAATGGAGTTTGCAACTAACGTCAGTCAGTATTCATCTTTGCAAAAATCAAAATGATTTCCACATTCAGCCGTGTAGCCAGCAGAAATTTCTGATCCACAATGCATGGAATTCCTTTGAAAAAAGAAAAAATCACAAAAACACAAACTTTTTTTATTCAAAAGTAACAAAGTTCTTGTAAGGTAAATAATGTATTTAGCATGAAGCATGAATTATTTTCATATAAATATAGAAAATAGAGAAAAGGCTATGCCTCTAATTTTTAAGCCCTTAGGCTTAGAGGTTCTTTTGGTTTTCTTCTTTTTTCCTTTTTTTTTTTTTCCTTTCCTTTATTTTTTTTCTTTTTTTTTTTTCTTCTTTCTTCCTTTTTTCCGATTATTTTGTTTTGGTTTTTTGAAGCAGGTGTTTAAGGTTTAACCTTCTTCAGGGACAAATTCTGACTGTTGGGGAGCTTACTCTGCAATACAAAACTCTCTGCGTGTTCTGGTAGGNTTTTTTCTTTTTTTTTTTTTTCCTTTCCTTTTTTTTTTTTCTTTTTTTTTTTTCTTCTTTCTTCCTTTTTTCCGATTATTTTGTTTTGGTTTTTTGAAGCAGGTGTTTAAGGTTTAACCTTCTTCAGGGACAAATTCTGACTGTTGGGGAGCTTACTCTGCAATACAAAACTCTCTGCGTGTTCTGGTAGGGCCTGGATGGCGGCGCTCTGTATTGCCTTGTCTGCACTCCAGCCCCCGGCCCCTCTGATTCTCTGTTGAAAAGTGTGTCCTTTCCCTCTGTCTGTGCATGTTTACCGTGACGCAATAATCTGAGGGCAAGCTGAGTCGTGAGTGTGTATGATAGAATCGAGAGAGTTAGGGACGCTGGCTTGAGAAAACCAGGACCCAGCTTTGGTTTCTAGGGAAAAAGGCCGTGAATGATTATGCAAATTCGCCAGGAGAAGGGGAAACACACGGCTGGGCCTTATCGGGTGAGGGTGCGCGTTAGGGTTCCCCGGACGGAGAGAGGGCCGCGGGCCTGGGGCGGCCCAGCCCGCAGACGTTCCCCGACGCCGCGGACGGCCGCCCTCCCGCCGGGGCGCTGATCCCACGCGGAGCGAAGCCCACCTAGACTGGGCTCGGCAGGTGTTGGCGCGCAGCGCGAAGAAGCTCCTGTTAGCTTTGCCTGAAAGAAAGGAGTTAGGGAGACCGGAGGAGCCTCTGAGAGAGGGGGATCTTCAAGCGTACCACCACCTGCTCTCAAGGTAGACGGCGAGGGAGGAGGAGGGGCCTGCGGTGGTCTTCACTTTCTGACGCAGGCCGGGCTGGGCCGCGCGGAGCCCGCCGCCGCCCCGGGCACGGCCGCAGCTCCAGCGGCCCGGACGGCGGGAGGTTAACCCGGGCGTCCTCTGCCTCTGGGCTGCTGCTGAGAGGAGCTGAAAAAAAGATCTGCAGCCCTGCGCAGGTCAGCCTCATTACCGAACCTGCGTGCGCCCAGCGCAAGGGCGCTGGGCGTGGAGAGATGGGGGTAAGGATGTCTTTTCCAAGCGCTCCGTCCCCTCCATCTCCCCAAACCAACGTCTGACACCGCAGAAGCCATCCGCAGCTGCGGGACGCGGGCGGCACTTGGTGGTGTCCCTCACCAAGCCCCCCTCAGCCCCCAGCCCTCCCAGATCAAATCCAGACTTCCCTCCCGAAAGGCAGAGACAAACATCCAGGACTGTTTTTTCTGGCGGGGGTTCCTTCCGACGGCGACCCCCACCGGTGGGCCGTCTCCCCTCATTTCCTTTTTTCTAAAGGAGCAAAGGCCTCTTTTAGAAAATAATAAAATGCAATGTGTGTGATTTACTTTTCTGATCTCTTTGAGAAATAGAGAAATATCTTATAAAAGTGTGTTCTTAACTCCAGAACCACTCTTTTTGCATAAATACCTCATCGGGCAGCTTTCTAAGTGTTATTTCCTGCGTCTCCTGCAGTCCCTGACACAGGAGCCGCTGGGAGACCTAGGGGAAACTTTAGTGAGGGTACTTTTTTCTATTTTTCTTCTGTTTTTGGAGGCATACACATTATGCATAACCAAAACAATGGCTCAATTGTGTTTAACTTTGTATTTTGATTGTTGAGAAAAAAAAAAAAAAAGTGTCGATGTGTATGTGGCCGCTCATAGTGACTTCATTGCGGAATGAGGTTGTCCATGTGCTTGCCGAGCCCGGGGGCAGAAGACACCCTCTCTCAGCCCCTCCTCCAAGAGCAGTAGAGAATTTAAGCACAAGCCTATTTGTGAACGAGTATTTTGCTCAAGTGTCATTCACTCTAGTCTTGGAATTTCTTCCCAAACATCAGGTGTTCTTTTAGCTTCCAAACGACCCTGCGTACTCATTTAGTCTTGACAAAAGTCGCCTGAGCACCGTCCCAGGGGTGTGGTGTTTTTGCTTTGATTTCTCCTGCTGGGAGAAGGCGTTTCGTGTGTCATTCCAGTATCTCACATACTCACGTGGGGCGGGGGGTGGGGGGCAGTGGGGAACTATAGCAATATTTGAAGATGCTTTGGGGAAACAACCGTGAACACATCTGCACCGTGACATCCGCATTTACTTGTCGGTCCTAGGACACATTTAAGGGACGGAGGCTATGCTCTTTCTTCTTAAATGCTATACACGTAGAAGGTTATTTTTATGCTACTACAGTTGTCTCTTACCTTGACCTAGTACTTTGTGGAAAGGGTCTGCATCATCGATTTTCCCAGCCTTATGATACACCCTAAGCTCCTATTTCCCTCCCCCCTTTCTAAGCAGTATATATATATATATACACATGTTAAAAAGCTCTTTGGTCAAATTGTCCATCTGAAACTAAACTGAACCCACCCCACCGACAATGGTTGGAAAAAACCCTGGCCAAAATAGCTGTGGCAGATTTTCATCTTGGGGCTGCGTTTTTCAAAAGGACTGTGTGGGAAGCTTCTCCCAAGAACTGGGGTTTTTTTTGCCCTGAGAGGGGCACAGGGTGTCTGGCCCTGGCTGGGCGTGGCCATGAATACCACTTCTCACCCGGGGCGGGCAGCTTCGGGCTGTGGGCTTTGCAGGGTGAAGACCTCCCAGATGGCCTTTGTCCAGCTCAGTCCTAGGGCCCAAATGCTACCAGCCGCCCACCTCAGTGACCCCCCGCCCCACTCCACACGTGTGGGCCCCCAGCATCTCGGAGAAGGAATCAGAGTTCTGCATGGGAGGCTTTTCCATATGGGATTGGATTCAGCTCAGTGTGACTTCTCTTTCCCTTTAAACTTGATTCAGATGGGACTCGTTTCTTTCTGGTGGATCACAGCTGCCCAGATGTTGTCATTTTCTTTTTTACGTTTCTATAGAGGAGTATTTTTCTTTCATCTTCAAGATTTTTTTTTTTATGCCACCAAAAGAACACATTTGAACTCCGTGTCCCCTCTTGATCGTGACTTAACCAGTGTTGACAGTTCAGTCCTTCGTGTCGTAGGTCCCAGCTCGAATACTATATCAAACACTGTTATGCACATAACGCAGCACTGTGATCTAATTTAATACTTTTTTATTATTTATACTACTATATATAATATACATCAACACTTTTGCTATATAACCTAAGTGATAACCCTCTTTTTAGTTACCTGCCAAAACTCGGGACTTTGGTTTATATTGCAGTTAACACAGTTACAAAGTTGGAATGGTGTCTTTTTTTTTTTTTTTTCTTCGTTGTAATGGAACGTGTAAATCAAAGTATATCCGTTGTGTGGTGTTCCCGTCCCTGGAGCCCCGTGAGGATGTCCACAGGGCGCGCAGTGTTCTGTGTAGACCTACCTGCCTTTGTGAACCCATCTGTCAACCCCCCTTCCGTGGAGAGAGCGCCAGCGATGGTGGCCAGCTGCTCTCTCTGCCCCCTACTGGTTATTCTTGAATCAAGCACAGACTCCATTGCTTTATCATGAATAATGTGTGTGACCTTCCAATTCTTCCACAGTTCAGCAAACAAGTGCTAGCGTCACTGACCAAAAATTAAGGAAGGAAAATCCGATGTTTCAAACGATCCATCTTTTAACGGCCGAAACCAACGCGTCTATGGTGCTGCGTTCTGCTGTCTGTCCTACTTTTGAAATCAGACCTGGGTGAAAGGTCACTTCTGACTTAACTGTGATCGTGCTCACAAGTACCCTTCCTGTTCCTTTTGTTAGCGCTGAAATCAAGACTATTTATTTGGAATAGATACAGCAGTGTTTTCCACTTCCTTTGCAACAGTTGAGAACAGCCTTCCCTACTTTTTGCAAAGAGTTAATATTCCATATTGGATTCGCAAAGACTTCGATATGGTGTATCTAGCAAACCCAGAAATTGTCTTTCATCCTTTCATGACTGTGGCCTGAGTTCCCAGCCCCTCCCTTTTGTTAGATGAAACTCTCAGCACAAGCTCAGTTACTTAAGCGTGCAGCATCGCTTGAGTGTGTGTGTCGGGCCGTCGACACAGCCGATTCAGTAACCCGCTGTCATTCGCACTCACTACTCGCACTGCCGTGGTGACAATGTGGAGGAAGCCAGTGTCTGTGTGTGTCTGGGAAGCATTACACACGTGTACATTTTTTTATACTCTGATTCTGTAACATTTCTGAGTCTTTGTTTTACAGAAAAAATAAATAACAGTGATAAAGCAATCAGAAGACAAGAGGTTTACTCTCAATACTTGGGGCCGTCTGAGCTCTGGCCAATAGACCTCCATGGCCAAATTTATTCGCTTAGAGTAATAAGTTTTCAAGAGCCAATTTTCGTCGGTGTTTTTTTCTGTATGAAACTGCCAATATCATGAGAGAAAGGGAGAACCGTGAAGGAGGCAGTGGCGTTCGGTCGCGTTTGTGTTGCCTAGAGGAAGAGGGAAAGCAGGCACAGCCCGCCCACCTTGAGGGACCTGACGGTGTTGCTTTGGAGGCATCCATACTTGCATTTCGCATCCTTCGTATGTAATCATATTGCCAAAGACAAACTATTTCATCATTTATTGTAAATAACACTTTCCCCCCAGACCTACCATAAAGTTCTGTGATGTATTGTCTTCCAGTTGCAATAAAAATGACTGAGTTGCATCCATTGAAGGCAGCGCTGCGTGGTCGTGTCTCTGCGTCTCCGCGCACGAACGCTCAGCAGCGAGGCCATCTGCATTTTGCGCCCGCACCAGGCTGTGCGTGCGGTGCTTTCGCGGCTTGGTGCAGAGCCCTCCGCGGTAGTTGGCCGTGCCTTTCGCGTTGTGCTCAGCCACGCCCAGCCACGCTCTGTGCAACTCCATGGGCTGTAGCCCGCCAGGCTCTCCTGTCCATGGACTTTTCCAGGCGGGAATACTGGAGTGGGCTGCCATTTTCTACTCCAGGGGATCTTCCTGACCCGGGGGTCAAACCCACTGCTCCTGAATTGGCAGGCGGGTTCTTCGCCACCACACCACCTGGGAAGCCCAGCCTCCTCTTTTCAGCAGAAAACCACACAGCTTTTGCAAACACACAGATTTGCAGCCAAAGGCCGAGCTCACCTGTGGGTCTCAGGAGACGGCTAGTGTGACCCAAAGAGTCACAGGGCAGCAGGCCTCCCACCGTGAACCAGTGGTTCAGACAGACTGTGCCTTTCATTTGGAGGCTGTCAAGCAATACACTAAGGTTGTTCAGTGGGGCTGGAGCCTGCCAGCCTATCCCAAACCTTAGGGCTTCTGCAGATAAGTTGCCAAACCCTGAGACTCGGACCTCGAGGGCCTCCACGGGGGAGCTGGGTGGGAGGAGCGCGGCTGAGACAAGTCCAGGGCCAGGGTGCCAGGACCCGTGCCGGAGGAGAGGAAAGGGCGAGCTGGCAGAGCTCTGCTCCCTCTGATGGTTTCGCTGCTGCTGCTGCTAAGTCAATTCAGTCGTGTTCGACTCTGTGTGACCCCATAGACGGCAGCCCACCAGGCTCCCCCATCCCCGGGATTCTCCAGGCAAGAATACTGGAGTGGGTTGCCATTTCCTTCTCCAATGCATGAAAGAGAAAAGTGAAAGTGAAGTCGCTCAGTCTGTCCGACTGTTAGCGACCCCATGGACTGCAACTCACCAGGCTACTCCGTCCATTGGATTTTCCAGGCAAGAGTACTGGGGTGGGGTGCCATTGCCTTCCCCGGATGGTTTCGCTAGTGGGCCATTAACCCGTCGATCTCTCAGCAGCAGGGGCCCTGCAGGCCTCCACCACCTGCAGCTGGGCTCCACCGCCTGCAGCTGGGCTCCGCACGCACGGGTCTTGTAGGCGCCCAGGCTGTCCCTTCTGTGCTCAAGGCGTTACTGGAAGGTCACTTCGATCAGGGTCTGCTGGGCTGGATTCCCAAAAACCCTTCTCAAACTGTCACCCCAGGATCCGGTGGGTTGCCAAGGTTCCAGCCCAGTCCCCTTGCGTTGTTTTTCCACCTTCGGAGCAGTGGTGTTCCCTCCTGGATGAAAAATCTTTCACATTGATTGGGAGGGAAAGCAGAAAGCCATATGGGTCAAATCCAATGAACTCTGGGTAGTTGCCCAAGTCAGGTAAGGCGTAATACCAGAGTGTGGCCACCCACCGTCAAATGCCCATACCAGACATTCCATAAGTGAGTCTCAAGCTGTCTGCAGACAAGATGCCCAGACAGGTTATCAGAATACCTGAGGGAACTCTGTCAAGATGATGGACGAGGACATGCATGCTCAGTCACGTCCAGTTCTTTGCAAGCCCCTGGACTGGCCGCCAGGCTTCTGTCCATGGAGTTTCCCAGGCGAGAATACTGAAGTGGGTTGCCATTTCCTCCTCCAGGGGATTCTTCCTGACCCAGGGATTGAACCTGAGTCTGTGGCGTCTCCTGCATCGGCAGGCAGCTTCTGATGACACCTCCAAAATTCAGTTCTGACCTCTGGGGGACATTGACCATTCCACAAAAGAGAGGGGGAAAAAATCTGGTAGGTGTTTGTTAGCTGCAGTGGAGACCGCAGTGGGGTCTATTATAAGATGGTGTAAGTGGGAGAGGAGATGGGTGGAAGAGATGGGACTGCAGTCACACTGCGTGACAATACAAGAGAACTGCCGCGAAGTCAAAGTCTCCGCACTGGGCGTTGCACAGTTACCTGAAGAAGTATTCAGGGGCTTCCCCGATGACCCAGCAGTCAAGAATCCACCTGCCAGCGTAGGACACACGGGTTTGACCCCTGGTTTGGGGAGATCCCACAGCTACAGAAGCGGACACACTGCAGAGTCCGTGCCCGTAACAGGAGTAGCCTGAGCACCGCGGCCGGAGGGGCACCGTGACCAGCGGGAGCCCGCGCGCGGCAGCCCAGACCCGGCACGGCCGAAAGTAAACGAATGAGCAGAATTTGAAAATCCGGAAGTTGCATTCGTTTAGCTCGCACTCCATCCCAGTGGCTGCCGGACCACAAAGACGAGGAGGGCCTGTCCGGCAGGACGTGAAGCTGCAAAAGGGAGCTGAGCTGCTGAGAAGGGCGCGCTTGGGGGCCTGGAAGCCCCCAGACGAGCTGGGGCCCGTCTTCCTGGAGAAGAGCTTCCCGAGGGCTCAGCGGCGACGGTCTTGCTGCAGTCGGTCCAGGGTCTCGCCGGGTGGCTGGCCTGAGAGGACGGCACCAGGTCTGTCCCTGAGCTGCTGCTGCGCCTGCTCTGCACCCCCTTCCCCGTTGTTCCCCTGCCCCTCCATCTGTGTCCCCTGCCCCCATAAAAGTGGGGCCAGAGCTGCTGCTTTCCTCTTCCCTGAAAAGGAGGCCAAGGAATGACCGGTGTCTTCATTACATTAATGTTAAAAGCAGCTTGGCCTAAGGGTGAAGAAAGAAGAAATCAAAAGTACTCCTGAAGCTCACATTTGGAAGTGACTGTCATCCCGTGGTTTAATAGCAGCATTTGCAGTTCGGTGCTGTGCACTGGGGAACTGTATATCTAATGTCCTGGGCTGCCTTTGAGCAAAAACTATACAAAGTTCTGGACTCTGCCTTGAGGATATAATTATTTGCTGGAGAGATGCTTTTTTGCATATTCTCCTCTAACCTTTAGGTAATCTAGATGTGGCCTCTTTCTGCTCTTGAAAACTTCTTCCTGGACAATTGAAAATGGATTGTCTTCGGGAAAGACCAGCATCACTGTCTTCAAAGCTGTGTGAGTCGTCAGAGCAGGGACAGGAGGCCTCAGCCCCACCCCAGGTAGCTCGGGGCCCACAGGGGCGCTTCAGTGCCTGAGCGCTTCGAGGCTGCCCCGGATGCGTGCGCGGGCGGTGCCAGGCCCCCTGCAGGCCCTTCTCGCCTCCTTTTGACTGCTCTGCCTGTGAAAGGAAGGCTTCTGCACTAAGAAACCATCATCCTTCTAGAAAATTCCAAACAGATGAGAGCAATTTCAGAGACAGTCTGGTATCATCAGAAGGCTTCTGTTTATCATCTGAAAGCTCACGTCTGTCACCCTGCTTCTCAGGTCCCCTAGGAACTAAACGGTCCTCTAAGCGCCTGCATGCACGCTCTGTCCCTTCACGCGTGTCTGACTCTGCAACCCTGTGGACAAGCCGCCCGCCAGGCTCCTTTGTCTGTGGCGTTCTCCAGGCGAGAGTTATTGGAGTGGGTTGTTATGCCGTCCTCCAGGGGATCTTCCCGACCCAGGGATCAAACCCAGGTCTCTTTCGCCGCCTGCATTGCAGGTGGATTCTTTTACCCATCGAGCCACCTGGGAAGCCCCGCTGTAAGTGCACAGGCATAAATGTGTTTTGACCATTTTTAAATCGATTAGGATAAAAACCAGGGATTCAGGAACTTGCTAAGGACTGTTTTTTAAAAGACTCAAATATAAGCGAATAAATCCATTTATTCGATGCCCGCCTCTTCCTTTTGTTTTGTGTGAATAAAACTTTCCAGTGCAGTGCTATAAATAATTCTCATAGCAATTGTATCTTGATTTGAAATCATTCAGGGGCGTTTGGGGATAGTCTCCTGACGTTCTATGTTAATCCATAATAAAGTATTTATGGAACATATGATCAAATCTCCTTCAAGACGCAACAATTTATTTGAGAAGGATCAAAGAATTCTATTTTTTCTCATGTGTTACTCATCTAAGAACTGATTTCTAAAAATAGGTAACCTGGAAGAAGCACCGTGTGATGAGGGAATCTGAAAACGAGACAGTGGCTGGCGTCTTAAACCCCACTGGGATGCAGTGTCTTCGTGAAATGGGCCCGTTTTAGTCACGTCATAAGACGGAAAAGGACGTTAGGGATCGTTAAGTCCAAACTCCCTGTTTTGCAGACCCAGCAGCTGAAGCACAGACAGGTTAAGGGCCTCGCCCAAGGAGACGCAGCTGGCTCGTGGCGGGCCTGGGCTCGAGTGGACCGTATCCACCTATTCGAAGTGCGACTGTTGTCATCACGTCTGTAGAATTTCACTGCTGGCGGTCCCTCAGAGGGACGCACTTAAGGTGACGTCCTGTGCATTTTCCCTGTAGCTACAGCGAAAAAGCCCGTCTTTGTAGGTGGTCTGTAGCGCTCTACTGAGCGGGAGGCCTGTCTTCAGCTGTTACCTTCCGCTCCACTGTTCACATTGCTGTGCCTGCATGCTCGGTCGCTCAGTTGTATCTCTCTGTGACCCCACGGACTGCAGCCCACCAGGCTCCTCTGTTCACGGAATTTTCCAGGCAAGAATACTGGAGCGGGTTGCCATTTCCTACTCCAGAGGATCTTCCTGACCCAGGGATCGAACCCGAGTCTCTTGCATCTCCTGCACTGGCGGGCAGATTCTCTATTCTATTAATACCACAGTGAAGATTTTCAGACATGTGGCGATTTGCGTATTTTCAACTTGTCTTTTGGTTAGGTAGCCTATTGGAACAAAGTGTGATCGACATTACAACAGCTTTCCAAATGGCATCAGTGGCAACAACAATGAATGAAAACCCCAGTTTCGTTGCACTCTCACTCTTACCAGTATTGGAATTCATTTTTCTCTTTAATTTTTCCCACCAGACAAAGGTAGTATTTTATTGCTTTTTTTTATCTAGATATAATTGGCAATTTACTACTGTTTGAATTTTCATTCAATTACTAGCACAGTTACATGATTTCTCAATTGAATGGCCATTTATCCTCTCCTCTCTGAGTCATCTGTAACTGACTCTCACAGTCTCTTTTCTAGCAATGTTCCTGATTAGCCATTAAATGGAGTTGGGATGACCAACCATATCAAGTGACCCCAGGCGGTCTTATCTTCAGACACTAGTCCTTATCCTGAGACAAGTCCCAGCCCCTAAAATGTCTGACTGAAGTTCCTAGGACTTCAGAGGCCGCCAGGATGTGAATCATGGTGCACATGGCAGCCATTTATATGTTTGGATGATTTCCTCCCTAAATCTTCTCCAGAATAAACACTCTGAGTTCTGTCTACTCTTTCTCTGGACGTGACCCAGCCAGTGGTCAGAACCGGGTCCAGTCTGATGATGAGACGCCGTCACCGTCTTCATTCCAGCTCCTCTATTTCTAGCACCATCGCAGAAGTCTACAAAGCACCTTTTTCAGGTGTCCTCTCACACCAGGCGTTCATATCAAGCTCGCTGTTGACTAAACCAACTAGGCCCTCGCTGCTTCTCCAGATGTGCGTTTCAGGTCAGAGCACAGGACTTTCTCTCTATAAGTGTCACCCCCTTAGATTTGGTCCACTGCGCAAGGCCAGTTGAGATTAGCAGTAGGGTGGGAGTCTGGCAGTCCATGGGAAACACTTGCTTTCCCTCCAGCTGTCACTGGATCACAAATGGCTCGGTTCTGGAAATGCCCTTGTAGGTCAACTTTCCTTTCCGTGGAGGGCGGGGCTTCCCTGGTGGCTCAGTAAGTAAAGAATCCACCTGCAATGCAGGAGACCCGGCTTCAATCCCTGGGTAGGGAAGAGCCCCTGGAGAAGGAAATGGCATCTCACTCTAGTATTCTCGCCTGGAAAACCTCCTGGACAGAGTAACCTAGTGGGCCTCAGGGGTTGCAAGAGTCAGATTCGATTTAGTGCCTAAACCACCACCCACGCTTAGAGGGCAGTTATTCAACTAGCTCTAGGTGCCCCTGGCTTTATGAAGATGTATGAAACCTACATTTCTCCGTTCAGTCAAAGCTCTGTCAAGTACATCCTGGGTCTCCAAGTATAAAGCCAAAGTCTTCCTTTATAAAAAAGGAAACAGAGTTCTACGCTTTGCTAATATGAATTATACAAATGTGAAATAAGGCAAAAGAGAAGAATAAAGTTTCACTTATTGTACAGACCTTAAGATAGTGTAAATCCTACTTTATTCCTATGGGGAAATTAGTTTCAACGCTTGTATCAAATAATGCAAGATTCTAAGGAATATGCCCCTGATATAAAAAGCAGCCAGCGTTTATTCACACATGTCTTTGTCCGTCCTTTCCCTCACTATATCTTAGTGAACTCAACTTGCTTCCTTGCGAAAAGCTTACAAAACATTCCTGTAATCATCCATCCAAGAATTTTGCCCAAGGACAGCATTGAGACTATGGATCTGAAGCTTGCAGACTGTCTTCTGTTTACAGTCAAGAAGTTTCAGGGGCTTCTCTGGCGGTCCAGTGGCTAAGACTCCATGCTCGCAACGCAACTGGCCCGAGTTAGGGAACTAGATCCTACATGCCGCAGCCAAGACCCGGTACAGCTGCATAAATAATTTTTTTTTTTTTAAGAAAATTTCAGCGTAATACCGAGAGGTATTTCTACATTTCGTGTGCGGGCCTGTTTGGAACACTGCCATATCTAGCCTGTAGCTCACCTCTAAATACAGTCAAAGGCATCCAAAGTCACGAGCTCTCTTTCTAACACAATATTCAGAACTTGAGTTTAGTTACTCCTGGCCCCTGTTTGCTGTTAAACACTCGACACTGTCCAGCACGGCATATACATTTGAGCGTCCAGAACTTCCATAGTCTGAGAAGGCAACCCCAAATAAGGAAGTATGGAGAAGAAATTAAAGAAATAAACTCAGGAAGCTTTAAGGATTTTCTCCTTCACGACCGTAGTCAGCCCACCCTGGTTTTTCACCAACTCTCTGCCAGTTCTGATGGCGCTGGGGAGACGTGAACAGGAAGCCTCCTGCCTTCTAACACGGTCACCCCCGGAAGCCCAGCTGCACCGAGTCGCGGCGTCTCAGCGGCCGTTGAGGTGTGTTCCCCGGACCTCTCGGGAGAGGGTGGCGTTTTGCAGACGCAGCAGCCCCGGTTGTGTCCCCAGTAAGGCCTCTGTCTTCCTCTCCCTCCCGCGGGTCCTGTGTCCGCCTCCGTTGGCTGCCGAGAAATTACGTAAGAGCCTGTTTGCCAGCTGCAGACGTGGCCCCCCCACCGCGGGAGGACGGTTTCTTACTGAATCGATCTTTGCTACTGGTCCCCAGCTCTGTGATAAAGTAACCGGGTGAGTCCTTCCCTCGCGTGGACAGAGGAGCCTGGCCGGGGGCGCAAGGAGTCAGGCGCGACTGAGCGACTCACGCTTCCCCTTCCTTTCTCTCCCACACCAAGCTCTCGCTTCAGAAGCAAGCGTGCAGCCTCACCCTGCTCTGCGTTCTCCCCCCACCACCCAGCCCTCATCAGTCCCTTCTCAAAACTGCTGTAAGAGCGAAGACTGAGAATCCAAGCGACATGGTATCCTCTCGGTCTATTTTCGTATTTCTTCTGCCACCGCCACGGGTGAGCAGGAGCTGCAGACAGACGCGTGAGGCATTCAGCGACTGTCGGGCTAGTCTTTTCCCTGAAACTCTGACGCACTGAGCATGGACCCGTGGACCACAGAAGGTCCCGCACATCCAGCCTCCTGCCTCCCGATGGACCCCGGCAGCACACTCCTCTCAGAGCTCAGAGCGCGCCTGCCCATGCACACTGATTATCAGGGGGCTCTCATCACGCAATGCCAAAGCCACGTCTTTTTGATGCTTCCTCCTCTCTGCTGGACCATTAACCCATCCTGACCCATGAGCAGGGNAAGGTCCCGCACATCCAGCCTCCTGCCTCCCGATGGACCCCGGCAGCACACTCCTCTCAGAGCTCAGAGCGCGCCTGCCCATGCACACTGATTATCAGGGGGCTCTCATCACGCAATGCCAAAGCCACGTCTTTTTGATGCTTCCTCCTCTCTGCTGGACCATTAACCCATCCTGACCCATGAGCAGGGTGATTCCATCCTTATTGGCAGTAACTAAGTCCTTTGAAGTGAAAAAGGTCAAGTGTCAATTAAGGAAATTTGGAAGGAGGTTATACTCATGCCTAAGTCAGCTGTCTTACCCTTCAAGGGTGGGAGTCATTTCATACATCCAAGGACTTAGACGGCTTCTTCCCTCATAGCCCAGTCAGTAAAGAATCTGCCTGCAGTGCAGGGGACCCGGGTTCAATTCTTAGGTTAGGAAGATCCCCTGGAGAAGGAAATGACAACCCACCCTGTATTCTTGCCTGGAGAATCCCATGGACGAGGACTCTGAAGGGCTACAGTCCATAGGGCTGTGAAGAGCCAGACACGACTGAGTCACTTGGCACGTCGAGCACCTGAAATTCGCTTTTGATGGCTTGTCCGCCCGTCACAACCACCCTCCAGGTCAAGCACCAGCTGCGCTTCCCTGGACATCAGCCATAATCACGTCCGTCCCCTGACCACACGTTTCCCACAGAGCAGCGGGAATCAGCTTTCCCGGTCGCCTCTGGTGGTGTCATCTGCTTCAAATCTTTTTTAAAATTTGTTAAAATTTATTTTTGGGGGGAGATGAAGATAATCATCGCTGGGGTGCTGTGAGCACAGTGGGGCCATGAGCTCTAGAGCATCATCGCTGGGGTGCTGTGGATTATTTGACTGGAGTGTGGTTGCTTTTCAGGCCAGTGTTGGTTTCTGCTGCATCTGCTTCAGATCAGCGCTCCTGGCCACACTGCCTGCGGGAGAATGGTCGACCCACAAGGGGGCCTTACGAAACGAGCCAAGCCCGGATTCCCCAGATTCCGGCCTCACCCTGAGTCCCCGGCCTGCCCTCGATGCCCCCAGGCTCCAGGCTCCCCCTGCTCCGGCTTCCTCACTTTCTTTCTCTTCCCAGAATGCCCCCCACTTGCTCCCTCTTTCCTCCTGAAAAGTCCCTGTCAGTCCTGGAGGACCGAAGTCAACCTGTTCTCTCTGCACGTCTGGCGAGTGGCCCCCACCACAGGCGGGGAGGACTCTTCAGCTCCCTCCCTGGGTGCAGACAGGCGTCAGATCTTCCACGCTGAACTCCTGGGATGGTGTCTGCCACTTGGATACTGCAGACATTTTCCTTTAATTCAGCTTTGGCTTATCTACCTGATGGTTCCAATGTCCTGCTGTTCTCAAAAGGACTTGCAGCTTGGTAAGTTCACTCGGCATCTTCCATTCTAGGGAAATGTGAACCCACGATGAGAGCAACTTCTTCCCTCTGAGACCGCTAGAATCCCTCTGACTTGCTGGTCTACAAGGATCTATCAGGTATTTCCAGTCAAAAGTTAAGCTCTGTCCTGGCATTTTGCCGTGTGATGCTGAATAAAACTGCGGACTGACCGACGCTTGGCCAGTTTGTTTTGTAAGCGTGTTTTACTCGGTGAGNTCTGAGACCGCTAGAATCCCTCTGACTTGCTGGTCTACAAGGATCTATCAGGTATTTCCAGTCAAAAGTTAAGCTCTGTCCTGGCATTTTGCCGTGTGATGCTGAATAAAACTGCGGACTGACCGACGCTTGGCCAGTTTGTTTTGTAAGCGTGTTTTACTCGGTGAGGCAGGAAACCCGGCTTTGACGCCGTCTCTTCCAGCTTTGGGGAAGCCGCTGAACTTGTCTGCGTGCGGTGTGCCCAGTCACGCAGTCGCGGCTGACTCTGCGACCTCATGGGCTGTAGCCCACCAGGCTCCTCTGTCTGTGGAATTTTCCAGCAAGAATACTAGGGTGGATACCCATTTCTACTCCAGGGGATCTTGCTGACCCAGGGACTGAACCCATGTCTCTTGCATCTCCTGCACTGGGAGGTGGGTTCTTTACCGAGAAGCCAGTTGAGATTGTCTAGTGTGGCCTTGTTCATTGGTTCCAATTGCTAATTGGTGAATCAGCTCCTAACAAAGCTCTTGGTGGTTGGCAAGATGTGAATGGCTAAGTGATGGAGGGAATTTTTCAAAAAATTCAAATTATTCCATTCAAAGGAGTATCCATCAGTCTAAGATTATATCCCTTCTGCTCTGTGGGTGTCAGAATGTCCTATCTCCTATAAAAATTACGGTGATCATAGTTGGAGGTGTTGGTTTTTGATGTCCTCATCTGATGGACAGACAGTTGGCAGTGATATGCTGATCTACCCAAATCTTCCTTTGATCCTGAGCCAGGGCTATATCTCTGCCACATTAGGCAACGAGAAAGTTGCCTAATATTCACCCTCAGCCAAGCAACGAAGCAAAGGCAGAGTGAATGTGTGGGAAGCAGGCCTGTGGCTGATATCGTCAGGGATCCAAAGCAGGTGTGGAGTCCTTTTTGGATAAGAAATTGGGATAAGGTATATTCTTGGTCCTGGATCTGAAAATTAGATCACCATCTACATCTGAAAATTCTCTCCCCTGGGTCCGCTAAGACTTCCCATTAGGGTCTGTATGAGTTTAAAAAGGCTCATTTTTTCATTCAACAAACACATACTAAGCATGGACTCAGGGTCAACGAGTGCTGGTCCTGGGCATACAGAACGCCTAAGGATGCTTGCTCATAGGAAGCTTGCCAGCCAGTATGATGCCACTGAACAGAAAGACAGTATTTCCAAATGGGGAGCCACCTATGTATCGCTGCACTGAATCTCCCCAGGGAAGAGTGACCATTTACCCAGGGAACTCCTATCTTCACCATGTGAGCGTCATTCCCAAGACCCAACCCCCTTGCCCAAGGTCTAGACCCACATGGCCAGAACCAGACCACAGGGACCTCCAATTCAATACAGCCAAACCAGCACTGTGGACAGAGACCTCTAGTTACCCACTGATGTCCATTCACCCTTCACCACGTATGAGCAGAGCCCTGATTTCAATGGGATGGCTGTGTGCCCATGTGAAAAACGAGTCTCCAGCTTCTCTTGCAAATGGATGACGATGGGATGTGGGAAAGCCACAGATCCCTGTGTCAACTCGACGGGTAGCCTGACAGTGCTGCTACAGCTCGGGAGGAAAGCGGACGTGCATGTCTGGGGCTCCTGGAAAGCTCTTTAAAAGCAGACTAACACATCTCTTACCGTGACTGATCCTCCTCTCCACTCTCCTTCCTACAACATGAAATTCCACTGTGAAGGCTGGAATTCTAATGTGATAGCTGGAGAGCAGAGGCCATTTGGTGACAATGAGGCAACTTTCAGATGACCTTGAAAATGAAAACCGAGTGCTAGGGATGGGCTTCCCGGTGGCTCAGGGGCCAAGAACCCACCTGCCAATGCAAGAGGTGTGAATTCAGTCCCTGCGTCGGGAAGATCCCCTGGAGAAGGAAATGGCAACCCACGCCAGCATTCTTGCCTGGGACATCCCATGGCTGGAGGAGCCTGGTGGGCTACAGTCCACGGGGTCGCAAAGAGCTGGGCACGACTGAGCGCACACGCATGCATACGTGCAAGGACGATGGAGAAGAAGCCCCAAGGAGCCCAGGAGCCCCGGGCTCCCAGTCTCTAGATTTCTTTTCCACGGGAGGAAGTAAACTCCACTCTTCTCTAAACCATGGGTATTCTAGAGCTGTCACTCGCAGTGCAGCGCGGTTCGTGGCGGCTGTGCGACGCCTCCCCACTCTCCTCTGACTCCTGTTGGGTCCGCCCTTCCTCCGGACGCCTTATTATGTTTTCCTTCCCCAAGCCCTGCCAGCCCGCTAAGGCCTGGGCTCAGGAGCTGGCGATCTGATCCCACTGGCCGGTTCCAGCCCCTCTCTGTGATTTCAGGTGACCTTTGGGGGCGGGTCCAGCCACCCCCGTTCCTTGATCTATTTTCTGTGGCTGCTTTTGCAGAACAGCAGCAAACACTGAATGTTTGGGGCAGAGACCCGTGACTTACAAAGTCTGATGTAGTTGCCCTCCGGCCTTTTACAGAAGAGGTTTCCTGACGCCCGTATTGCCCCAAAGTCACCCCCGGTTTCCCTTAGTCCTCGCTCCTGCAGGATGTCCGCAAGCCCCCCCAGTCCCGCCTCTCTGAGGTCTCTAAGTCCCGTTCTCACCGCAGCGGTCCGCGCTGTGGGGCCCCTGGCAGGCTTGGGGGGCCCGCACACAGGGACAGCCCTTGTCGAACTGGTCCCTCTGCCCCATCACCCCTATACCCTTCCTCCCCCAAATCAGACCGGCCCCGTCCAGGGTGCCAGAGACCCTGGGGAGCTGAGAGGACAGTGAAGAGCCCCAGGGGCGTCACCCTGAATGGAGAAGGCCAGGGGGAACTGGACGGCAGGGCCAGAGGCCTGCTCAGGTGGAGCTGCAGCCCGGGGGTCCCAGGCTGGTCCCAGGACCGACGTCACGGGCCCGGAAGGTGGGAAGGAGCAGCCCTCCTCTCCTCAGGCTCAGTCACCGGCCCCAACCCCAGAGGAAGGCGGCCGGGCACAGGACCCCGGCCCGGAGCGGCCTGTGGCTCCGCCAGCGACGCTGATCCTGATCCAGAGCTGAGCAGGGGACGGGCAAGCAGGCCAGCTGGGGCCCCGGGCCCTCTGTCAGCTCCTGCACTGCGGACAGGCTGGCCTTCCTGGCACTTCACCCCCTAAATCCCTCCCGTGCGCCCTGGGCTCTGATGCGGGTCCGGTCCCCGCGGGGCACATAAGCCCTGCACGCCCGGCCCCTGCCGCCCCCCGGAGCACATCGCCCGCCCCCGAGGCCCACACGCTGCTCCGCAGGCTGCAGTGTCTGGCCTGTCGCTCGGGCCCCCGCCCCTTTGCAGAGGCGGTCCTCTCTGCCTTTCCGGGATGGCGTTTCATCTGGCAAGCCCCCTCGCCACTCCCCCCGCGTTTCTTCCGTGTTCAGCTCCCACAGTCTCTGCCTGTGGTTCACATTCCTGGGTCCCAGCACTCGTCGTGCTTCCTGGAGCCGTTGATTTCCTGGTCTGTCTGTGCCGCGCTCTCCTAAAGGGCGAGCCTTTCACCCTGCACGTGGCTCTGGCCCTAGGCCTGCCAGGGCGCCGGGCACGCAGTGCTCCCTGGGTGTGCCTTTCCTGGGTGGATGGAGGTGTGGGCACCGGGGGCTGCAACCCCAGCCCAGACGCTCCGTGGGGCCCTGCGCCGGCTCCTCCAGCTGTGGCGGACGGAGCCGGGGGTGGGGGGCAGGAGGGGGGCTGGAAACTCGTCCAAGAGCCTCTGAGAACACAGCTTCACCCCCACCTGCCCAGGAGAGCTCCCAGGGGCGGTACAGCCCCCCACCTGGGCTTTCGGGCAAACCGAGGGTGCTTTTGTGTGGCTTGTCCTGGCCACGTCCACAGCCGGCTCCTCCGTCTTCAGAGGGTCTGCCCTGTGGCCAGCAGAGCAGGAAGACCACCCTCCTCCCTCAGAGCCCCAGACCCAGAAGGGTCCCATCTCAAGGACTCCTGCAGCATCCAGGAAGAAAGGACCAGTGGGAGAGCGGTGGCCCTCTCCCAGGCCCCGGGGGTCCCCCACCTCCCGAACCAGACCTGCTGGTCTGCTCCTGATGCCTGGGGGTGGGGGGGCGCCCATCCTTGGCCCCGCCCTCGGTTTCAGGCTGCGCTGACCCTGGCCGCTCGGAGCCCCCCTCCACGGGGAATCACGTCACAAAGGTCCCTGCACGATGCTCTCGGCATCGCCAGGCCAGAAGCCTCTGATCATCACTGGGGGCACACCTGATGCTCTTGTCCGGCTTTGAATGACTTCAGTTCTCTCCCAGGCTCTTTGCTAAATAGATGTCATTGAGAACAGTTACCTCGTGCGAAGCTGGTTGCCGGCCTGGACTCTGCGGCTTCCTCCAGCTGATGAGAGGCGGAGCGTCTTGCTCCTGCTCTGCTCTCAGTCAGCCCCACAGAGCAGCCCGCTACAAGGAAGGTTCTTTCCGCCCTGTTTTTCAGCCAACGTGGCAGTTCCACCGATCAGAAAAGGAAGCCACGCCCTGTGCCCAGGCCCTAAAAGAAGGGCCGGGGCAGCCTGGGCGCTGGCTGACTCTGAGGAAGTGGGGCAAGCGGGCCGGGGTCAGGCCAACTAGGTCTCCAGTTCTGGCTGCCGGCTAGGTGACGTTGGACAAATTAACCCACCCTCTCTGAGGCTCATTTCTACATCTGTAGGATGGGATGGTAAGAGTACCATCAGGTAGGGCTGTTAAAAGGATTATATGAGATGATGCAGAAGAAATAGGATTAATATAGCATGTCACACCGAAGAGGCTCAAGAAGCGACGATCATCATTGCTGTTATTTTGAGGCTATCATTAGGACTCCCGGAGCTCCACAGTCTAGCCTAGATANCGGTTCGTGGCGGCTGTGCGACGCCTCCCCACTCTCCTCTGACTCCTGTTGGGTCCGCCCTTCCTCCGGACGCCTTATTATGTTTTCCTTCCCCAAGCCCTGCCAGCCCGCTAAGGCCTGGGCTCAGGAGCTGGCGATCTGATCCCACTGGCCGGTTCCAGCCCCTCTCTGTGATTTCAGGTGACCTTTGGGGGCGGGTCCAGCCACCCCCGTTCCTTGATCTATTTTCTGTGGCTGCTTTTGCAGAACAGCAGCAAACACTGAATGTTTGGGGCAGAGACCCGTGACTTACAAAGTCTGATGTAGTTGCCCTCCGGCCTTTTACAGAAGAGGTTTCCTGACGCCCGTATTGCCCCAAAGTCACCCCCGGTTTCCCTTAGTCCTCGCTCCTGCGGGATGTCCGCAAGCCCCCCCAGTCCCGCCTCTCTGAGGTCTCTAAGTCCCGTTCTCACCGCAGCGGTCCGCGCTGTGGGGCCCCTGGCAGGCTTGGGGGGCCCGCACACAGGGACAGCCCTTGTCGAACTGGTCCCTCTGCCCCATCACCCCTATACCCTTCCTCCCCCAAATCAGACCGGCCCCGTCCAGGGTGCCAGAGACCCTGGGGAGCTGAGAGGACAGTGAAGAGCCCCAGGGGCGTCACCCTGAATGGAGAGGGCCAGGGGGAACTGGACGGCAGGGCCAGAGGCCTGCTCAGCTGGAGCTGCAGCCCGGGGGTCCCAGGCCGGTCCCAGGACCGACGTCACGGGCCCGGAAGGTGGGAAGGAGCAGCCCTCCTCTCCTCAGGCTCAGTCACCGGCCCCAACCCCAGAGGAAGGCGGCCGGGCACAGGACCCCAGCCCGGAGCGGCCTGTGGCTCCGCCAGCGACGCTGATCCTGATCCAGAGCTGAGCAGGGGACGGGCAAGCAGGCCAGCTGGGGCCCCGGGCCCTCTGTCAGCTCCTGCACTGCGGACAGGCTGGCCTTCCTGGCACTTCACCCCCTAAATCCCTCCCGTGCGCCCTGGGCTCTGATGCGGGTCCGGTCCCCGCGGGGCACATAAGCCCTGCACGCCCGGCCCCTGCCGCCCCCCGGAGCACATCGCCCGCCCCCGAGGCCCACACGCTGCTCCGCAGGCTGCAGTGTCTGGCCTGTCGCTCGGGCCCCCGCCCCTTTGCAGAGGCGGTCCTCTCTGCCTTTCCGGGATGGCGTTTCATCTGGCAAGCCCCCTCGCCACTCCCCCCGCGTTTCTTCCGTGTTCAGCTCCCACAGTCTCTGCCTGTGGTTCACATTCCTGGGTCCCAGCACTCGTCGTGCTTCCTGGAGCCGTTGATTTCCTGGTCTGTCTGTGCCGCGCTCTCCTAAAGGGCGAGCCTTTCACCCTGCACGTGGCTCTGGCCCTAGGCCTGCCAGGGCGCCGGGCACGCAGTGCTCCCTGGGTGCGCCTTTCCTGGGTGGATGGAGGTGTGGGCACCGGGGGCTGCAACCCCAGCCCAGACGCTCCGTGGGGCCCTGCGCCGGCTCCTCCAGCTGTGGCGGACGGAGCCGGGGGTGGGGGGCAGGAGGGGGGCTGGAAACTCGTCCAAGAGCCTCTGAGAACACAGCTTCACCCCCACCTGCCCAGGAGAGCTCCCAGGGGCGGTACAGCCCCCCACCTGGGCTTTCGGGCAAACCGAGGGTGCTTTTGTGTGGCTTGTCCTGGCCACGTCCACAGCCGGCTCCTCCGTCTTCAGAGGGTCTGCCCTGTGGCCAGCAGAGCAGGAAGACCACCCTCCTCCCTCAGAGCCCCAGACCCAGAAGGGTCCCATCTCAAGGACTCCTGCAGCATCCAGGAAGAAAGGACCAGTGGGAGAGCGGTGGCCCTCTCCCAGGCCCCGGGGGTCCCCCACCTCCCGAACCAGACCTGCTGGTCTGCTCCTGATGCCTGGGGGTGGGGGGGCGCCCATCCTTGGCCCCGCCCTCGGTTTCAGGCTGCGCTGACCCTGGCCGCTCGGAGCCCCCCTCCACGGGGAATCACGTCACAAAGGTCCCTGCACGATGCTCTCGGCATCGCCAGGCCAGAAGCCTCTGATCATCACTGGGGGCACACCTGATGCTCTTGTCCGGCTTTGAATGACTTCAGTTCTCTCCCAGGCTCTTTGCTAAATAGATGTCATTGAGAACAGTTACCTCGTGCGAAGCTGGTTGCCGGCCTGGACTCTGCGGCTTCCTCCAGCTGATGAGAGGCGGAGCGTCTTGCTCCTGCTCTGCTCTCAGTCAGCCCCACAGAGCAGCCCGCTACAAGGAAGGTTCTTTCCGCCCTGTTTTTCAGCCAACGTGGCAGTTCCACCGATCAGAAAAGGAAGCCACGCCCTGTGCCCAGGCCCTAAAAGAAGGGCCGGGGCAGCCTGGGCGCTGGCTGACTCTGAGGAAGTGGGGCAAGCGGGCCGGGGTCAGGCCAACTAGGTCTCCAGTTCTGGCTGCCGGCTAGGTGACGTTGGACAAATTAACCCACCCTCTCTGAGGCTCATTTCTACATCTGTAGGATGGGATGGTAAGAGTACCATCAGGTAGGGCTGTTAAAAGGATTATATGAGATGATGCAGAAGAAATAGGATTAATATAGCATGTCACACCGAAGAGGCTCAAGAAGCGACGATCATCATTGCTGTTATTTTGAGGCTATCATTAGGACTCCCGGAGCTCCACAGTCTAGCCTAGATATCAGTGCCGGCACTGACGGGTACAACAGCCACAGCCACACGTGGCCTCCCCGTGTGTGCTGTGCCCAGTCGCTCAGTCACATACGGCTCTCTGTGGCCTGGCAGGCTCCTCTGTCTGTGGGACTCTCCAGGCAGGAACGCCGGAGCGGGCTGCCACTTCCTCCTCCCGGGGGCAGTCCTGACGCGGGGACCCTGCCCGCATCTCTGGTGTCTCCAGCACTGGCCGCCTAACAAAGCACCGCCTAACAAAGCACCTGTGGCCCCTCTAGAGCAGGTGAGATGCCAAAAGTAAATTGAGCTGTGCTCTAAGCCTGCTGCTGCTGCTGCTAAGTCGCATCAGTCGTGTCCGACTCTGTGTGACCCCATAGACGGCAGCCCACCAGGCTTCCCCGTCCCTGGGATTCTCCAGGCAAGAACACTGGAGTGGGTTGCCATTGCCTTCTCCAGTGCATGAAAGTGAAAAGTGAAAAGTGAAAGTGAAGTCACTCAGTCATGCCCGACTCCTAGCGACCCCATGGACTGCAGCCCACCAGGCTCCTCCGTCCATGGGATTCTCCAGGCAAGAGTACCAGAGTGGGGTGCCATTGCCTTCTCCGATGCTCTAAGCATATTGGAATTCAAAAACTCAGTGTGAAAAAATAAAATAAATAAAATACCTCATTAATACCTTATATAATATTGATTACATTTTCAATAATATTTGGATATATTGTGTTAAATAAAATATATTATTAAAGCTACTTGCCCTTTTCCCCTTTTTTAAAAGTGGCTGTCACTAGACAACTCTCAACTGCATATGTGGTCAGGTTCCGTCTCTCTTGTGCCGCACTGTTCTGTGAGTTGCCTTCAAAGAAGCCGCATCAAACAGCCAAGAGGCAGGAACAGCAACGAACAAAACCCCTAAGGATGCCAGTTTTTAGTTTGTGTCTCTTTAAAAAACGACAGCAAACAAGCCAAATATGTGCATTATGAATGCTTCTCACATCGCCTTTACTCTCCTCCCGGCTCTCTCGCGGGCGGCGAGTGCTGTTTTAAAGTCTTTCCTTTGCCACATCCCTGCATCCACTGCCAAGTATACAGGCACCATCTCTCCACTTCGACCCTCAGGACACGTGTTTTCTCTCCACCTGCTCCACCAGCTCTCTTCCCAGGCCCTGTATGTCCTCCACTCCCCCTCTACTCCTAAGGTAAGAAAAAGCCTGACCTTTTTCTAACTCTTCTCTGAATTAGCATCTCCAAGAAACTCATCACTGGACTTGGCAGCTGCTCCAAGGGTGGTGGGGGGGACAGACCAGCATTAACCAAGGTCACAAAAGACCGATGGGCTGGACCGCAGCCGGCCAGGCTCCCTGTCTCTCATCATCTCCCGGAGTTTGCCCAAGTTCATGTCCATTGGTTCAGTCATGCCATCCAACCTTCTCATCCTCTGTCACTCCCTTTTCCTTCTGACCTCAATCTTTCCCAGCATCAGAGTCTTTCCCAGTGGGTCGACTCTTTGCGTTAGGTGGCAAAAAAAAAAAAGACTGATGGATAAACCATATTGCCAGAGGGTGAACGGACAGGAGTCCGTGTTGGGGGTATTGTATGCACTCTCTGCAGCCCAAGGAACACTGACCCTGGGTCCATATTGTCTGGTGTGTATTAGGGTCACTGAAAAAACGAAGTAGTGAAGTTGATCTCAAAACTAGAACCAGGAAGTCTGTGAGAGAGAGAGAGAGACTGCATCAAAACCACGGTAAAGAGTGGTGGACGCTCTGTGTAGCTTCACGGAGGCCAGGCTGCTGGACTCGCTCACTGGGCCATTCTTGTTTGGCTTTCTCTTTTTCAGGCTCCAAGAGAAGTCTTGCAGTTTCAATTGTAAGGTTCCTCCAGCCTTGACAAGAGAATTTGATCTGGTTTCAGTCAGTGATGTGTCAGCTTTTTCTCCCAAGAGAACAGCCTGCTTGCTGTGACTTGATTTCAGGCTTCACCCATGTCCTTGGCCTTAGTTACAAGTTGAGTTGCGTCCTTCGAAAATTCATTTGTTGCAGTCCCAACCCCCAGCGCTTCAGAATGTGACCTTATTTGGACGAAGGGCCTTTGCAGATGGAATACGTTGAGGTCAAGTCGTACTGGAGTAGGTAGGCCCATAATTCAACATGACTGGTGTCTTTTTAAAATTACTTATTTGTGTGGCTGTGCTGGGTCTTAGTTGCCGCACGTGGGACCTTTTTTTCAGGTGTGGCACGTGGGATCTAGTTCCCCAAATAGGGATCGAACCCAGGCACCCCGCCTTGGGAGTGCAGTCTCACCACTGGACGACCAGGGAGGCCCCTGTCGGTGTCTTTACAAGACGGAACGTGTGGAGACAGGCACAGAAAGGGGAACGCTGCGTGAAGGCGGCAGCTTGTTGCCAGAAGCCAGGGACGTTCCGGGAGCCAGCAGAGAGGCCTGGAGCGCAGCCTTCCCTCGCGCCTTCAGAGGAAGCGTGGCCTGCAGACACCTTGCTCTTGAACTTCTAGCCTCTGAAATTGTGAGGTGATGCATTTCTGCGGTTTAAGCTATTCTGGTTTTGGTGCTTTGTAGTGGCCACCTTAGGGAACGAATCCAGCCATCACCTACTCGGGATGCCTTTACAGGTGGCCAGTGTTGCTCCCGTTGTGGGAAAATGCTTCCTAATTTCACTCTTGGGGAAAAAAAAAAAACTTAATAAGGCGTTGGGCATAATCTGTTATCATGCATCCGTACTAATCACATCGTTAGTATTATGAACAAAATCTTTTTAAATAAAGCATTGACAATCTTGGCTTTATTTATTATAGGATGGCTTTATCCATTTCTTTAGAGAAACTTGTCTTATTATGCACTCATCTTATCTTGAGAATTTATATAGGAAACGGTCAATGCAAGGAGCCCTCCGTGTGTTGGAGGATGAAGCGTCATTCGAAGTTTTGTCCCGTGTTACGCAAAGACCGAACCGAAGACCCCGTGGCGGCAGCTCAGAGCCAAGAATCAGCTGGAGCTTTGTCTATTTCACCCCCAGTTAACTTGTATACGATGAAATGTACATGGTGTCTGTACTTTACTTGTTTTCAGACGACAAGGAAGCTCGGGTTCCCTTACTGTAACTTCACTCAGCCCAGGATGCTCGGTACACTTTTCCCCCGATCTCTTTTTACATTTCCCGCTTCTTTTTTGCTTCATGATTGCTTATTATACTGTTCCTTCAAGATGAAAATAAACCACCTCAATTCCCTTTTGGAAGTAAGCAGGACAAGAATCAACAAATTGCAGTTAAGATAAAATACCCAAAGCAATGACGTTTGGGGAGATGAGAAAGAGGAGGTAATTATACCAGAAGCCTGGTCTTAAAAATAAACAAAACACAAGCAAAATAGAAAGCAGAACGGTCCTCAGCAGCCTGACAAGTACTGCAGGCACACGGTGGAAGGTGGAGGTGAGTTAAAGAGTGGAGGGGCGGGTTCCCAGGAACCCCCAGAAGCTGCGAGCTGACACGGGGCCCGCCGCCGGCAGCGTCGCTGAGAGTTTTCACGTCTCTGCTAAGCGCAGAGCCAAACCGTTCTGCAGGGACCCAAGTTAATCGTCTTTCGTGCTCCTTTCTGCAGCTGGAACAAACAGCAAGCCTGCTCCAGGAGCTTCACAAGTAGTGGAGTTCCACACCCGGTTAACACCGTACAGTGTTCCCATCTGGGCCTGGTCTGGGGTCCCCGTGGCGGGAGCGGGCCAACCGCGCCAGGCCCGACAGTGTAGCTGGAAAGGCGGAGGCAGGCCCAGCTCCCAGCGGTGGGATCCTCGCTGCATCCGCCTCAGGCCCCCTGCTCCTCAGCAGAGGGTCTTTGCAAGCAGGCCACCAGGTTTGGAGCTCCAGAGTGACTGAGGGGTGGGGAGGAGCCCCCTCGGGTGTTCTGGGGTCCACACCGGATCGGCGTGGCCCAGGGCCCCTGCTGGGGAGGGGCTCCGTCTGATGCTTCAGCTGCTCTTGGGCCCTGACAAGGACACAGGCTTCCCCCTCGCATCCCCTGGAGGGGGACTGGCGACCCACTCCAGTGGTCTTGCCTGGAGAATCCCGTGGACAGAGGAGCCTGGCGGGCTGCAGTCCAGGGGGTCGCAAAGAGTCAGACACACTGAGTGACCGACACAGCTGGCCTCGAGGTGGTGGAAGAGGGCTGGATTCAGCGGTGCCACCAGCGGAGGCGACCGACCTTTAGCTGGCTCATCTGGGAAACGGGTGTCACTCTCAGCCTCCCTGGGGCTGTCGGGAAGAATGAAGCGCCGTGCAGACTCCCCCTGAGCATGAATCTGGTGCGTGGGGGGTGCTCGCTGGGTTTGGCCAGAATGAGGGAGCTTGTGTTCCGCGGGGCTCTATCTCTCCAACCCCAAATGATGGAGGAAGAAGCCCCAGGTAGAGAGTGGAGACGCGCCCCGCTTCCCCAGGGAGGCTCCCTCCTAAACTGTTTCATAGAGTTCTGTCGGTTGGCAGGTTTTGGCTGCTCGGGGTCTGCGGGGGCTCTCTCGGGCTTTCCGTGGTCGCGGCAAGCGGGCCGCCCGTGGGTGGGGCGGGCGGGCTGCTCATTCCGTGGCTCCTCTTGCTGCAGAGCGTGGGCTCCAGACGCGTGGGTTTCAGGAGCCCTGGTGCCTGGGCTTAGCTGCTCGGAGTCACGTGGGATCTTCCCAGACCAGGGATGGAGCCGGCGTCCCTTTCCTGCATGCCAGGTGGTGCCGTAAGTGTTACGATTACACCCATTTTGCAGCAAAGAACGTGACGTTTAGAATGCGCTCTGGGCAAGGACTTCCCTGGGGTCCAGTGGGTAAGCATCCGCACGTTCACGGCAGGGGGCACTGGTTTCATCCCTAGCCGGGGAACTTTCGTCCCACAAGCTGCAAGGTGCAGACAAAAACAAAAAGAGGCAATTCGCCCGGGGTCTCAGGGTAGCCTGATTCACGATTCGCAGGGTTTAGTTAGGGCTTCCCCGGTGGCCCAGCGGTAAAGAATCCACGTGACGTGCAGGAGACGAGGGTTCATTCCTGGGTCAGGAAGATCCCCTGGAGAAGGAAATGGCTACCCACCCCAGTGCTCTTGCCTGGGAAATCCCATGGACAGAGGAGCCTGGTGGGCTACAGTCCACGGGGTCACAGAGGGTCAGACATGACCTCACCACCACCAGCTTTCCACAGGGCCAGGCTTCACAGATAAAGCATCTCAGACGCCACTGTCTGTAAGAACTTCCACTCGGAGGCTGTTTCTTGGCCTGGACCAGACGTCCTGACAGCTCCCGCTCCCCGGCTCTAGGGGTCCATCCGAGCGTCCATCAGACACACACTGGGCTCAGGCACAGCCCCGGGTGTGGGTGACAGAGCCTCTGTCACCCGTGAGCTGGACTCAGGGAAGATGTGTGGGGCAGAGGGGACTGCAATACACCGTCCACACTTGGCGTTAAACGGAAGCTTCGTCTGCATCACTGGCTTATCTTAAGTTACAGTGACAAACCCTCTGAAGTCCCTGTTTTAACTTTCTTACCAGCTCCAAATGGGCAGCTCAACAGCCACTGATCCAGCATATCAAGGAATCTTGACTTCAAGGAGACATCCCTTTACCTACATGAATGAAAACAAGACTCTCGTCTCAGATACTCTTGCGGCCTCTTTGCAAAAGCCACGGGTCACTGTCTCCAGCTTTTCACAAGAAAACCCAAGAAACACACTCCTTTGTGTGGTGTCAGTTTGTGTCAAAAGCACAAGTGGGTTTTCATTAGTCATCTCTGCTTGAGCCTACGACACTTGGAGCGTTTTACATCTGCTCCTTTACAGACGGGAGTATCAAGGCCAAGCGGTGTTCACTGCCTCAGTCTCTTCCCGCAAATCGAGCCAGCAAGGAGGTCACCACCTCCCCGCTTCCGGTTCGCCCATGACTTGTGCAGGGACCCCCCTTGGCCCTGAGGGGCTGGATGGTGTTCCTTTGTCTTTGCTCCCCTCCTGTGTCTGGGATGTGGACCCCAATACGCACTCGAATAAAATGTCCCCACCTCGTCGCCATTGCTTTGTCTTCAAACAGCTGCAGCTCTGTGGCATCCAAACCATGGTTAGTGTTTTCCTGTGATGGTGTGCAGGAAATGAGCAGGTTGAATTTTCTCTCTCTCTTCAGCCAGCACAGATTCGGCATAAAACTCAGACCTCAGAAGGAAGCAACTATGCAACAGTTTTTCCAGAGAGGTACTAGAGTAAGAACTATTCATTCAGTCAAGCAGTGGTCTTTTCAAAAATATCTGGAAGTGGGCAGTTCTGGGAAATCAACTCTTCAGAAGCTTCACGATTGTCTTGTTATTTTTGGTTGCAGCTAGGGGTGAAGGGCACAGGAGGGCCGAGAGGAGCTACTCCACCTTCAAGGTCAGGAGGGGCAGCAGTGAGGAGATACCCTTCGTCCAAGGTAAGGAGCAGTGGGCGTGCTTTGCTGGAGCAGCCGTGAAGAGATACACCATGTCCAGGGTAAGAGAAACTCAAGTAAGACGGTAGGTGTTGTGAGAGGGCATCAGAGGGCAGACACACTGAAACCATTATCACAGAAAACTAGTTAATCTAATCACATGGACCACAGCCTTGTCTAACTCAATGAAACTAAGCCATGCCCTGTGGGGCCACCCAAGATGGACGGGCATGGTGGAAAGATCTGACAGAATGTGGTCCACTGGAGAAGGGAATGGCAAAACACTTCAGTATTCTTGCCTTGAGAACCCCATGAACAGTATGAAAAGGCAAAGTGATAGGATACTGAAAGAGGAACTCCCCAGGTCAGTAGGTGCCCAATATGCTACTGGAGATCAGTGGAGAAATAACTCCAGAAAGAATGAAGGGATGGAGACAAAGCAAAAACAACACCCAGCTGTGGATGTGACTGGTGATAGAAGCAAGGTCCGATGCTGTAAAGAACAATATTGCACAGGAACCTGGAATGTCAGGTCCATGAATCAGGGCAAATTGGAAGTGGTCAAACTTCCAATGGCAAGAGTGAATGTCGACATTCTAGGAATCAGCGAACTAAAATGGACTGGAATGGGTGAATTTAACTCAGATGACCATTATATCTACTACTGCGGGCAGGAATCCCTCAGAAGAAATGGAGTAGCCATCATGTCAACAAAAGAGTCCGAAATGCAGTACTTGGATGCAATCTCAAAAACGACAGAATGATCTTTCTTTGCTTCCAAGGCAAACCATTCAATATCACGGTAATCCAAGCCTATATCCCAACCAGTAACGCTGAAGAAGCTGAAGTTGAACGGTTCTATGAAGACCTACAAGACCTTCTAGAACTAACACACAAAAAAGATGTCCTTTTCATTATAGGGAACTGGAATGCAAAACTAGGAAGTCAAGAAACACCTGGAGTAACAGGCAAATTTGGCCTTGGAGTACGGAATGAAGCAGGGCAAAGGCTAATACAGTTTTGCCAAGAGAACACACTGGTCATAATAAACACCCTCTTCCAACAACACGAGAGAAGACACTACACATGGACATCACCAGATGGTCAACACCAAAATCAGACTGATTCTATTCTTTGCAGCCAAAGATGGAGAAGCTCTATACAGCNTTTACAGAAAGTACTCTGCTTTGTTCCATACTGCGTGCTTCATCAGACCCAGAAGACGTTTCATTGCCCCAAGTCAGTGAGAACGGAACCTCTGTTTAGTGACAAGGACCTGCAGGATAAACTGCGCGTGCGCGAGCCGCCCGGCCGCCGCGAGAGCGGAGAAGCCTGGTCTCCCGGGTTTGCCTGACTTCCGGTCCGCCATGGGGAAGGTGAACGTGGCCAAGTTGCGTTACATGAGCCGGGATGACTTCAGGGTCCTGACAGCGGTAAGAAGTACCCCGTTTCCCCCCTCTCCCCTGTCCTTTTCCGCCGCGCCTGCCCTTCCTCTTGCTCCAAGCTTGCTGGGAGCTGAGCAGGGCCCTAGGCCCCCAAGAACGCAGCCGACGTTGGGACTGAGGAAAAGAAGATCGGGTTTTTCAAAAGCCTTTGTCCACAAGCTTTTATTTTCCCCCACTTGAAGCAAAGGGCCCCCCTTTGTCCTTCCTTTCAGCTTCCCTTCTCCAGAATCCCATTCCAGTCTCTGTGGCCTGGGAAGTTTCTCTGACCCCAGGCTTCTTTTTCCGACAGAGAAGGGTTTAAGACTCTTGAAGAGAATTAATTGGTAGCTGAAGAAAAGTTATGACCAACCGAGACAGCATATTAAAAAGCAGAAACATTACTTTGCCAATAAAGGTCCGACTAGTCAAGGCTGTGATTTTTCCAGTAGTCACATGTGGATGTGAAAGTTGGACTATAAAGCTGAACGCGGAAAGATTGATGCTTTTGAACTGTGGTGTTGGAGAAGACTCTTGAGAGTCCCCTTGGACTGCAAGGAGATCCAACCAGTCCATCCTAAAGGACATCAGTCCTGAGTATTCATTGGAAGGACTGATGCTGAAGCTCCGGTACTTTGGCCACCTGATGTGAAGAACTGACTCATTTAAAAAGACCCTGATGCTGGGAAAGATTGAAGGCAGGAGGAGAAGGGGAGGACAGAGATTGAGATGTTTGGATGGCGTCACCGACTCAATGGACATGAGTTTGAGTAAATTCTGGGAGTTGGTGATGGACAGGGAGGCCTGGCATGCTGCAGTGCATGGGGTGGCAAAGAGTCGGGCACGACTGATCCACTGAACTGAACCGCATTTCCTACTCACAGACTCAGTCACATAGCATTCCTTCAGTTTCATTCAATCAACACATACTTAACAGATTTGTAGTAACGTTTTAGGGAATTGCAGAGGGTACCGGTCAGATAAGAGGAAGAAGACAAGTCATCCAGTAAACTAATAAGAGGGATATCAGGTGAAAAGCGCTGTAAAGATGATAAGAGGATAATAAAATAGAAACTCAGCATGATGGGGGCAGGGGGCTGAATACTGTTTTTAAACTGATCAGTCAGACAAGACTGCCTGAGTGCAAGAATCTTGTTTTAAAAAGTTTCTGGCACTTGGTGGGTACTGAATAAGTATTTGCTAAGTAAAAGAAAGAATGGGGGTGGGCATAATAGCTGAATAGAAAGGAGCTGGCAGAGTAAAGTCCTTGCAAAGAATTGAAGGGAGAGGAAACTGCAGTGGTTAAGAGCGAAGACCGGGAAGCAGGAACAATTTTTGAAGAACAGAAAGGCCAGGGTGGCTGGAGCGTTGGAAAGAGCTGGAAAAGGTGGGAGCCAGATAATGCGCTATAGATACAGAGCCATACAGGCTTGGTAAAGAACTTGGAATAAATTCTAAGTATAGGGAAGCCCCTGAATGTTTTAAGCAGGAAAGTGACCAAAAACTGAATTTATAGTCTTAGAACACAAACATCAACATATAGATTAGGCATTTGCAGAGGAAAACACATTTATTTAGGAGTTCTTATCTTCTGCTTAAATAGGCATTGCTTTTGGAGAAGGAAATGGCAACCCACTCCAGTGGAGCCTGATGGACTGCCGTCTATGGGGTCGCACAGAGTTGGACACGACCTAAGTGACTTAGCAGCAGTAGCAGCAGCAGCAGCAGGCATTGCTTAAGGACTAAACTGAAATGCAAACTCATTGTAAAATTTGGAAGATAATTTTTTGCCCTCCCATAGATTATGAAATTCAAGTAGACTTCCTCTAAATACCTACTGTCAAAAATACCTTCGTTCTTTACTTGCTCGGCACATTAACTCATCCCTTAATGCCTCTGTCAGAAATAGGGGAGTCAAGAGAATGTTAGAGAAACAGAACAAAACATGGAAGGTGAATTCAGTTTAAAGTGTGAGTTTTGTGTTGGGACATCAGAATGATGCCAGATTTCTCTTCCAAAACTTGATTTTTGCAATTATTAAGTTCTTTTTGAAGCTCACCAAGGAGTGGCCTACTTGTTAAAATATTTCAGTCTCACTTGAGTCTTACCAGTCTGGATATAGGTGACCACCTTTCCTTGACCTTCTTCCTTTTATTTCTCTGGTACCTCCTATGTCAGTAATCATACTTTGACTGGGTGCCCTTAACCTTTTGGTATGAATTCCTACCCAAGTTCTGTCCCTAATCCCTCCTTTTTCTCCCATTATATTCTTGATTAGTGATCATGCCCTTTCATGACTGTATCTCTTCATCAAATAATTAACAATTTTTTTCCTGTAGTTATTACTTCATTCTCGAGTGCAGGTCACCCTTTCCAATTTTCCTTAAAACATCTTCATTTGAAGTATCTTCTGTGAAGGACCTTCCAACACCTCAAGCTCTGTACTCTAATAGAATTAAGTAGCTTTGTCTACCTCCTCACTCCTTCCCCAAACTTCATTAAAATAATTATTATTAATGTCTTGAAACTTGTCCTTCCTCTTCTTCAACTTTCACTCTTCATTGACTACCCTTCCCTGTGAAGTGCCAGTCTCTCCCACACTAATTTCCTTTAATTCTTTCCCTCCATTGCCATCACCTCTTCCCTATTCTGGCTTCTGTCTTCTCTGACTTAGACTATTGTCTTTGTTCTCCAGTATACCACCTCCAGTTTTTGCCTTCCCTAAACTGCTTTGCATATTCCTGCTAAATTAATGTCCTTAAAGCAACCCTTTTCATGAATTTCCCTTGACTAAACATCTTTTGAGTTTCCTTTCATCGATATAAAATATGACTGAGGAAGGTAATAATTGTGTCTCACAACTGGTTCCAGAACTGCATGGTCAGAGAAGTTTGAAAAAGTTAAATTTAATTTAACAAGATTTTGATAGATAGCAGCTCTATGTTGATTATGATTACATTTTGATTTCTTCAATTTCAGGTTGAAATGGGCATGAAGAACCATGAAATTGTTCCCTGCAGTTTGGTTGCTTCTATAGCCAGCCTTAAACATGGTGGTTGTAATAAAGTCTTAAGAGAACTAGTAAAACATAAACTCATAGCTTGGGAGCGAACCAAAAGTAAGTATTTGAGGCACCATTTGTGATTTTCTCTGTAATTGGCTTCCCCCAGAGCAGGTATTCCAAAAGGCAGATAGAAGTTGTCAGGCTAAGAAAGCACTAGACCTAGCTAGAACTGACACAGCACACTTTTGCCATGTTCTGCTACTCAGAGCAATCACCAGGCCCACCCAGATCAAAGAAGTTAGAGAAATAACTTCCACTTCCTGATAAGGGGTTAGGAAGTTCCGGGTACAGAAGAGCAAGTAGGATAGAGATACTATTGCTGCTGTCTTGGGAAAGTACAGTCTGCCAAAGGACTCTAGAGCATTACCTCTCACACCATCATAGTGAGGGATGAGTTCTCTTTTCTACCTTTATAAAGGGTCCATACCTTTATAAAATAATATAAATGCTAGAAAGATCAAAATACAGGTGCATATTCCTTCTTATTAGACTTAAAGACAAAATAATTTTGTAATATTGATACAAAAATATTTTAATTTAAACATTTAATTTCAGTTTGTATAGGGCTTCCCTGGTAGCTCAGTTTAGGTAAAGAATCCATCTGCAATGCAGCCGACCCCAGTTCAATTCATGGGTTGGGAAGTATTCTGGCCTGGAGAATTCCAAGGACTGTATAGTCCACAGAGTTGCAAAAAGTTAGACGCAACTGAGACAAACTGATACAAAAATTTTTTAATTTAACCACTTAATTTCAGTTTGTATAACTTGTCACAGACTAGTAACAAGCATTTATAGACTGGTGTCAGTCTGTAGATTACCATTTGAGTAACACTGCTCTAGAGAAGAAATAAAAATTACAAGAAATGCCAAAACTCATAAGACTAGGTAGCCAGTCTTTTTCCAGCTAAGACTTCCCAGGTTTAAATTCTTCTTTTGACGTGATGTGACTTGATGGTACAATATAACTAAAATGTGATCTTTCTCATTTGATTTTGTCTAGCTGTCCAGGGCTATCGGTTGACAAATGCAGGCTACGATTACCTAGCTTTGAAAACATTGTCTTCTAGACAGGTGGTTGAGTCTGTTGGAAACCAGATGGGTGTTGGCAAAGAATCTGGTAAGTGCTAATAGTACTATTGAGTGCATTATTTGCTTTAGTTTATATTTCCCTTTGAAAAGGATTCATCTTTTTAATTTTCTATTTTTCTAACTAAAAGTAAATTGAAAAGTTGTTTGGAAGCAATATGGGTTTTGAAATTATCCTTAGTTCAGTAAATTGTTTTTTCCTGCGTCTATCACTGAAAGTTCAGTTACACCAAGAATTAGTTTTCCTATACTAACCGAAATCTTTGGCAAAAACTTTATTTGTTCATACTTTAATATCTGAAAAACTGGACATTTGTAATAATTTTTGAAAATACTACGAGGAAGTTCTAAAATTTTTTCATGAGAGCAGTATGATCAACAAGGCAAAGTTAAGTATGTGTAGAACACAGAAAAAAATTCTGAAATAGCATTAAATACTTATGTACTGATTTTTTTAATGTGTGATAAATAAAGAACAGGGGATGATTTTCTTTATGACATGCTCTCTTATACACTGTTTTTTGTCCTACATAGCTTATCCTGTATAGTTACATAATTTAAACTGAGAGAGCAAAAAAATTAGAAGCGAAAGAACTATTAGAAAAGCTATTTCAGAGGAGGTTGTTTTGGTTACTTCATATGATTTGGATGTCTAGTATATTATTATCCAAACTATTTATATTTAATAAGGCTTGCCAGGTGGTGCGAACTTCCCTGGTGGCTCAGCAGTAAAGAAATCTGCCTGCCAATGCAAGAGATTCAGGTTCAGTTCCTGGGCCGGGAAGATCCCCTCTAATAGGAAATGGCAACCCACTCCAGTATTCTTGCCTGGAAAATTCCGTGGAAAGAGGAGCCTGGTGGGCTGCAGTTCATGGGGTCACAAAGAGTCAGAGGTGACTGAGCACACACACAGTCAAGTTAATATTAGATTTAGATTCCTAAATATGAGAAGATATGTATAAAATGCGGGGAAGGCAGTGGCACCCCACCCCAGTACTCTTGCCTGGAAAATCCAATGGATGGAGTAGCCTGGTGGGCTGCAGTTATGGGGTCGCTAACAGTCAGACAGACTGAGCGACTTAACTCACTTTTCTCTTTCATGCATTGGAGAAGGAAGTGGCAACCCACTCCAGTGTTCTTGCCTGGAGAATCCCAGGGATGGGGGAGCCTGGTGGGCTGCCATCTATGGGGTCACACAGAGTTGGACACGACTGAAGTGACTTAGCAGCAGCAGCAGCATGTATAAATTGCTGTAATGAAACACTTTTTTTGAGATACACTTCCTCTCAATGTTTTTTACGTTCAATTTTTTCAATTAAAAAAAGGCTTTTTTTTTTATTTTTAAGAACTTCATTACTTGCAAAATGATGAAGTACAGAAGAGAGTACAATGAAAAATGGATCTTAACTCCTAACCCAGGTCTCCATCTCCTGTTAGTACCTCCCAAACCCATTACTGTTTATTTAATATCCTATATGGCCTAGAAATATTCTGTGTGAATACAAGTATATAATATTCTAAGGATGTATGTATCTTTGATAATCATAGGTGAAAGCAAGCAGTCCTTAACAATTCTACACCTTGATTTTTTTCCATTTGGTGCATCCATGACATTTCATATCAGCATAGATGTCTTCCTCATAGTTGTCAAGTATTACATTCTTAGAAATTAAGTTATTAGAGATAAAGTTAGGTACATTAAGAATGTTGGTATTACCAAATTTCCTCCAATTTGTGTCAATTTATAATCTCACCAACATGAGAGAGAGGCTGTCTTATGAGTAATTAAGACATATTCTAAATGTCAGTAATAAAATAGAATATTTATAGGAAGATCGGCTCCATTCTGATTACTAGGATTATATTCTGACAGTCTTTATTAATTGAAACAGTTTAAGAATTGAACTTCACATTGCTAAAAAGGAAGGGATTTTCTGTTTTGTTTTTTAATTTTTTTGGGGGGGTGGGGCACGCCTCACAGCATGTAGGACTAGCTCCTAGCCAGTCTTAAGTGTAGATTCTTAACCACTGGATCACTGGGGAAGTCCCATGATGTAAAGGAAGATGTTATTAATCCCTTCTCATACATGTAGGATACTAAAGAACAATTAGATGTATACCCACTAAATTTAGCATTAAACACCTTTGGAAGCAATAACTTTTGACACATTTGCACCCCTGTTTTCTTTGTAGTAGATATTAATACATGTCGTAACTTGGAATTGTAACTAAAATAGTTTGCCAAATAAGTATTTCGAGTTATTGAGAAAGATAAAATTTGGTACAACTAAAATCAAAGTTAGAAGATTAGAATTGATTAAACTTACTGGAATAAAAATATAATAATGTTCCTTTTAAATTTTTGATTTTAGATATTTACATTGTTGCAAATGAAGAAGGGCAGCAGTTTGCGTTAAAGCTTCACAGACTGGGAAGAACCTCCTTTCGAAATCTGAAAAACAAGCGTGATTACCATAAACACAGGCATAACATGTCTTGGCTTTATTTATCTCGTCTCTCTGCCATGAAAGAATTTGCTTATATGAAGGTACTTTTAATTAATTTTAAATTATTAACCAAACAATATGTATAGTCAAAAGGTTGTAGTGACATACATCAGTCCATTGCCTCCATATCTCCCTACTGCCTGTTGCAGTCCTTACAGACAGTCACTTGTAACTGTTTTGACTCTTTCTGTTTTGTTTTTCTGGTGTTTTCCTTCTATGCAAAGGTGTTTTTAGCTGTTACAAATGCATAAAGGCAACTTTTATGCAGCAATGTTAACAAGGTAGAGTAGGCTAAAATAAATTAATGATGTAAATGTGTGTGTGTGAATGTATATCTGTTCAGTGTATATATGTATGTCTGTCTCTGATTAAAAACACCAGATAGTTACCTTCCTTAGAAACCTTAGTGTCTCAGATAGTTGACTATTATTTTTTTCCCACAGTGGAAGAAATGTTAATTTATGAATTTGTATGTATATTAGAAATGGTAAAAATCTTAGTTTTTAACCTTTTACCTTTCAAATCAAGTTCATATAGATTTATTAAATATCTTTAAAAATAACCAAGTTAATTGTCTTCACTAGTAAATTAAAAAGTAACTGCATTTTTATTATTCTCTCCAGTAGGATTTATTTGTTATAACTTTTTAAAATTTTGAATTATTAAGAGTTGTATGACCTGTTGTTTCTAGGGAGTTTCATGTACTTAAATTTTTAGTAATCATGAGGGAAGAATCCTCAAGGCAGTATAAATAAGTGCTACTAATGTCATATATACTGTGTTTTTTTGTCTTATACCAATAGTTTGTGTCCTGTGACCACAAACCATTACTCATCAGTAATGTGAGTAAGCAGTTTGGTAGGAATTGTTACACATTTCCCCAAAACTATATTAAATGTTCTCTTGGTGTGTTTATATAGGAAGATAAAGGAATAGAGTCTGGTTGTACATAAATATGTTTTGTAAGTTCATTCTGTCTTTTCCTAAGTAAGACTGAGCTTTAACTTAAGGGTTATGGCACAGGGCTAAACCACTGTGACGTTAGTTAAAGTTGTTATATACTTGTGAGCCACCAAGGCTCAGATCCAAAACCATTTGGATTTAAAAATAAAAAATATACAACCAAGCAGACAGTCATTGGGGAGTGGGAAGTAGTTCAGTTCCTGTCTGAGGAAGGTAGAAAAGAGTAGACAGCCTCATAAAAAGTAACCCTGTTAAGCATATACTGAGTGTCAGCTGTGTGCCAACTCTGTTGAGTATTTTGCAGAGTAGGAGTGGGAAGGTGGAGGTGAACCATGAATACCAAAGGAGTAACAGTCTGTCTTAAAATTAGGAAGGTAACATGAACACACATGAGCCTATTACAGAGTGAAGTAAGTCAGAAAGAGAAATAAAAATGTCATATACTAATGCTTATATATGGACTCTAGAAAGATGGTGCTGATGAATTTATTTGCAGGGCAGCAATGGAGAAACAGAGAGAACAGACTTAGACTAGGGAAAGGGGAGGGAGGGAGGGTGAGATGCCTGGAGAAAGTAACTTGGAAACTTACAGTAGCATATGTAAAGTAGATAGCCAGGTGGGAATTTGCTGTATGTCTCAAGGAACTCAAACAGGGGCTCTCTAACAATCCAGAAGGGTGGGATGGCAAGGGAGATGGGAGGGAGTAGGGGGACAGGGGTGTACCTACAGCTGATTCTTGATGTTTGACAGAAGACAAAAATCTGTAAAGCAATTACCCTTCAATTAAAAACTCAAGTAAAAAACAGTTTAAATGTCACATCATGTTGACTTTAGAGAAACTTCTGTAGAGTAGAAGACGTAGAGTAGAGGGAGGCTTCTTAAATGGAAGCTGCATATGACCTGTCTGTAAGGGAAAGACAAGACAGTATACTTTTCCAGAGAAGCCAGAATGACCAAGACAAGAATGTGAGCGTGAGCCTTGTGTGTACGCTAACAGTCACCGAGGTGGCTGTACGATCGCACTCTAGAGTGTTTACTGGACAGAGTATTGAAGAGAACTAGGACTGGATAAGTGGATTAAAGAGTTTTGAAAACCAGGGGAAAGTATTCAGATGAAATCAATGTTGACAGCATTGTAGATTTTTTTTTAATGGAGCATTGACACAGGCACCTTAGTTGGTACTGGTACACTGAAGAAAGGTTTGGTATGCAGAGCTAGAACCATTGTTGACGTGGTTGGGGTAACAGTGACAAAGCCCTGTTAGAAGTGGCAGCATTCCAAATGGCAGAATGCGGAAACCAAGATATTTTGAAGGAAGTAATAACAACAGGACTTAGAAAGCAGTAGGATAGGAAAAGTTAAGCATAGGGAAGAAAATAAATTTCTGGATGCTGGGTAGTAACATTTGACTCAGACTACAAGTGTTTGTAACTACAGTGACTCTTTGTCACATAATAGATTGATATTGTGGTCTGAAGAAAAAAGTCAGTGCTCTATAAACTAAAATGTCTGGTATACTGAAATATTTCATTTCCTGATATACCAGAAGACAGTATTTCCTAAATCACAATTTATTTCCATTTGAATTTTTTAAGCACACTGCAGTAAATGACAGAAACTTACAAATAGAAGAGGATATACATGTCCTAAGAGACTAAACTTCTTGAAGACAGAGACATTTTCACACTCATTTTGGTAACCCTAGCACAATGTATATTTGGTAAATGTTCAATAAATTAATGTTTGGTAAAAAGTGAATTACAAAACTGATTTCCAATTTTATTTTTATGTACAGCTCATCATCCTATGCTGTGAATAAGCCATACATAATCATGTGTTAACTGTAATTTTGTGAAGGTTATGATTTTTTTTCCCTGGTTTTGGACAGGTACATTTAACTTTATTGTTCCCTAAAAATTAATGACCGCTTCATTACTTTTTACCTGTTTTGCTATATTTTAGGCATTGTATGAAAGGAAATTTCCGGTTCCAAAGCCAATTGATTATAATCGTCATGCAGTGGTCATGGAACTCATAAATGGCTATCCTCTGTAAGTATTTATTATTCTTAAAACTGTGAGTTCTAATAAATAGTTGTAAGGTTCAGTTTTTTTTTAATAAGTTTTTTTCATTGAATGGAGTATGACTGCGGAGGTTAGAAATTAACATATAGCAGTAGACTTAAAGGCAAATTGAAACTTCAGTTTCATTCTGACAATGTGGATTTTTATTAACAATCTAGTGTGTGCCAAGCACTGTTCAAGGCTCCCCAATAAACAAAAGTCCTTGTCCTCACAGAGCTTACGTTCTGATGGAAGGATACTTGCAATAAATAGCTGAACAAGGAATTATATGATACATCAGATAGTGGCAAATGCTGTGGATAAAAATAAAGTAGGGTAAGTGGGGCGAGAAATACTGAGATAGATGTGGAAGGCTGGAGTGATCAGAACAGTTCTCATTGGTAAAGGGACTTTTCAGCAGAATCCTGAAAGAAGCGAGAGAAGAAACGATGCAGAAATCTAAGAACATTCTAGGCGGAGAAAAGAGCAGAATCCTGAAATGGCAGCACACCTTCATGCTCCGGAAACAGTAAGGAGCCACTGTGGCTGGAGCTGAGTGAGTCAGGGAGAAAGCTGTGCGTGAGGAGACCGGAGAGGCCGCAGTCTATTTTGGTAGAGTATCTTTAAATGTGAAAGAGAGCAGAGGCGTTAGTTGCTCCGTCGTGTCGGACTCTTTGCAGCCATGTGGACTGTAGCTGGCCAGGCTCCTCTGTCTAGGGAATTCTCCAGGCAAGAATTCTGGAGCGGGTTGCCATTCCCTTCTTCAGGGGATCTGCCAGACACAGGGATCGAACCCGGGTCTCCCGCATTGCAGGTGGATTCTTTACCACCTACCAGGGCTACCAGGGAAGCCCAGCACTGAGTAACTGTAAGGTTGCTGTGATGCACTTCTGTTTCCTCACATGACTGCCATTGAAACAGTGTTACAGGGACTGTTTTGTTTGAGACAGGAAACAGTTGGAGGATTATTTTGGTGGCAGTGACAGTGCTAACCACTGACTGCCAGGGAACTCCCTGCCACCAGAGGATTTTTCAATTGAGAAGAGACATGATCTGACTTAATGCTGTAATGGGATCACTCTGGCTGCTCTATTGAAAATAGTCTAAAGGAAAACTAGGACAGGATTAGGAAGAAAAGTTAGGAGATTATTATAATCCTTGAAAGAGATGATGGTAGTCTAGATCAGAGTGGTAGATGTGAAGGTCAGGGAACGTTGTCAGATTCTGGATGAGCTTTACAGTCAGGGCCTACATGATTTGTTTGAGATTGGATATTGACAAGAAGGAAGTGGCAAGTAAAGATCTGGGGCCTGAAGGCTGCAGGAAGACAGTTGGGAGTTAGAGAGTGGGGCAGAATCAGAGGTTCACTCGGGGACATGGTAAATTAGAGATGCCTAGAAGCTCAGGGGAAGTCTAGATTGAAGTCTGTGAATGAGATCAAGAATGGTGAAGACAGTAGGTTTTAGGATGAGACTTTGAGGAGCTCCAAGATTTATAAGTCAGGGCAAAGCTGAAAAACCAGCTAAAAAGACTAAGAAGGAATGATCAGTGCAGAAAGAAGACCGCCTTAAGAGTTAGTAGGCCAAGGGTCAAGTGAAAGGATCTGCTTCAATGACCGGGAAGGGATTAGCTAATAGACCAGATTATGATGACGATCAAGAATTGACCATTGGATATGGCAAGTCATTTGGAAGTCATTGGTAGTTTTGACAAGAGCTATTTTATTGGAGCAGGATGAATGAAAGCCTGTTTGAAATGGGTTCATTAGAATGGGAGGGAAAAAATTGGAAAAAGCACAACTAGAGGAGTTTGGTTATAAAGAATGCAGAACAAAAATGTGTATAATAGTGGAAAGAAAATGCAGATTTGAGTGGGTTGTAGCTTTTTTTAATAAGAGGTATTATATCATGTCTATATGCAGATAGGAATGAAGAGAGGCTAGACAGGCTTGAAATGGTAATAATATTTATATGTAAATACACCCATGCTTGCTTTAATTAAAATTATGAATGAGGACAAATGAACCATTTCCATTCTTTCAGATGTCAAATACACCATGTTGAAGATCCTGCATCAGTATACGATGAAGCTATGGAGCTAATTGTTAAACTTGCAAATCATGGACTGATTCATGGAGATTTCAATGAATTCAATCTCATTTTGGATAAGGATGACCACATTACCATGATCGATTTTCCACAGATGGTTTCAACTTCTCATCCCAATGCTGAATGGTATACTCTGGATGTGGCTGTGTTTATGTGTGCTGCAGTCATTTTTAAATTTATTCTTAAGTTTTCAGCCTCGTCATACTGCCATTGGGTTAATAACTGTTTTGAAGTGGATGATAATATCAGAGTGCTAGGATCTTTCCACCTAAGAACTTTTCTTACTCCTCAGTATTTTAAAGGTAAAAAAAGAAAATGCACATCGATTAGTTTTTTAAATTTATTCATTAAAATAATATTGTTTATTAGAAGTCTGAGGAAACTGTTTACTTTTATAAATCATCAAAAGAATTTGAATTCCTCTTATAAGTTGACAAACTTACAGAAGTCAAACTTTCTTAGTGATGGAACTATCTATCCAAACAAACTTTGGGGTAGAACCCCAATTTTTAAAACAAAAGCCTGCTCAGAATTAGGGACACAGAAGGGGGGACCCTGGACACCATCCTTTCTGCCTTTTTCTACTTTTCTCTCTGTTGCATAGTTGCCTCCAAGAGGATTTCACCCAGCATAATTTAATAATTTTTTATGGCCTTAATGAAAGTTGTGGTTTTATACTAAACCTGTTACCAGACAGATAATGATACCACCTCCTATCGTTTTTAGCTTTTATTTTGTTAAGAGAAAGGAATTCACGTAAAACCTCATCCTGACACAGGGCAGAATCAATTTATATACTGTGGTAATCTTATTTCTCATGTTACTTGACCATCTAAACAAGCCCAATTGTGAAATATGACAGAACACTTTCCTTTATGTGTTTGTATTCCATGTTGCAATTGAGCATAATCAGATTAAGGTTGAGTACTTTTCTCTCCTGTTCTCTCAATTCCATGTCATCCTATCTCTCAATTCTCCCTTTCTGGACACCTTCTAGAGAATTTAATCTGTTCGTGCTACTTTATGGTTACCTAAAAAGCACCCTGATACTCAGAGGTCCTTCTCCCAGTATAACGTGTCTTCAGATTACTATTTATAAGCCATAGCATTATTAATCTCTAATAGATGTTTACTGCATATTAGCTAATGGGTGATAAAGATAATATAACCACAACATTCATTAATCCCCAAACTTTTTCTTCTGAGTCACTAGTCTGTTTTTGTCTTCAATTTTCCCAGTTGACTAGAGGTTCTAGTGAACATTGCTGATGGGAACCATAACTAGACAGATTGGAAAGTAGAAATTGGCCCCCAAACTGCAGGCCCGTATCTTCTTTTCCTTGCTTCATCTGTGTATTTATCACAGTATGGGGAAACCTTGAGTTTATTCTAACCATAGGAACTGTATGCCCTTGACAGCTTATAGTCCTTGTTAGTTCCTCTGCTTTTAGTTTTAGTTTTTCAGGTTTATTTTTCTTTTGAGTAACATCCTTTTCTCTTTCATGTAAGGATAAGAGTGTCATAACAAATAGCAGGGATGTTGTCATTGGCTAATAAGGAAAAAGATAAGCAACAAGTCTGTATAAAAAAAATGATTCTTGCTTTTGCAGGTATTTTGACAGAGATGTGAAATGCATTAGAGATTTCTTCATGAAACGTTTCAGCTATGAAAGTGAGCTTTTCCCAACCTTTAGTGATATAAGGTTTGTACACTGTATTGCATAAGATGATAGAATTCTGTTAAAATACCTGATTTATTTACTTAGAAGTTAATGGTTTCATCTAAAAAATTTTTGATTAGTGACCTTCGGTACATTATAATCGTTGTTCAGTGTCACTGCTGGTAATATACAAATGAAATTTAAAAACTATGCCTCCCTGTGGTCCATTAACCTTACTGAATTTGAAGGTGGAACATACTTAGTTTCTTATAAATTCAAGAACTCTTATTCAATAGCGGATGCTCTGTGAAGAACATATTTTTAGGGAATAAAGTCAAGTGTTTATCAGAATTTGTGTTTTTCCTTTATTCACTATAGAAACTATCTTTAATTAATTGATTCATGGAACATAATTCTCACAGCCAAATTTTCTCATTTTATATGCTCAATTAAGATGCTGTTTTCCGATTTGGGATGATTGACCTATTATTAGCCCCCTCTGAAAGTTAATTTATTAAGTCAGTATGCACTGAAATTTCTGTAACTTTTCTAATATCTGTTGCTCTTCACAGTCCTTTTATTCTTAAATGACAACTAACATATGTCTTTTATATTTGTGTACTTAAGTGATTTAAGTATTACCTTTTAGGCAGAGAAAAACCTTTAGAATCTATAAACTGTTAAACTCATCTGAGAGTCATGATTCATCGGAATACTAAATACACTTGCCCATGTCCAGTGGGTTTTTTTCTCTCTCCTAAATGCATAACATTCTTTTTTTCAAGGAGGGAGGATTCTCTCGACGTAGCGGTTTCTGCCAGCGGCTCCACGAAGGAGATGCAGGCAGACGACGAACTGCTCCACCCAGCAGGCCCAGATGATAAAGATGCTGAAGCAGGGGAGAGAGCTGCGTCCCCGTTTCCTGATGAAGAGGTGTCAGAGAGAGCCAAGGATTGTAGACCAGAAAGTGAAAGTGGGCGAAACTCTGTAGGTGAAGGAATTGACTGCTGTTGCGGGTCATTTGAAAACCTTGAGCAAATAAAGGAAGAGAGTTTGTCAGAGGACAGTGCTGATGCACACAGATTCAAAATGACTGAATTCAGTCAAGCTGTAGAAGAAATTGAAGGGCAGGTTGTTGAAAACTATTCTGTAACTGAATTGTATGGGGAGAACAGCAGATGTGAATGTGATGCCAGGCAAGATGGTGAGACAGGTCAAGGTGGAATCCTCGTGGGCCCTGAGGAGGCTGAAGATGAGTGCCCTCATCTGATTGCTTTGTCATCGTTGAACAAAGAATTCAGGCCTTTCAGGTATAGATGTTTGTTGATTGTTTTTTCCACTTTAATTTGGAGACCTGTACTTTGATTCTGGTAAATGAGTACTTTTTTTCAAATGGCATGACAGCTGTATTCTGCATTGGTATGTGCAGATAGCTCTGTCAGTAGAGCATCCTTTTAATCTTAGGGTGCAGGGTTCAAGTCCCTGGTCGGGCGCAACATTTCTTTGGGGCTTCCCTGGTAGCTCAGCTGGTAAAGAATCCGCCTGCAGTGTGGGAGACCTGGGTTTCATCCCTGGGTTGGGAAGATCCCCCTGGAGAAGGGGAAGGCTACCCACTCCAGTATTCTGGCCTGGAGAATAACAAAGAGTCAGACACAGCTGAATGACTTTTACTTTCATGCACAGAATAAAAGCAAATATCACTTTTATTGTTAAAATTCAAATAACTGTATCTACCGTTGACTTGATGCTACCACATGTATTCAGTTTGAAGCAGTTCTGCCTTAAAATTCAAACGATTACTTTCAAATAATAAATTGATGAGGTTTTAGATGTATGAATTGTTTATATTTTTTAATAATTCATCTAACGTATGTTTGATTAATATATAGTCTAATAAAAGTGTAGTAAGTGTGCTGTTAATATATATACTTAAAATGAATTTTCTCTGGTACTTTGAATCTTCTGTATTTATTTGTTAATGTACAATTAAAATTACCATTACATTATTTTTTTGTAAGATTTTTTTGGACAAATTTCACATATTCATGAATCAGCCTCAGCTTAGATAGCAAAAGATCTAAAATTTAACTTTTAGATTTGGAGTACTTTAATGAAATGGCTTTATTTCAGAATATTGATAGTAATATTCTATAAATTAATCAAGCATAATTAACTATGAAGATTTAACTAGGTAAAATTTTATTTTTAGAGATGACGAAAATATGGAAGATACTAATCGACATAGAACAAGAACCCTGAGTATTACTTCTGTGGGCAGTATTTTAAGCTGTTCAACGATTCCTCCGGTAACTATTCCTTCAATTTCCAGGATGTTTACTGGGTCACTCTTGTGGGCTTCCCAGGTGGTGCTAGTGGTAAAGAACCTGCCTGTCGATGCAGGAGACATAAATGGCAACCCACTCTGGTATTCTTGCCTGGAGAATCCCCGTGGAGAGAGGAGCCTGGTGGGCTACTTTCCGTAGGGTCGCGAAGAGTTGGACATGACTGACGTGACTGAGCAGGCACAGAACCACACGGCCTGCAGTTGGTTGACTCTGCAGTTGCAGAGGCGCCTCTCGTGCAGGCGGCTGACTCTTGAGTTATACTCAAATTTTTGACTGTAAAGTGGGTCCATGCCCCTAACACAGCCTCACTGTTCAAGTGTCAACTGTATTTTATTTCCCATTTCATCATTCTTTTTAAAATATACTAATGTGGATTTTTTCCTACTTGTTTTTAACATAAAAGTTAAATTTGTAGGAGTTGTAAATTGTTCTAAATTAGGACATTCATGCATAGTAATTCATTATTTTCTTAGCTGCTTGATATGATTATCTTATGGTCTCACTGAAGTAAAGAACCAAGGGGAAGTTTAAGCAGAATATTTAGAAAACGAATTGATTTTTTCTTTCCTGAGAGCTATCCTGGAGGCCTCTGTCTGAACTCTGGTTTAAACGTGGTTCACATTCTACAATTTTCCCAGTCTCCAATCTGTTGAGTGCTTTCTTTCCTAGTTTTATCTCTTTTTTTGTACCAAGCTTATGTTTTTATGGGACAGTATGGACTTGAGTAGTTATTTGGGTGGCCGCGGAGAGGACTTTTTATTACTAGATATGTCTTTTTATCCTGTTCTCACACCTGATCGAGACTTTTAAGTATTAGAGTTGTGATTTGGAAATAACTGACTTCAGAAGTCTGAAGGTGTTGCTCTGTTGTCTTGGTGATGTTAGGACACCAGGCTTATGATGCTGATCTGATTCAGGTTTCTGGTCTCCTGGGGTGAGGAACTGTGACAGTTGCCTAGTTTCCTGAGATAGAGAAAAGTCACTCCCATGTTAAACTTTCAGCCAGTCCTAATGCTTTCAGTCATGAAACTTCTGCAGTACCAACCAGGTGGTTCTGAAACTGGCTTTCCTGAGACTGCGTCTCATAGGGTATCAGCCTCTGTAGGAACTTACATTCTGAGTCTTGTTTCTCTTTCTCTTTACTTTTCTTCCCATTGAGAAGCATCAGACTAAAATAAAGAGGGATAACTTGTTAAACCCCGTCTGCCTAACTATGTGAGATAATCTAAAGTCTGCATTTAACTCGACTCATCCCGATTTTTACACTAATACACATACAGTCCAAGAAACACTGCATTAGGAAGACTAGTTTTCCTAGTTCCTTTTTACCTCTCACATCCATTAATCTTTACTTTTTAATGACAGATTTTTAATAAATGCTTCTTTGTGCCTCAGGGTGAGGCATAGTAAGAAGAGCCTCTTGCTTCAATCCTTTCACCGTTCAACTTCTTTTTTAGGAGAGGTTGGATGATGTAAGATTATATATGATTAAATAACAGGCTGAATACTCCAGAGGGGGAAAAAAGGTTGCTGTGAACAAAATTTTCATCTTGCATGTCGTTTGGCATTGGCAGCCTGTGTCTAAAGTGATAAAGAAATAATTTGAATTTATGATCATTCATCATGTGAAAACATACGTTTCTCCCAGAAACTGTATAAGGACTTTTCCATGAGTAATTCCTGCCATTTCTACCTAAAGTTATGAAAGCGCTCTTGCATGTATTTGACCAGTACTAAATGCTTTCAAACATAATTTTCTGCTACAGAACCATGCCTACTTTTACTTAGAAAGCAAAGGAATAAGCAGATTTTTTTTTGTCTTGGGGTTTTTTTCGGTATTTTTTGTTGGTGGTGGTGGTTTTGTTTATCTTGTTGGGTATGGGTGTGGGGGATTTGGCCGGTTTGGTTTTTCCCAGTTTTCCTAGTGACACTAGGTGGCACTATGATTTGTTACTCAAAATATTGTGACTTCATTACTATACTGCTATACCCTGCTTTTTGCTGTGGTCTGTATTTCAATTAAGAATTTAATTCCTCCCATTTTGTAGCAGTTCAGTGTTTTGTTTTATTGCTGGTTAATATAGTATACTGTCAGTGTTTGGAACTTTTTAAACTCAAGTTTTTAACAGAAAATTTTAAAATATTAGCAGTGTAAATGTTCCTTTTATTGACCGTTTACTCCTTATCAAAATGATCAGTTTTCAGTGATACTAATTCATAATATCTTTCCAGGAATTGGTGAAACAGAAGGTGAAACGTCAGTTGACGAAACAACAAAAATCAGCTGTGAGACGAAGATTACAGAAGGGAGAAGCAAACATATTCACCAAGCAACGGCGAGAAAACATGCAGAATATTAAATCAAGTTTGGAGGCAGCTAGCTTTTGGGGAGAGTAATATATTTAAGACCTCGACTATATTCCACTATGATCCCTTTTTAAGCCACCTTTAGTATTTTTTGGACAGATATATAAATAGGTAAATAAACTTTCTTTCATCGATAAACTTGACTCATTCAATACATGTTTTCTAAAAAATAGATAAGAGTAATTCTCTGCTAAAGCAACACAGTTTTTCAAGTTATTTTTGTTAGGAATATTTTGAGTATTTTTTGAAATCTAAATATCACTGTGCTTGTTTCTTTGTTCTCTACCAGTACATTGCTTGGTTTCATATCCCAGCTTTTCTGTTTACCAGTGGGAACTTTTAAGCAGGTCTCATCCCTTCTCTGCCTCAGTTTTTGTACTGTTAAAATTGGGTTTGAGGACTGTGTGAGAATGCACAGAGAGCACTTGGAACAATGCCCAGCACTTTGAAGTGTACCTGGGCATCGGAATGGTAATTATAATGATGTTTACCTTTCACAAAATGTGCTAATGACTTGGTTGTGTTTCATTTAGCCTCTGGAAGAATGCACTGCCATCTATTTTTTTTAGTCTGTAGTATTAAGGATAAGCCAGCAATGTCTATTTTCCATTTCTTAAATTGGTAACATGATAATGGGACCAGAAACCTGAGATAGTCCCACCATGATTTTTTACTGTTTCTGGATTTTATGCAGCCTGAGAAGTAGACTTAAAGGTGGGGAGGAGTAAAAGGATGAGAAAAAAAATTCTGATATCCTTAGCTGGGTGAGTCGAGAACATATTTCACATCAGAGTTAACAAATGTAGTTGACCCTTGAACAACATGGGTTTGAGCTGCGAGGGTCCACTTATACATGGATTTCTTTTTTTTTTTTTTTAAGGAAGTACATACTACAGTCCTGTTTGGCCTGAGGTTGGCTGAATCTGCAGGTGTAGGAGGGCTGACTAAAGTTAGGTGGATATTTCGCTGCCTTGGGGGTCATTTCCGCCAGGAAAAAAGGATACATAAGGCATGGTTTCTCCCTCAAAGACTTTATTATGCAGTGAGATGTGAAAATGAGTTCTTAGATACACATAACTAATGATAATCCAGTCCCTTCAGCATCAGCATGGCCAGGAAGAGAGATGTCACCTGCAGTGGAGATGGCCACTAGATGGCAGTGTCACCCCGCAGTCGCCAGCCAGGATGCCCTTGAATTACTTGATACTTGAATCTGTAGTTACCGCTGGCCAGGAGATGTAACAGCAGATTATTTCCCAAACTTGATAAAGACAGCAGATTCCCTTTAACCTTTGCAAAACTAGTTCTACTGCCCATTCCCAGTAAACCATTCTGATAAATTCACTTTAATAATAATATAGATGCAAGAAAATGTCAAATCCAAGTCCCTTGATAATTATACTAATTTTGAAAGTATTTACATAGCTTTGAATTTTAGGTATGTCTTTAAATGCAAGTATTCATTTTTTTATAATCTATCTACTTTAAAGCATTTTAATAACAAAGTTGACAGTGTAACAGAACCACAGACTATTTTGGAATACATTTTCGTATATTAAAAAGTTTCAAAAACAAATTGGGAATGAAACTATATGACTTCACCCTACTCAGCTTTATTCAGTTGATCAGTCTACTTTGGGTGCCTGTTACCTAACAATCTACAATTTGAGGAACTTAGAAGGCAAATAAACATAGTTCTTATGTTTAATAGCCTAAGATTTCCCATTAGTCAAATAGACAAATTTAATTCTTGGTCCAATCACAATAATGATTCTTAAAAGATGTTTATAAATGACCCTCATTTAGAATTTGGAGACTTTGCCTTATCAGACAAGATGTAACCCTCACATTTTAAAGCATCCATAGTGAACAATCTTCCCTGGTGGCTCAAGACGGTAAAAGCGTCTGCCTACAAGGCGGGAGACCTGGGTTCAATCCCTGTGTTGGGAAGATGCCCTGGAGAAGGAAATGGCAACCCACTCCAGTACCCTTGCCTGGAAAATCCCATGGACGGAGAAGCCTGGTAGGCTGCAGTCCATGGGGTCGCAAAGAATCGGACACGACTGAGCGACTTCACTCATTCAGTGAACAAATAAGAAAAAATTTAAGTCTACTACTACTAATGTGGGCTTCTCTAGTAGCTCAGATGGAAAAGCCTGGCAGGCTGTACCGTCCGTGGGGTCACAAAGAGTTGGACACGACTGAGTGACTAACACAGCACATTAACTACTAGTGAAAGTATTGTGATTCAAAACACTTGTTGAACCTGGGAGTTTGAGATACAAATCCTGGTTCTGCCACTTTGCTCAGGTACCTCCCATACCCTCTCTGACCTCATTTTTTTGATCTGTAAATGAGGACATGTAATGGTGCCCATGTCAGGGTTGTTCTGAAGACAAAATGAAGCAACACCTTATAGGAGCTTAGCACAGGACATGATACATTACAGTCATCCCTTAGCATCCTCTGGGGATTGGTTCCACGACCACCTGTGGGTATCAAAATCCTCTCTTGTTCAAGTCCCTCATAAAAGTGCAAACACGTGGACTCCCTCTCAGCAGTTTCTGCGTCTAAGGATATGGAGAGCTGAATAGAGTATGTGTTACTCGAATGACTTAAAGTTACCAAAAGGGAGAGTCCAAAGGAATCTTTTTTCATGGTGTTTCAGCTGATTTATCAAGGTACATAGATGCTTTGCTTGCAGCCTTAAGTTGTCTACTTGGTGTTCCCTTGAAATGAGCTTTTCCTATAAAATAAATTTTGTAACTCGGGCTAACTTTGTGGTGTTGGTAGCCATTGGTCTGCTCTTTGGCGCACAGACGGCTGGCTGAGCTTTCTCCAGAACCATAAAGATCTTTTAAAAGGTACTAACTATAAGGTTAGTGTAGCTCAAGATAATCATTCTCTTAGTTATGGGCTCAGTAAATTTTCTGACAAAACACATAGTTGCCTAATTTAAAAACTCGGCAGGTAAAGCTGCCACCTCACAGGTTTAATCAGCTGCTTCCGCAGGATAGAGGGTCAAGTTCAGGGTCTCAGAGCATTTCCCTGCGCTGTAGGTTTGTTTCATGTTGCAGGTTGAGTGCTCTGGGTGGGCTAAGGTTCACCACCTTTGTTCGTCATCCCTCCTCAGAACGACTCCCGAGAGAGCATGGAGCCATCTTAGTTTGACCTTGGCGTGCTTTATGAAGTACTGGAACCATCTTTCTCAGCTATATAAGGCTGGGCATTGGTAAGGTTCAGAATAGTCACGAGCTGCACAGTTGCATAATAACCAGGAGTGGGAAACAATAGTAAGAAGACTAATATTGATGTATTTAACGATCTTAAGTTTTTCTCTTAATACTGTAAATAATGATGACATTAAGTAACTATAACGTGGAATCAAGTCATTGTCGGTTTAATCTCATAAATAGGAGCATACCTCATAAATATGTGGTTTAGGATATTTTCAAGTATTGTATGCTTCCTTTTAGAAAAAAGTACAACAGCTTAAATGAATTTAAAAAAAAAAAAAAAAACCTGATTACTCTAACTGTGCTGCTGTTAGTAGGAGAGGTGTCTACCTAAGGGTGCTACATTAGGAAAAAGAAGACGTCCAGTTCCAAGTGTTTGGTGGGGTATAAAGTGACACCTGGGGAAGGGGTACATGGGTTTTTTTAATGAAATTTTTGACTGAAGGTCTCAAAGTAGACTATACTAAAGAGCCTGATACCATGAATCTAGTGCTGAGGAATTTCTAAGGACAAAAGAAGTGAAATGCTAGAGTGCTTTGGTGAGCTATCTTGGGTAAGGGGGATTGAGTTCAATAGGTAGACTGAAAGAGCTTGCTAAGGGGAAATCACGCAGAAAATTCGGACGACAGAAATTCAGGTAGCTTGTTACACTGTACGTGGAGAAAGGTGGTGTGTGCCAAAAGTTCAAATCAAAGATGATTTTGAAAATTTTTTTAAATTTATTGAAGTATAGTTGATTTGCAATGTTGTCTTCATTGCTGTACGGCAAAATGACTCAGTTATATCTTTTTTCTTTTTCATATTCTTTCTCATTCTGGTTTATCACAGGATACTGAATATAGTGCTATACAGTAGGCACCTTGTTTAGCCATTATATATTTATTTTAAAAAGTCTAACTTGATGTATTAGGAACATGAATGATTTTAGATTTTTAAGCAGCGCAATTTGATTTTAAAGGAGAAGTGGGTGAAACTAAAGGAACTTTGTCAAAGTTAGACAGTGGGTTGAAGGAAAACTAAAATCTAAAGTGTTAATTTTGTTGTCCCCCTAAGTATTCCAACTAAGACAATCTGAACTAGAATCCTATCCTACGAGAGTTTTAAAGTCTTGATTGTCTCATTCTTATTTTAGAGATAAGAAAACTTTCAGTGTAAACTAACTTCCCCAAAGTCACATTGACTGGATAAGGTTGGAACTGAGAGAAAAGATAAAATTCATGCTAACAGCTAGGCAAATGGTAGGAGAAGCAGGTGGTTTAGAGCTTTTCAATTCTCCAAGTGATCAAGCTCCACAGAGTGTGACTTGTCTTCTGGCGCCATGGAGATACGAGAAAAGAGTCCTACAGCCAGACCCGGCTTTGAGTCCTGTCTTGCACAAAGTTCCTCCATTTTTAGAAAGTGGTTGGGTTTTTGTTGTTGTTTATTTTTCCATAACAAGCCTTTGCGTCTTCTCACAGGCCCGAGAAAATCCATGTCAGTAGACTGAAGCCCTGAGTGGAATCTCTGATTGGAGGAGGTGGAAGGGAAGCAGGGTGATACCAAAGAAAGAGTTCTTTTTCCTTGAGCTCAAGTCTGCTGCAGCACCTTGAGATACGTTTCCCTCTAACTTGGTCGTGCTCCAGTTTTCAGTTTGTGGAAAAATCGCTCCCCTTTCTATCCCTCCTTCTTTAAGCAAATTTGGAAAGAAAGACCGTTTCCTCCATGTCAGCAGGACGCACGCTAAGTGCATTGCCCTGGCCAAGACTGCATAGGAAGTGAGATGGAAATTACAGGTCACAGTGCGGAATGGATGGGCTTTTATCTTAATGTAAGCATATCCATAAGTGTGGCCTGAATTGAATTGAGAGTATACTAATGATCCAGTCTTTACCAGAAGCTTCATCTGAAATATATGGAGCTGTGAAGTTACTGGCTTACTTGAACCTCACGTTGCCATCAACTGATCTCAGGTTTGTCATTTGTTCATAGCTAAAAACATTTCCCTTGGTTTGTTTTAATCTAATAACTAATTCTTTTCATAGTCTAGATTTTCATTTTAAATTGCTCACTGTTGCAAAGTTTTAAGCATTTCATGCAATTCATACCCAGAAGTGAGGCATTACATTAAGAAAAAAAGAAAGTAGCTAATTAGCCCACGTAAACTGGTGTATCTTACCCCCCAGCATGCCTGTTACAGAAGACCACATCTCTTCCTTTATATAGAGTGGCTCAGAGACTCCGATGGAATTCAGGTAACTCTTTTAAGATCCAGCTGATCATTTTAAAATAGCCATAGCTTATGTAGGTTTTGCCCCAAATTTCTGTCCTGGACAGCAGGAAGCAGAGGCAACGGGTGGTGGTCCTGTGAGAAAGTGCAGCAAGAGGAACCAATTGTCAGATAAAGTTTTCTGGAAGATAAAATATTGTCATAAAGGCCACTGGCAAAGTCCACTCTAACAAGCTGAAAGAAAAATGTTAACTCTTCTTTCAAAGTACATATTATCCTGGAAGTACAGCTAGCCAGTAGTCAGTCCAGTTTCCATAGAACACGTATCTCATGACCCAAGGTTTGGCATCATCATCTCCAGTCTTGTAAATCTGAACGTCCAGATTCTCCCACCTTTTAAAAAACTCTGAATTTGTCCTGGAACTGTTAACCCGTGAACTAACAAAGTCTTCCCCCAATGATATCTTTGTCCTCCAAAGTACTTCTTAAAGAATCAATTGTACTTCTCTTTAAGGATCAAATACCAGGATAGGGCTGAGTACTTGGTTACACAAAACAACCAGCATGGCGTCGGCTCATTCAGGATCCTCAAATATATTGAAACATAAAGTGCAGGTAAATGAGGGGTTTCCTTTCATTGTGCTTTTTGGTTAAGAGTTGACTCTGACTGCTCTGGCAAAGATAAAGGGCAGTTCACTAGAGTGGTTCTGTCCAGTGGGGAGGGAAATTACTTCAGGAAAGCATTTTTCATAATTTTCTATAAAAATTAGAGAATATACATTCCTTTAATCTATAAATGGGAGAATTAATTTTCTAGTTATTCATGTAGTTTAACAGATTAATACTTAATATCCTGAATGTAGAAAAATATCAATGAACAAATAACCTGAGATAAAGTTCTTTCATGTGGCCTGTGTTTCTAAGCTTCCTTTGTCTGGTAAACTGAAGCTGCCTCTCCCAACTGACCCCTCTCATAAATACCTTCCTTGGTGCAAACATTTCATTGGTCTCTTCCCAGCTGAGAGTAAACAAATTAACACTGAGCAGCCATTTCATTCCTTTTACTTGTTCCTTCACAGCTACGAGTAAACAAAGTTGATGCTAACCAGCCATTCATTCTTCCTACTGGCCCCTTCCTAGTTGAGGCTAAACAAAGCTGACACTGAACAGTCATTAGTCATTACCTCCGCACAGTCAGTTTCTTCCTGGCCTTGCCCTTTTTCCCCTTCCCCCATACCCCCAGCAACACTACACAGGGCTCTGACCCTCTTTGGCCAACCTGGCATTTCGGACCTTCCAGTTCCCCTACACATCTCCATTGGAATCTGCAGTGAGCTGCCGTCAATCTTTCCCCACTGTTTTTGTTTTGAGTAGTCCTAAATTGGTTCAGGCTCACTTAACTGCAAGGAGATCCAGCCAGTCCATCCTAAAGGAAATCAGTCCTGAATATTCCTTAGAAGGACTGATGCTAATGCTGAAACTCAAATACTTTGGCCACCTGATGTGAAGAACTGACTCACTGGAAAAGACCCTGATGCTGGGAAAGATTGATGGCGGGAGGAGAAGGGAATGACAGAGGGTGAGATGGTTGGGTGGCATCACCCAACACGATGGACATGAATTTGAGTAAACTTTGGGAGTTGGTGATGGACAGGGAGGCCTGGCATGCTGCAGTCCATGGGGTCACAAAGAGTCGGACACGACTGAGCAACTGAACTGAACTGACTCTTTGAAGTTGGCATACATTGTGCTAACATCGTTCAGGACCTGTATTCCCACCAATTGCACTAGAGCCTCATCTACAGACCAGCTCTCCTGTTTCACTTACCCCATCTTCCTCCTCCAGGGCCAGGCACTGCATGAAGTGACACCGCCAGCAAGAGGGTGGAGATACTTCCTGTTTTAACTGAAGATGATTCTTTGTTGCATTTATTCTGTTTATTTTAACTGATGGCTTGCCTCCTTATCAGTTTTACCTGTAATGAGCTAGTTAACAACAAGAGATTGCTTATCTGTATTATTAACCATCCTCTCTGGGAGCTTAGTACATGCTGTGGCACTCGGCCTTCCCTTTTACCACTGGCTGAACACAGACTATATCAATTGGATGCCATTTCTCATACTTCTAAGTGATATTCTTAGCAGGATTTCGAAAAACATCATTTTGTATTTTCACTGTAGTCATCTGCCCTGTTTTACTCATTGTACTTTTGGCGTATGACTAGAGATGGTGAGATCTAATGTGTGAGCTCATGGTGCTTTTGGCATATGACTAGAGATGGTGAGATCTAATGTGTGAGCTCATGGTGCTTTTGGCGTATGACTAGAGATGGTGAGATCTAATGTGTGAGCTCATGGTGCTTTTGGCGTCTGACTAGAGATGGTGAGATCTGATGTGTGAGCCGTGGAATCTGCTCACATGGGCGCACAGCACAGGGTCTCTCAGGCTCTTTCATCTTCATCAGGTGCTTTCTACATCAGAGAGAGAGAATGGTGAGAAACCAAGTTGTTTTTCTAGACTTTCACAATAGTGCTTCAAGGAAGGTGAGAAATCTTTAAAGGGAATATGCAAAGACTTCAGACTGGACCTAATGAAAAAGAAAAAACTGTACTATCCAATTGGAATGTTGTATATCCACCTTTCTAAAATTCCCTTGTTTTATATTATTTCTTAAAATAGAACCCATTAGGTTAACAGTCTTCGCAAAGCTGTTTTGGGGTTCTCTAAGCAGTGGAGAGTGAAAAAGTTGGCTTAAATATCAACATTCAGAAAACGAAGATCATGTCATCCGGTCCCATCACTTCATGGCAAATAGATGGGAAAACAGTGGAAACAGTGTCAGACTTTATTTTTGTGGGCTCCAAAATCACTGCAGATGGTGACTGCAGCCATGACATTAGAAGATGCTTACTCCTTGGAAGGAAAGTTATGACCAACCTAGAAGCATATTCAAAAGCAGGGACATTACTTTGCCGACTAAGGTCTGTCTAGTCAAGGCTATGGTTTTTCCTGTGGTCATGTATGGATGTGAGAGTTGGACTGTGAAGAAGGTTGAGCGCTGAAGAATTGATGCATTTGAACTGTGGTGTTGGAGAAGACTCTTGAGAGTCCCTTGGACTGCAAGGAGATCCAACCAGTCCATTCTGAAGGAGATCAGCCCTGGGATTTCTTTGGAAGGAATGATGCTAAATCTGAAACTCCAGTACTTTGGCCACCTCATGCGAAGAGTTGACTCATTGGAAAAGACTGTGATGCTGGGAGGGATTGGGGGCAGGAGGAGAAGGGGACGACAGGATGAGATGGCTGGATGGCATCACCGACTTGATGGACGTGAGTCTGAGTGAACTCCGGGAGATGGTGATGGACAGGGAGGCCTGCGTGCTGCCATTCATGGGGTCGCAGAATCGGACACGACTGAGCAACTGAACTGAACTGAACTGAGCTGAACTGAACTGAAGCAGATGTTCGGGCTTCTCAGGTGGCTCAGTGGTGAAGAATCCATGGATTCCTGGGTCAGGAAGATCCCCTGAAGAGGAGAGTGGCCACCCACTCCAGTATTTTTGCCTGGGAACTCCCATGGGCAGAGAAGCCTGACAGCCTACACTCACTGGGTGGCAAAGCCTCAGACACACTTAGCAACTGAGAAACAGCAGCAAGCAGATTCTCCTAGTTCACCTTTTTAGAAAAATCTTTGGAGGTTGAAGACAGGTTTTAATAAAGGCTTACCCTTCCTTCTAGTTAGCAGTAATGGTACCTTTGATTTCACCATATGAATATGTGTTCCTTTTTATTGATGAAGGAATACAAAGTTGACTATGGAAACAAAAGTGATCTTTATGAAAACAATCTAGCTTTTCGGAAATAAATCTATGAATTTCCAGAAGTTTAGAAAATGTATGTTAATATTTGTGCTCATTTGCAATGTAGCCATAGAGTCACAGATGTTGAATCTAAAAGAGAGCGTCTGGCACAAACCCCTAATTTTTTAGATGAGGATTCCAGGTCCCGAGATGAGTGACTTTTCTCAAAGTTACATAGATAACAAAAATCAAATCCCAGATTATACTAATAACCAAATTCAGTGTTCCTTCCACCACCTTACACATCTAAAGTCCTACTGGAATTAAATTTAATCCCATAAAAAGCCCATTACTGATTGAAACCCCAGCATTAATCATCTCTAATTTTCCTGCTTTTAGATTATCAGTCTTCTTTGAGAATGCTGTACTTTTCGTTGTTGTTGCTGTTCTTCCAGTGGGAATGTTCCCAATTCAGTTATCACACTGAAAATACTATGCATTCACTCATACTTCATGTCCAATCGGTATATAATAGTTTTTAATCTAGAAGCCATCCAGTTTCTCTTAAATTATAAACTAGATGGCAAGGACGTTGATGATTTCATATTACAGCACATATAAAGTACACCTGTGTCTTAACGTGAAGTGTGAGTCTTTCAACTGACTTTCTTTCTAATATCTTTGCACTCTGGGGCAGCCCTTGTGCTGCTGCTGCTGCTGCTANGACCCCAGACCAGTTGGAACCAGAAGGCTGATGATTCTGGCTCTCGATGACCTCACCACCAGAATCAGAAGCATGTCCGTGAGCCAGTCATGCCTCCCACAAGCCCCCTTCCTCATCCTGTCTTCACAAGCCTTTCCCTGAAGATTATCGAGGAGTTCAGGTCTTCTGAGCACTCACTGCCTGGATTCCTTGAATGTCACCCACAATAAATGCTGTGCTTTCCTTGACCACAGCCTAGGGTCAGTAGATTGGTTTTACTGTGCAAAGCTGAGTGGCCCCAAGTTTGGTTCAGTAACACCCGGATCGAGGTGTGAATTTCCCAAGAATCCAGTAGAGAGAGAGCACTTGCTGCTGCTAAGTCACTTCAGTCGTGTCCGACTCTGTGTGACCCCATAGACGGCAGCCCACCAGGCTCCCCCGTCCCTGGGATTCTCCAGGCAAGAATACTGGAGTGGGTTGCCATTTCCTTCTCCAGTGCATGAAAGAGAAAAGTGAAAGTGAAGTCGCTCAGTCTGTCCGACTGTTAGCGACCCCATGGACTGCAGCCCACCAGGCTCCTCCGTCCATTGATTTTCCAGGCAAGAGTACCGGGGTGGGGTGCCGTTGAGCACTTAGGAGGCAGAAAACCACACCTGTCGGTCAGCTGCTGGCTCTTCTGGCCCCGGTCTGTGGACTCCGCCTTGGCTCACGTCCTGGGGTGATCATCTGCGGCAGCTCAGCCTCCTGCTCCTTTGAAGACGTGAGCTTTTGGGCACCTGATTTAAATACTTTAAACAGACTCACTAATGTAGACTCAGCGGTGTCAGAAGCCTCCATCATCTGATGTCGCGTTGTCACCAAGTTACTTCCCTTTGTTGTAAACGGGTAAACTCACTAAAGCAGCGGAATGACTAGCCCTGCCCCCATCACGTGACTGGTTCATGAAGATAAGTACCCGGGTTTCCTGACTCCCCAGGCAGGATTATTCTAGACTCAAAGATTTTGAGTCAGAAGGGACCTTGGAAAGCACCATGGCCCAAGTGGGTTAAATGGCCCGGCACACATTGGCACAGCTGGTGAGGGGGCCAGTGGACACCAATAGAGGCATGCAATGGGGCTTTGAGAATCACACAAACCAGGTTCAGATTCTGCCTTCGCCTCGTTGCCAGCCAGCCCGTCCCTCTAAAATGGGGACTGCGCTGTGCTAGGTCACAGTCGCGTCTGACTCTCTGCGACCCCAGGGACTGTAGCCCACCAGGCTCCTCTGTCCATGGGATGCTCCAGGCAAGAAGACTCGAGTCAGTTACCATTTCCTCCTTCAGGGGATCTTCCAGACCCAGGGAGGGTCAGTCTCCCGCATCGGCAGACGGGTACTTTCCCATTAGCGCCACCTGGGATCAAAGGGGCACAGTCGCATCCATTTTGTAGCAGTGTTTAGCTACCAAAGGAAATAGGAACTTCAAACTCTTCCAGCAGTGGCTGGCACGGAGCGGGCGTGTCTCACGTGCTGGCTCCTCTTTGTCCATCCCCCCTGGACTCCTAGTCCAGTGCTCTGGTGGCTGATTTGCCTTCATGGCCCCTAATACTCGAGACACCTCCCATTCCCTGCCTTGTGGGGGAGGGTTAAGCCAACCTCCTCATTAACCACAATGACTTAAGTGTCAGCTGGTAATCCTAAAAACGTCCCAATATTGAGACCTACTAGAATCCCCAGTCACAATCCAGGAAACCATCCTCAAAAAAGCCAGATGCCCAAGCTTTTCCTCTTGTGTCTCCTGCACCAAGATTTTATAAGTGGTGATTATCATTGCCATTTTTTCCAGCTTCTCATTTTCAGAGGTTATTTACGGTCACGTCCTGCAAATACGTGCCCCCAGTGCATTCTCAGGGTGCTGACTCGATTGAGTGTCCATCCCTGGTCCCTCTCAGCTCCGATTTTTGGCTCGGTGATATCTCATTATATTCTAAAGAGCTACCCACAAAGCAGAGCACCACAGATGCAATTAAATCTGCTTCTGTAGCCACAATGCTCTTAAGCAAAATATATTGATCGCCAAAGCTTTGGACCCACTTTAATCAAGTAATCTAAACAGGGCTTAAGCCTCAGAAGCCGAGCGATGTGCCCGGCTTCAAAGCGCTTTCTTACACTGAATTAATTTATCCAGGATGTACTGATGCTCCCCACAGCCCCCGTGGATTATAATGTTAGAGGTCGCGGTCGGGGCTCTGGTAATACCCTCGAGGCCCAGCCTCTATTGACTGTCATGTAACAAGACACAACGGGGAGGGGGCACAGCGGAGGGGTGGGGTTTGACTGAGTAGGACTGAGCCGGACTGAGCCGGACTGAGCCGGCCCTGTCCTTGCCCCCTGAGGGCGCTGCTTTCTGCCCCTGGCTCCACGGCTAGTTTCTGGGATGGGATGGGGAGTAGCCGGGGTCTGCGTCCAGAAGGGCTGCCTGAACCGGGGGACTGCTGCGGGACGCCCAGTCAGCTGAGGCTGAGTGGAAGCCAGAGGGATGGCAAGTGTGCGTGTGTTCGCGTGTATGTGTGTGCGTGCATGTATGCGTGTGCGCGCACTTGTGCATGTGCGTGCATGCGTGTGCCCGTGTGTGCGTGCGTGTGTGTGTGTTGTGGGCTGGGAGGGACACCGGACGTCTGCTGTTCTGGAGGCCAAGCTGCCAGTTGCCCTCCGGTGGTACGTGCCCCTCCCACCATTCCGCCGCAGGACTGCCCCCCGGACCTCAGTCCCGTTCCAGATCTGGAGCCTCCGACCTTGTTACTCACTCGTTCAGCAAGAGAACTTGCTCTGTGCTCAACATTATTCTAGAGCCTGTTTTGGACTTCCCCGGTGCCCCGTCGTTAAGAACGCACCTGCTAACGCGGGGACACCGGTCCAGCCGCTGGTCGGGGAAGACCCCCACGGGCCACGGAGCAGCTGAGCCCTGCGCCACAGCTGCGCCTGGAGCCGCTGCTCTGCCACGAGAGAGGCCCCTGCGGTGAGGCCTGCCCACCGCACCCAGAGAGCAGGGCCGCTCCTGCAGCTAGAGAACGCCAGGCCCAGCAACAAAGACCCAGCACAGCCCAAATAAATAAGTACTTATTTTTTGAAAACCCATGTGTGTCAGTCGCTCAGTCGTGTCCGACTCTCTGTGACCCCCTGGATTGTACCCAGCCAGGCTCCTCTGTGCATGGAATTCTCCAGGCAACAATACTGTGGTGGGTAGCCGTTCCCTTCTCCAGGGCTCTCCCAGCCCAGGCATCGAACCGAGGTCTGCTGCATTGCAGGCAGGTTCTTTACCGTCTGAGTCATCAGGAAAGTAAGTAAAGTCACTCAGTCGTGTCCAACTCTTTGTGACTCCATGGACTGCAGCCCACCAGCCTCCTCAGTCCATGGGATTCTCCAAGCAAGAATACTGGAGTGGGTTGCCATTTCCTTCTCCAGGGGATCTTCCCGACCCAGGAACTGAACCCAGGTCTCCCGCATTGGAGGCAGACACTTTAACCTCTGAGCCACCAGGGAAGCCTCCCAGAAACCCATGGCTTCATGGAATTCGCTTTCCACTGGGGCGGAGGGGAGAAAATTGACGTGGTACATTTTCACTTGTTGATTTGGTGATAGGCTGACGTGGGAACATGCTCTAGAGGAAATAAGGCAGGAGGCAGGGACAGGGCGTGTGTGCGTGCAGGGGGCGTGTCAGGGTGAGTTCAGTCAGTGTGAGATCTGGGGGCCCCGACTGGGAAGGTGACATCTGAGCACAGACCTGAAGGGTGGGGCGAGGGGCCGCACAGACTTCTGGGAGGAGCTGTCTGAGGGTCTGAGGGGCAACGAGGGCCAGTGTGGCGGGGACAGAGTAGGCCAGGGGGAGGGAGGAAGCCGTGACGTCAAGGGCCAGATGCAAGCGAAGTCGGCCGCTGTTTCGGTCCCTCGGCACAAGGACTGGTTCAGGGCCGGACTCTAAAGACACAGCCGGAGGGCGTGTGTGCTCAGCTCCTAGGTCATGTCCGCGAGTCTGCGACCCCATGGACTGTGGCCAGGCTCCCACGTCCACGGGGTTTCCCAGACAAGAACATTGCAGTGGGTTGCCATCCCCTTCTCCACACGCAGACTGAGTTAGCAGTGACCTCGTCCCCGCATGGAGCCGGAGCACAGAGCCAACATGGAGCACGGTGACGCTGAGACAGGTGACGCTGAGACAGGTGACGCTGAGACGGGTGATGCTGTTTGAGTCTCTTAATCCTGCTGTGCCTGGAAACCTCGCACTTAGATTTTTCCATTCATGGGAGCCAATGAATCCTTCTTTGGGCTTAAACCATTTTGAGTTGTTTTTCCTAAATAAATCTCACAGCCATAAGATACTTGAAGCGGTTGACACTAACTTCAAAGGTAGAGCATACAACCCCAGCATCATTTTCTCTCTGTTTCGTGCTGGAGACCTGATCTGACGCTCATCTCTTCTTAGAAGGCCCTTCATGACTCCTTGCCGTGGACCAGGAGAACATGTCCTTCCCACATGGCCCGGCCCGCTCCCTCCTTTTCCCTCTCTCTGCCTCTGAACACACCAGGGCTCACAGGGATTGGGGGTGGCAGAACTCTCACCCCTTTCCAAACGCCTTTCTACTTCCCCCCACTCCATCGCCCTTAAAACTGTCTGACCTTGTCAACCCTTTCCCTCCTTAAGTAGAAAGAGAGGAGGAACGCCACCATTCTTCCCAGCGGGCACTGGTGGTAAAGAACCTGTCTCCCGGTGCAGGAAACATTAGAGGCGTGGGCTGGATCCCTGGATCAGGAAGGGCCCCTGGAGGAGGGCGTGGCAACCCACTGCAGTATTCTTGCCCTGTCTCTTATACACATCTAGATGTGTATAAGAGACAGGGATGGGGAGTAGCCGGGGTCTGCGTCCAGAAGGGCTGCCTGAACCGGGGGACTGCTGCGGGACGCCCAGTCAGCTGAGGCTGAGTGGAAGCCAGAGGGATGGCAAGTGTGCGTGTGTTCGCGTGTATGTGTGTGCGTGCATGTATGCGTGTGCGCGCACTTGTGCATGTGCGTGCATGCGTGTGCCCGTGTGTGCGTGCGTGTGTGTGTGTTGTGGGCTGGGAGGGACACCGGACGTCTGCTGTTCTGGAGGCCAAGCTGCCAGTTGCCCTCCGGTGGTACGTGCCCCTCCCACCATTCCGCCGCAGGACTGCCCCCCGGACCTCAGTCCCGTTCCAGATCTGGAGCCTCCGACCTTGTTACTCACTCGTTCAGCAAGAGAACTTGCTCTGTGCTCAACATTATTCTAGAGCCTGTTTTGGACTTCCCCGGTGCCCCGTCGTTAAGAACGCACCTGCTAACGCGGGGACACCGGTCCAGCCGCTGGTCGGGGAAGACCCCCACGGGCCACGGAGCAGCTGAGCCCTGCGCCACAGCTGCGCCTGGAGCCGCTGCTCTGCCACGAGAGAGGCCCCTGCGGTGAGGCCTGCCCACCGCACCCAGAGAGCAGGGCCGCTCCTGCAGCTAGAGAACGCCAGGCCCAGCAACAAAGACCCAGCACAGCCCAAATAAATAAGTACTTATTTTTTGAAAACCCATGTGTGTCAGTCGCTCAGTCGTGTCCGACTCTCTGTGACCCCCTGGATTGTACCCAGCCAGGCTCCTCTGTGCATGGAATTCTCCAGGCAACAATACTGTGGTGGGTAGCCGTTCCCTTCTCCAGGGCTCTCCCAGCCCAGGCATCGAACCGAGGTCTGCTGCATTGCAGGCAGGTTCTTTACCGTCTGAGTCATCAGGAAAGTAAGTAAAGTCACTCAGTCGTGTCCAACTCTTTGTGACTCCATGGACTGCAGCCCACCAGCCTCCTCAGTCCATGGGATTCTCCAAGCAAGAATACTGGAGTGGGTTGCCATTTCCTTCTCCAGGGGATCTTCCCGACCCAGGAACTGAACCCAGGTCTCCCGCATTGGAGGCAGACACTTTAACCTCTGAGCCACCAGGGAAGCCTCCCAGAAACCCATGGCTTCATGGAATTCGCTTTCCACTGGGGCGGAGGGGAGAAAATTGACGTGGTACATTTTCACTTGTTGATTTGGTGATAGGCTGACGTGGGAACATGCTCTAGAGGAAATAAGGCAGGAGGCAGGGACAGGGCGTGTGTGCGTGCAGGGGGCGTGTCAGGGTGAGTTCAGTCAGTGTGAGATCTGGGGGCCCCGACTGGGAAGGTGACATCTGAGCACAGACCTGAAGGGTGGGGCGAGGGGCCGCACAGACTTCTGGGAGGAGCTGTCTGAGGGTCTGAGGGGCAACGAGGGCCAGTGTGGCGGGGACAGAGTAGGCCAGGGGGAGGGAGGAAGCCGTGACGTCAAGGGCCAGATGCAAGCGAAGTCGGCCGCTGTTTCGGTCCCTCGGCACAAGGACTGGTTCAGGGCCGGACTCTAAAGACACAGCCGGAGGGCGTGTGTGCTCAGCTCCTAGGTCATGTCCGCGAGTCTGCGACCCCATGGACTGTGGCCAGGCTCCCACGTCCACGGGGTTTCCCAGACAAGAACATTGCAGTGGGTTGCCATCCCCTTCTCCACACGCAGACTGAGTTAGCAGTGACCTCGTCCCCGCATGGAGCCGGAGCACAGAGCCAACATGGAGCACGGTGACGCTGAGACAGGTGACGCTGAGACAGGTGACGCTGAGACGGGTGATGCTGTTTGAGTCTCTTAATCCTGCTGTGCCTGGAAACCTCGCACTTAGATTTTTCCATTCATGGGAGCCAATGAATCCTTCTTTGGGCTTAAACCATTTTGAGTTGTTTTTCCTAAATAAATCTCACAGCCATAAGATACTTGAAGCGGTTGACACTAACTTCAAAGGTAGAGCATACAACCCCAGCATCGTTTTCTCTCTGTTTCATGCTGGAGACCTGATCTGACGCTCATCTCTTCTTAGAAGGCCCTTCATGACTCCTTGCCGTGGACCAGGAGAACATGTCCTTCCCACATGGCCCGGCCCGCTCCCTCCTTTTCCCTCTCTCTGCCTCTGAACACACCAGGGCTCACAGGGATTGGGGGTGGCAGAACTCTCACCCCTTTCCAAACGCCTTTCTACTTCCCCCCACTCCATCGCCCTTAAAACTGTCTGACCTTGTCAACCCTTTCCCTCCTTAAGTAGAAAGAGAGGAGGAACGCCACCATTCTTCCCAGCGGGCACTGGTGGTAAAGAACCTGTCTCCCGGTGCAGGAAACATTAGAGGCGTGGGCTGGATCCCTGGATCAGGAAGGGCCCCTGGAGGAGGGCGTGGCAACCCACTGCAGCATTCTTGCCTGGAGAATCCCATGGACAGAGGAGCCTGGCGGGCTACAGTCCATGGGGTCTCAGTGAGTCGGACATGACTGGAGTGACTTACCATGCACTCAATGACCTAAAATGTGCCAGCTTTTACATATGTTGAGTTTTTACATATTTAGTTGCATTTTTGCAATTTTGGCTCCTCTGGGAGTTCTGATACCCACCTATTATTATCGCACTGGTGTAAGGCCTGCATCCAGCTCCGATCGCTTATACCCATGCCTCATGGACTTCTCTGCATCCAGCTCTGATCGCTTATACCCATGCCTCGGACTTCTAAGGTTCTTAGCTGTTCTTGGTTATTAGACACTCTTGTGTATCATCACCCCCTTGTACTGCAGGTGTCAGCAGAGACTCCCTGCCCTTTGAGGTTCAAATGAAACAGAATCCAATGCTACTCTGTGTGTGGTCACAGCCCACTCGACTTCCTCCAATCTCTTCCACTCTCTGGGGAGCAGAAATGATGACTGACACGGTGTTCCTATTCTCCCCTGACTTCAGGCTCCTCTGAGTTGTTACTGATCATGTTGCTCAGGTGTGGCCCGCCCCACCCCCCCAGCTCCCATCTTATTAACAACTCACTCTGACACAAGGCATTTGTAAGTAGAAGACTTCACTAAAACCTTAGCGAGATGCAGGGAGGAAAGATGGAGGGAGGTAGAGGTCACGGAGCAGGGAAGGAGAGAAAGCACATACCCCTCCCTCTGTGTCTATTATTTGTCCGTTTCCAACAGGAAGACTCGGCCGTGTGCCCCTTCTCAACCCAGCCATGTTGCTAATAAACTCTTTCTCTTCTCCCAAGTCCCTCACTCCTCACTTCTCCAGATTCATCCCCTTTGCTTCTCATTCTTTCTCTCATCTTTCCAACTCAATTCCCAGTCACTTTTGCAAACAAAAGAGTTAGTTCTTCACCCCTACAGCTGTGGGCGTATCTGTAGGTCATCGGTGGGACAGTCACTCTGGGTCCCTCTTTTGAATAGCGCACAGAAATCAACTTGGCTTTGAACTTTGTCCCACCCTTCTCCCAGCCACCCCTTTCTCTGCTGGGGGAAGCATGGTTTAGCTCTCCATTCCCCAGTGTTACTATGAATGAGTGTATCACCTGCAGGAGGAAGAATCTACCACAACCAGCCTCGGTTTTAAGAGCTTTAGTTCTTCTCTTTATTATTAATGATGAGAAAACGGATGCGATGTGAGGTTAGATGGATAAGTAACTATCCCAATCTAGCACGATTAGTACCCAGGAGAGAGGAGATTTGAATCCAGGTGTGATGAAGGCAAATTTATGCCATTTCCACTATATCATCACGAATTCAGTGAAAACTGCGTTGTTATACCTGCCTTGATCGTCTACTTACACTCACAGAGTGTTTCCTCAGCAGCAGCACTAGGCTGGGAAGGTTGCTGGGGGTGTGAGGATGGAGAATAAATGGTCCCTTCGTCAACGTGATCCTTCCTCTTACAGGGAGCCAGGCCAGAGAGCTGATGAACTGAAGTGAAAATTCGGGAGATACAAGGAGAGCAGGATAAAATACTCCAACAACCCCTTGCTGCTGCTGCTGCTGCTGCTGAGTTGCTTCAGTCGTGTCCGACTCTGTTCGACCCCATAGACGGCAGCCCACCAGGCTCCCCCGTCCCTGGGATTCTCCAGGCAAGAACACTGGAGTGGGTTGCCATTTCCTTCTCCAATGCAGGAAAGTGAAAAGTGAAAGTGAAGTCACTTAGTCCTGTCCGACTCTTAGTGACCCCATGGACTGCAGCCCACCAGGCTCCCCCGTCCATGGGATTTTCCAGGCAAGAGTACTGGAGTGGGGTGCCGCTGCCTTCTCTGCCAAAAAGCCCTTACCTGTCTATTAAAGAAGGTGGCGCTAGTGGTAAAGAACCATCCTACCAATGCACGTAAGAGACGCAGGTTCCGTCCCTGGGTTGGGAAGATCTCTGACCCACTGCGGTCTTCTTGCCTGGAGAATCCCATGGACAGAGGAGCTTGCCTTCTCTGCCAAAAAGCCCTTACCTGTCTATTAAAGAAGGTGGCGCTAGTGGTAAAGAACCATCCTACCAATGCACGTAAGAGACGCAGGTTCCGTCCCTGGGTTGGGAAGATCTCTGACCCACTGCGGTCTTCTTGCCTGGAGAATCCCATGGACAGAGGAGCCTGGCGGACTGCGGTCCACGGGGTCGCACAGAGCCGGGCACGACGGAAGCGGCTGAGCATGCGCAAAAGAAGCGGGGCCACAGTGCTTACGAGCGTGATTCTGAAATCCTGGTGAGTTACCTACCTGCTCTGTGCCGCATCTGTTTTCAGTTGTAAAATGAAGATAATAACTGTGCGCTCCGTACAGGATCGCTGCAAGTTAGGTGAACTAATACCCGTAACATACTCAGTGCCGGCACACAGCAAGCCCGCAGTAAATGTGAGCTGTTGCTATTAAAAAATGCATGGTGTGCTTGGCTAGGAACGATTTTCTTTGATAAGTATCACCGTCCCTTGTGGACGGGGAGGAATGAAGCAGCCTCCTCCACACCACGGGGCCGTTTCTGGCAGAGGCGGGGATAGAATGATGGCCTTTGGAGGCTGGTCTGCTATTGCTCCCTGTGTTCCAACTGAGAGAAATCAACCTGAGATCTTGAGATCATAGAACAGGGAAGGAAAGCAAGCAAAGATACATTCCTCTGCATTTATTTCCTGAGAGAGCAGGAAAGACTGCCAGGCAAGTTTATAGAAAAGGTGAGGTCGACCACTTTTAGATGATATATTTACTTTTAACTCTTGGCCGCGGGGGGACTCCTCCTCACCGCGGTGACCAGCTTCTCGTCTCCGTGCACTAGGCTTCCTGTTGCACCGCACAGGCTCCGGGTGCGGGGGCCTCGGTGGTTGAGGTCCACCGGCTCAGCCGCCTCGGGGCACGTGGGGTCTCCCTGGATCACAGACCGAACCCACGCCCCCTGCATTGACAGGCAGAGTCCCAACCCCCGGACCGCCGGGGACGGGAAGCCGGGAGGGACTGATGTGAGATGGAGCAGATAGTGTCTAGGAAAGCGGTGTGATGAACAGCAGCAACAGCGAATTCTGCACCCAGACTCATGTTCCTCTCTCTGAATGGTGGTCCCATTGGAGGTGGACACGTGCTGTCCAGGTAGGGACTCCGTTCTCCAGTTCGCCTTGTGGGTGAGGGGGCAGCCCTACTGAAAGGTTCTCACCAAGGCAATGTGAGCAGAAGAAAGCAGTCCCCTCCCAGGCTGGCACCGCCAGACTTGGGGTGTGCCTCTTCCGTGCTCCCTCCCCTCTCTCGCGGCAGGAGTGACCGGTCATGGCAGCAGCACCCTACTGCTGTGCTTCTCAGGCTTCCTGGGGAGATGGGCTCCGCAGCCCCACTAGCACCCCCAGAAGACACGCCTGCACACCCTCTGTGTCTCAGATACGAAAGGATGATGCAGGGGTATCCTTTGCTGGATGCCGTATAATCTGCAGGCTCTTTGTATGTCTTGGAGTAATTCAGATACAAGTAAATCCATGTTCTGAGGCTGAAATGAAGTTACAGGTGTTGAAGTGCTTTTTGAAAAAATATGGTAAGCGAATTCTAGTTTATGAAGCAGCCAGAGATGAGAGGAGCCTGAAGCAAGGGTTCAGGGAGCCCCACGAGGCCGCAGAGACCCTACAGGCAGCGGGCAAGGCCTAAACTTGGGAGTGAGGCCAAAATGCTTTCTGCGCCCAGAGTCATAAATCCCCGCTGCGAGGCCTTGAGGCGAGGCACGAAGCATACTCTCAGTGAAGGAAGACACTGCAGGATGGGTAAGAAGGTCTGCGAGAGGGTACCTAAGACCTGAGCACTGACCTGACCCAGGAGCCAGCTGGCACATTCAAGCGGGGTGATGTGAGAGACTGTGATAAAGAGCAGTTTACACCGGTGGGCGGAGGCGGGGAAACGAACGGACTGCAGTCTCAGACCCAGGCTGGGGAGCAGCCCTTACTGCCCAAGGCCTGAAGTGGGGAGAAGCACAGTCATCAGAGTCCAGAAGCCGCGCTAATCCAGGCGGCAGGAAGGAGAAGGCCAGACAACGGGAAGGGTGGCTGGCACGCAGGCGGACGCTGCTGGCTGGTAAGGTCTCTGCGGCGGGAGGACTGGGGGGTAGAGATGCCCACCTTCCTCTCTGCCCGCCCTCCCACTGCCGGACTCCAGCAGGAGGCAGAGGAAGCCAGGACCCTTGATCAGTGCAGAGGAAGGAAAGGCGATGGGCCCAGGGATGCTGTTCCCCCAGTCCAGCACACGAAGCTGCCTAACTTACGAGAGCACTAAAAAAAAAAAAGAAGAGGGAAGAAAGAAAAAGAATTTATAGTAACTGCGAATGAGAGGTCCACAGGCTCCTTCCGAGGCGCCACTTAGCTGAAACTTGGGCCTCCTGGGTGCCAGCGTGCAGGCCTGTTCTCACCTCGAACAGAGAAGATGAGCAAATGGCTCTTTCTGTGCTGGCCTCTTGCCAGGCCCTTTTCCACCTCGTTATTCCTTGTTCTCTGCTGTCCTTGCCTTAGAAACCACCATCTGGCGGCAACCCGCCTAAAGGAAGGGATTGGTGAGCCGAGGGCCCGGGGTGCGTCCCCCGCTGCCTTAAGAGATGATTAGCGGCTGCTTGTCGGCAGATGTGGCTCGGTGGCATTTTAATATCCAAGTGTCCCCCCACCCTCGGGAGGGAGCCGCGGACGACTGGAGGCGTTTCACACAGAGAGCGGTGATTGCGGCAGCAATAATTTCCTTCAACAGCCATTCAAGCACTTCTGAATGTGTTTTAAAAAAGAAAGAGAGGAAGAAAGGGGAGGGGGAGGGGCAGGAGTCCTCCCTGTTTCTTGGCAAAAATCAGCGTTCACACAGCGAACTTGAGTCGGATGGGACTCTAGCATCAGCGTGGTTGGTTTTGAGCACCTCGTCAGTGACCACCTTTCAGCCCGGAGACATGGGCGAGGGCAGCTTGGGGATGAACCAGAGCTGTCCCCGGAGCCCGAGATACACCCCCAGCCGAGTCTGGTGGGTCACGCCTGGTCTGCCCACGGGTCCCGAGTGATGCTGCGTCAAGCCTCCAGGGATAAATGACTCTTCTCCGTCGAGCAGCTGGTTCTGTGGCCAGAGCCTGTGCTCAGACCTGTGGTCCATTTATCAAAAGGCAGGCAGAGTGTGGTTGAACTGTCGCTCATACTCAACAAATACTTATGGAAGGTCTACCTGGCGCCAAGCAGGGCATCAGGCACTGCGGCTGCAGCAGGGAAGGTCTGCAGAATAGTAACAGCTGGCAGAGCCCCGGCGATGACCAAGCAGAACAGAGATCTGGGACAGTGTCCTGGAGGCCCGGTGCTGGATCATAGCAAGGCCAGGGGTCAGCTGGGTTGGGGTGGGGTCAGCTGTGGCAGCAGGGGGCACTGGGCCTCATAACAGGGCCTGCCAGTTGGTCTGGAATTATGCCAACTCCTTGCCTATTGTGATAGGCCCGCCGGTACGTGGCAGCTGAAAACTACACAGCGCTCTCTCCCATGTGGACTTGGTGCTTTCTTTCAAGCCTCAGGAAGCAGTCAGCTTGTCTTTTCCATGCTTATTGCAGGGAAGTTGTTTCAAAGTCTTGCCAAAGGTAGGGGCAGCTCTCTTTTCTGTGCCAGGTCTTCAGAGACTCTTTTCAAAAATGATGAGAGGGAAGTTTCAGGCCGCCAAGGCACTGGGGTTGCTCAGCAGAGCCCTTCGGTCCCTGCTTTAAGGCAAGACGGAGCCGCACTGGAACGTGTCCTTGTTGTTCCTGCCGGAGGTGCCTCTGGACAGCTGTCGCTGAAAAGCCTTGCCCCACCCCCAAAGAGCGAAGCTTGTGCATGTGTCCAGACACACCAGCAACTGCTTGAGAGGAGGTGGATTCTGCCCCTTTCTGCCTCTCCTTGGACCACAGTGACGGGCTGTGGTGCCCTGACCGCAGCTGCCTGGCATCACTTCCACCCCAAGGGATTGGCTCTCTTTACTAGGCCTCTTTCTGACCTGGCTCTCCTCTGGAGTAATGGGCAGAGATCACATGTCCTGTTTTCTCTCTGGAAAGGAAGGAGGGTCACATGTTACTCTTGGCATCCCTTGTCCGTAAGAGGGGTTTAGCCCCATAATCTACTCATCGCCCTTGGATTTCCGGGCACCGTCTGTTCTGAGGACTGTGAATGATACCGAGAAGGGTGAAATGCAGAGAAAAGACACGAGAGAGCGAAGGTGCAGGTTCCCATTTACGAAGATAGAAACATTGTGACTATTTTACTCACTGAAGGGGAGGACAGATGCATCTCTGCTCTTCTGGGGGGCTTCCCGGGGGGCTTCTCGGGGGCGCAAGGGGTAAGGAGCCCACCTGCCAATGCAGGAGATGTAAGAGACTCAGGTTCGATCGCTAGGTGGGGAAGATCCCCTGGAGGAGGGCATGGCAACCCCCTCCAGTATTCTTGCCTGGAGATTCCCATGGACAGGGGAACCCGGGGTGGGGGCTGTCTCTTATACACATCTAGATGTGTATAAGAGACAGGGCCCGGGGTGCGTCCCCCGCTGCCTTAAGAGATGATTAGCGGCTGCTTGTCGGCAGATGTGGCTCGGTGGCATTTTAATATCCAAGTGTCCCCCCACCCTCGGGAGGGAGCCGCGGACGACTGGAGGCGTTTCACACAGAGAGCGGTGATTGCGGCAGCAATAATTTCCTTCAACAGCCATTCAAGCACTTCTGAATGTGTTTTAAAAAAGAAAGAGAGGAAGAAAGGGGAGGGGGAGGGGCAGGAGTCCTCCCTGTTTCTTGGCAAAAATCAGCGTTCACACAGCGAACTTGAGTCGGATGGGACTCTAGCATCAGCGTGGTTGGTTTTGAGCACCTCGTCAGTGACCACCTTTCAGCCCGGAGACATGGGCGAGGGCAGCTTGGGGATGAACCAGAGCTGTCCCCGGAGCCCGAGATACACCCCCAGCCGAGTCTGGTGGGTCACGCCTGGTCTGCCCACGGGTCCCGAGTGATGCTGCGTCAAGCCTCCAGGGATAAATGACTCTTCTCCGTCGAGCAGCTGGTTCTGTGGCCAGAGCCTGTGCTCAGACCTGTGGTCCATTTATCAAAAGGCAGGCAGAGTGTGGTTGAACTGTCGCTCATACTCAACAAATACTTATGGAAGGTCTACCTGGCGCCAAGCAGGGCATCAGGCACTGCGGCTGCAGCAGGGAAGGTCTGCAGAATAGTAACAGCTGGCAGAGCCCCGGCGATGACCAAGCAGAACAGAGATCTGGGACAGTGTCCTGGAGGCCCGGTGCTGGATCATAGCAAGGCCAGGGGTCAGCTGGGTTGGGGTGGGGTCAGCTGTGGCAGCAGGGGGCACTGGGCCTCATAACAGGGCCTGCCAGTTGGTCTGGAATTATGCCAACTCCTTGCCTATTGTGATAGGCCCGCCGGTACGTGGCAGCTGAAAACTACACAGCGCTCTCTCCCATGTGGACTTGGTGCTTTCTTTCAAGCCTCAGGAAGCAGTCAGCTTGTCTTTTCCATGCTTATTGCAGGGAAGTTGTTTCAAAGTCTTGCCAAAGGTAGGGGCAGCTCTCTTTTCTGTGCCAGGTCTTCAGAGACTCTTTTCAAAAATGATGAGAGGGAAGTTTCAGGCCGCCAAGGCACTGGGGTTGCTCAGCAGAGCCCTTCGGTCCCTGCTTTAAGGCAAGACGGAGCCGCACTGGAACGTGTCCTTGTTGTTCCTGCCGGAGGTGCCTCTGGACAGCTGTCGCTGAAAAGCCTTGCCCCACCCCCAAAGAGCGAAGCTTGTGCATGTGTCCAGACACACCAGCAACTGCTTGAGAGGAGGTGGATTCTGCCCCTTTCTGCCTCTCCTTGGACCACAGTGACGGGCTGTGGTGCCCTGACCGCAGCTGCCTGGCATCACTTCCACCCCAAGGGATTGGCTCTCTTTACTAGGCCTCTTTCTGACCTGGCTCTCCTCTGGAGTAATGGGCAGAGATCACATGTCCTGTTTTCTCTCTGGAAAGGAAGGAGGGTCACATGTTACTCTTGGCATCCCTTGTCCGTAAGAGGGGTTTAGCCCCATAATCTACTCATCGCCCTTGGATTTCCGGGCACCGTCTGTTCTGAGGACTGTGAATGATACCGAGAAGGGTGAAATGCAGAGAAAAGACACGAGAGAGCGAAGGTGCAGGTTCCCATTTACGAAGATAGAAACATTGTGACTATTTTACTCACTGAAGGGGAGGACAGATGCATCTCTGCTCTTCT
>SJYX01022028.1:155586-169558 GCA_006410675.1 Oreotragus oreotragus
CAACCAAGATGAAACAACACGGAATAGCCCCCACTCACCACCACTAGAGAAAGCCCGCGCGCAGCAACGAGGATCCAGCGCAACCAAGATGAAAAAACACAACATGCTCCAGCCTGAGGTCTGAATCCTGCCTTTCCCTCCCCTACCTTTACTGACATTTTCCTTGGATTCGATTTTTATTTATGTCTAATTTTTTCATTTGATTTTGCGTATCTGTAAATTGCCACAAGTCCTCTCTGGAACAAGATATAATGTAGACAAAAATGATAAATTCGTATTCAAACCATATAGCCACAGGCCAGAGCTGGGTGGTTTCGGTGGGGAGAACATTCTCCATATATGAGGGGATGGGGGAAAGCTGAAACCCCATCATGCGCCCAGGCGTGGGGCCAGTCTGTCCCCCAGAAAAGCCCTCCTCTCGAAGATCTCAAAGGAAGACATCCTTTGGCCCAGTAGCCGCCCTTGTAGACACCGTATTTGTGGGCGGGAGTGAGGTGGAGAGAATTCAGATTCTGTAGGAAATAAGTTCCAGAATGTGTCAGCGTCTTTTCTTCCTGGTTATTTGAGGACAACTTGACCTGCTAAATAAAGCTCGTGTGTGACTGGGAGAAGATGGATATGACGCCTTCCCGAGGGAAATCCCCCCGTCGTCATTTGCTAACACGGGGCTGATGGGATAACTACCTCCCACGGGAATTATGCTCACTGTTTCTCGGGTGGGAGCCAGCGGGGCTAGTGCCAGGGAGGGGAAGCAGGTGGTCCATTCTGTCCTCCCACCCAGGTTACCCTCTTGAATGTTCGCCTTATGCATCTGCCCCGGTATCCTGCAAGGAGACGATGCTGTGTGGATAAGTAGGGTTGGAGAGGAAGGCTGGCTTCTGCCCTGAAGTGCAGTTGCAAATTCAGATGCCCACGGAGGGCAGAGAAGCAGGGGTATGGGAGGGAAGACTTAGGGTGCAGGGACAGGGAGCGGGTGGGGCTGCGGGGAGGAAAGCATCAGAGAGCGCTTGAGGGAAGCCCACCTCCTGGTGAAGCGGGGGTGGGAGAGGCTGAAGGGCAACAAGGAGGGTTCTAGAGAGAGAGGGTCCAGGGAGAAAAGCCCCCCTAAAGAGAAGCGACGGATCCACTTTGAAAGTTTGCCCAAGGGCACCGGCTGCCATGGGCTCAGGGGGAAGCTTTAAACTCAGATGCCTCACACTCTTGTATCTTCGGTCACAGGCAGGACCAGGCAAGGGAACGTCGGTCAACAGCCCGGTGGCAGCTGCAGAAAGGGGGCTCTCAGGAGCACGAGCGGCTCCGCCCATGTCGCTGCAGATTTCTGACAGTCCTCCCAGGAGTCGCAACGTTCCTTGCCCACCAGACAGCCAGTTCTTAGATAAGTCCTGGGCAGAGGTGACCAGGGGCACTTGAAGGAAATGAAAGCTCGCACTGCTGAGAGCAGAAACTTCCAGAACCCCTGAGGCTGATGCTAGCCAGCTTATTGCCCAGCAGACTCGACAAGAGGACTTAAAAATAGCAGCTTCTCTAATTGCTTGAGTCTCTGGGTATTTAGTAACCATGTCTGGCAGAGTCTATTCCCGAGGCAGGCTGGCCGTGGGGAGAGACATTGTTAAAATAAAACCATTAGTTTAATAGGCTTGATGACGAGAGTGGCGGGCCGGGAATTTCCCCTCGCAATTGTTCTCCACTCCAAGCAGTTCTTGAAACCACTGGGCCATGTTAGTTGCGGACTAAAATGTCCCAGCATCTCTCAAGTTGTTTTATTTTTCTTATGAACCTAACGACCATTACCTCTGAAAACAGCCGGAAGTCCCAGAGTTTCCAGCATTAAATAGGACCACGTGTCAGTACCTCTTGATCGCTCCTGATTTACGATGCTTTGTTCCCTAGTGACGATGCACACACACGTGAGCACACAGGCACGCGCACATCACAAGCATGTGGGCACATTCACACGTGCACAGTCCTGCCATCTTTCAGGGAAAAGGAGCACCGCTGATGAGCTGGAAGCATGGAGTCGTGAAGATGGTCAGCAAGGCCAAGGGTTCCGTGATGGCAACACACTGAAGAACGCCAGGCCAAGAATAAAATGGTGTCTGAGCACAAAGGATCGGTGTGAGGTGAAATTCGCTGAGGGAGTATGTTAAAAATGGGTGCTGGGACTTACCTGGCGGTGCAGCGGTTAAGACTCCATGCTTCCAATGTAAGGGGCACGGATTCCAGCCCTGGTCACGGAACTAAGATCCCGCACGCTGCAGAAAAGGAAAAGAAAGATCATCACAGATTGTTAAAAAAGTCCTTTCAGATCTTACTTTTGATGGGTTTAAAGATGGCCCAAAGAGTGTCTGCAAACACAGGTGACGCTTAGTGTCTTTACACCACCATGCTGCTGGCCAGTGTCTTCAAAGAGAACACGTGACCTGTCAGGCCAGAAAGGGGACAGTTTTGTTTCTCAGTGCTCAGTGGTGTCTGACTCTCTGCAACCCCATGGACGGCAGCACGCCAGGCCTCCCTGTCCTTCACCAGCTCCCGGGGTTTACTCAAACTCATGTCCATTGAGTCAGTGATGCCATCCAACCATCTCATCCTCTGTCGTCCCCTTCTCCTCCCACCTTCAATCTTTCCCAGCATCAGCATCAGGTGTCCAAAGTATTGGAATTTCAGCTTCAACATCAGTCCTTCCAATGAACACCCAGGACTGATCTCCTTTAGGATGGACTGGTTGGATCTCCTTGCAGTCCAAGGGACTCTCAAGAGTCCTCTCCAACACCACAGTTCAAAAGCATCAATTCTTCAGTGCTCAGATTTCTTTAAGGTCCCACTCTCACATCCATACATGACTACTGGAAAANTTTCCAAATTTGCTGGCATATTGAGTGCAGCACTTTCACAGCATCATCTTTCAGGATTTGAAATAGCTCAACTGGAATTCCATCACCTCCACTAGCTTTGTTCATAGTGATGCTTTCTAAGGCCCACTTGACTTCACATTCTAGGATGCCTGGCTCTAGGTGAGTGATCACACCATCGTGATTATCTGGGTTGTGAAGATCTATTTTGTACAGTTCTTCTGTGTATTCTTGCCACCTCTTCTTAATATCTTCTGCTTCTGTTAGGTCCATACCATTTCTATCCTTTATCGAGCCCATCTTTGCATGAAATGTTCCCTTGGTATCGCTAATTTTCTTGAAGAGATCTCTAGTCTTTCCCATTCTGTTATTTTCCTCTATTTCTTTGCATTGATCACTGAAGAAGGCTTTCTTATCTCTCCTTGCTGTTCTTTGAAACTCTGCATTCAGATGCTTATATCTTTCCTTTTCTCCTTTGTTTTTCCGCTTCTCTTCTTTTCACAGCTATTTGTATTTTAATTTAGCGCCTTTTTAATTAAAGATAGAAAGATTATAGCCAAAAATAACACAAAGGCAACTTAGGGTCGAAGAACCCATTTGCAATATTTATTACCTTTGATAGAAGTGGAGACGTAGCAACATAAATGTTTGAACAGGTACATCTTCCCCCTTCAAATATGAACACGTCAAGTGGTATTTTAAAAGCCCTTCCTCCTTGATTTTGTAATTCACATTTCACCCCTACATCTGAGCAGCTTTAACATAAGATCATAGTGAACCATTTCCTTCTTATTTAGTAAGTCAGGAATTAAGGCATCAGTTGTATTTGAATACACCGAGAGCTTGCAGAGGAAGAGAGGGGGACTTTTAAGCACTGGGTTATTGTTGATCTGTGGAAGAACTCAGCTCCTGCTACTCATCAGACACATAAAGGTGATTGGGAGGAAGGGTTCGTGGTAGAGATGACCTGCTGTTTTCTGCGTCTGCTGAAAAAGACTTAAACTGCTGAGAGATGAAAGGGTTTCTCATCAGTGAGAGCTGTCAAGCACCAGGCTCAGCTCGAGTGGTGATGAAGCGCTTTTGCATATGTGTGCTTTCCAGAATAGTTTGGGAATAGCAATTTTTGAAGGCAGGAAGTCACAGCTTCATTATTCCTGCTACATGTATTAATGAGTCACATTTCATTTATTTTTAAAAGGAGCTATAAATAAAGTCAGGGCATGGTTCCAGTACTGTTTATATTGAAAAGTTTTTTTTTCCCTGCATTTTGTGGGGGGGGGGGAATCACTGGAGTATAAAAATACTTTATATTCACTGGAGTTTGAAATATTGATGATACCCCTCCCCTCAGGATTTTTGTAACTTTAAATATTGTGCGTTTAGAAGACAGTATTTTGGAGACTTTCCTGGCAGTCCCATGGTTAAGACTGCAAGTTCCCACTGCTGAGGGCTTGGGTTTGATCCCTGATTGGGGAGCTAAGATTCTGCATGTTGTGTGGTGTGGCCCAGAAAAAAAAGACAATGCTTTGGTCTGAAATATATATACACATAATACTTAAATATATATGGAGAAAAAAGTCAAGGAGTAGATGCGTTAGATTACCATGTTGGTTCTTTTTCATAATTCTTCCATCCCTCCCCCTTCTTGCCAAAGTTCCCTGATGCAGGCTTCCTGTCACACACGGCCATATTGCTTTGGCTAACATCATCAATAGCAGGTGAAGTCAAAACATACGCGATAGGCAACAGAAAGGTTTTAAGTGTTGTTTATGTGGATCGGCTTGACTGCTTGCATTCCCATCTGGCAGCGTGAGAAGAACCTGCCCTGGATGGTGGCTGGCCTTAAAAGATCAGATCTTGGTCAGGACAGATGAGGAGCAGACTTGGATTTGACTGCAAGCCTGTGCCAAGACACAGCAGCCAACTCACAGACCTCTGAGCGGGAAAGAAACATTCGTTGTTGCAAATCACTGAGAGTTTTGGAATTGTTACACAGCAATAACTAATAGAGGAGGCTTCATATGATTTTTAAAATTTGTTTTCTTGTTAGACATCTGTAGTTTCAAGCTTTATGTAATGAAAAAGGAATGTTATGTCATTCATTCAGTCAGCAGTTATAAATGAATCGCCTCCTGCATGCCTGCCCCTGTGCTAGACACCAGGAAGAAACAGGTGGTGGAGAAACAGTTGATTTACGTGACCTCATAGAACTTGGGGTCTAACAGGGAAGATGGACGTCCATCTAATCACAGATGTCCTCACACAGAACACAGAAGTCAACTGCACTGCGAATAGTGCTACAACAAGGCAGTGCGTGGGGCTAGGAGCACGTAAGAAGCAGAGATGGGAGGTGAGCAGAGACGCCAGGAAGGGCTTCACAGAGGAGGCGACGACTGAGCTGAGATCTGGAGCAGTGCGTGGGGCTAGAAGCACAGAGAAAGCAGAGATGGGACGTGAGCAGAGATGCCAGGAAGGGCTTCACAGAGGAGGCGAGGACTGAGCTGAGACTTGGAGCAGTGCGTGGGGCTAGAAGCACAGAGAAAGCAGAGATGAGACGTGAGCAGAGACGCCAGGGAGGGCTTCACAGAGGAGGCGAGGACTGAGCTTGAGAATGAGTAGGAGTTAACCAGATGAAGGGGTGAGGAAACAAAGAAACTGTCGGTAATATGATAGCTTTGTTTTTATCAGTCAGGTCCTGTCTGACTCCCATAACAAGTAATATTTAGCCTGAGGACCAACTTACCACTGATGTTGCTGCTGACAGCCTAGAGCTATATAGCAGGAGCTCCTAGCTGTCCATCAAAACCCGTGGTCCCTCTCCCACACTTCGGGATGTTCCTGGGATGTGGCCCCCCGACGGACTCATTTCGCAGCTCCCCAGCTGCGTTCAGTTGCCACTGCTCTTGCCAGCGGGCCTGAACCCAGTGACGGTGTCACTTCCGGACCAGGACTGTTAAGAAGCAGGTGTGCCTGCCCCTGCTGGCTCTTCCCCCTCGCCCAGCAGAGGAAGCTGACAACAAGAGGACTCTGCACGACCCCTCGAGGAAAGCTGCCCACCACCTGGAGACACCTACCTTGGGATGCCCGCTCGCTGTCCTGTTCACAAGAAATAAACTATTATGTCAAATCGCTGAAGTCTGGAGACATATTTGTTGTAACGGTTGTGTCATGATGAGTAACAAGCTTCACAAAATTTTATGCTGGTATCCGTTACATTTCCAAACCTTATTCAAGATTCCACATTGCATTCAGTTGCATTGACCAGCTTCAGCTGCATGCTACAAATTCTGATAAATCCTCTTTTCGTTTTCATTCTGTTACAAATATCTTGTATTTTTCCTTATTACGGCTTCTTAGACAGCAGCCCACCAGGCTCCCCCGTCCCTGGGATTCTCCAAGCTGGACACGACTGAAGTGACTTAGCAGCAGTAGCAGCAGCAGATATACCCCCGGGCTTCCCAGGTGGCTCAGTGGTAAAGAATCTGCCTGCCAAGGCAGGGGACACAGGAGATGCGGGTTCGATCTCTCTGGAGGGGGAAACGGCAAGCCACTCCAGTAGTCTTGCTTGGAGAATCCCACGGATGGAGGGTCCTGATGGCTTACAGCTCATGGGGTCGCAAAGAGTCAGATAAAACTGAGCGCCTGAGCACATAGCACAGATGCACCCATCATTTAAAAGCAGGCATTTGATTTCCAAATGCACGGGGTTTCTTAAGTATCTTTCATATCGATTTCTCACTTCAATATTAACTTCTCACTAAATCGCTTTCTTCTCTGCAATCAATCTCTGTGTTTTTTCAGTCTTTTGGCTTTACTGGGGCTTCAATGCCTACATCAAAGATCTCACACTGCACTTGAAAAGATGTGGGTTGTTTCCAAATATCTTTTGACATTGATTTCGATGAGAACACATATTTTCAAAATGAATTCAGCGTTTTCCTGATTCACACATGCATACAGTCAACCTCTTAACTGAGTGGAATGTTTGCTTTGTGTAAGCTGAACTTCAGGCTCAATCTTGCGGGGTTGGGGTACCCCACAGTACCGTGTGGGGATCCTGTTGTCTCAACTGATGGGCGACTTTGATAGAGCCGCTTGATTCTATATACTATTAAATTTGCTTGCTTCTCCACTTTTTATGGCTTCTTACGGGTGCTACTGGCGTTTTCAGGATGAGGAAGGGTTTCCACAAATCAAGGGTGTTCTGCTGGAACCCGAGACACATTGCCTTGGAAGAAATGCCATATTGACTCACGTAAATCTGAAAGGCTCCATTTGTGAGGGTGGGTGCCAGACGGAGGAGCCTGATTTGGGGGCCAAAGGGGAGCCATCGTAGGTTGGCTAGTGGAGGAATGATATGACTGAAGAGGCGTTTCCGGAAGATGAATCTGATTGTATCACAGAGAAGAAACGAGAAAGAAAATGGCTCAGAGGCATCGGGACCAACTGTTGCAATAATCCAGCTGTGAAATAAAGAGGCCTGGCTCAGGATTCGGCAGTAGAGGTGGAGAGAAACAGGTGACTAGAGGCTGAAGAAACGAAGGAGAAACGCGCGACCACTGTTCACAGCTTATCCACCGCTCATACCAAACCCCCACAGTTCCAGAGAGCCGTTCACGACTGTGGTTCCACCTGCACCATCTTCTCCACAAAAATAACAATGCACTCATCAAATGTACAGTGAAAAGTGAAATGTTAGTCACTCAAAGTCACTCAGTTCTTTGCAACCCCATGGACCATAGCCTGCCAGGCTCCTCGTCAGTGGGATTCTCCAGGCAAAAACACTGGAGTGGGTTCCCATTCCCTTCTCCAGGGGGTCTTCCCAATCCAAGGACTGAACCTGAGTCTCCCACGTCGCAGAAAGACTCTTCACCCTCTGAGCCACCGGGGAAGTTGTCATAGAAAAAAAGGAGTAATTGCTTCACTAATAGAAATGAAACAGATGAGCTATTTTCCAAAATCATGTTTAGAGCAGACTACTCTCTAGAGAGGAAAGGATTGCACATCTTGGTTGGAAGGGAAAATGACTTAAATACATTTTTAAGAGAAAAGCAATAAGCTAAAGGCTAGGAGGTTAGCATGAGAAGAGAGAGCATGCCTGAAGATGATGTTGGGGGATGTTGGAAAGTTGCATCTGTGTGCCCTTTGCTGGAGTAATGATCAGACTGAGTCCTGGGCCACCCTGCTCCCTGACCTCCACTCCCGCCACTCGGCCCTGCCCACTGCGCTGTAGAAACAGGCCTTTTTCTTTCTTTGGCCGAGCCTGTGGCATGCAGGATCTTAGTTCCTAGACCAGGGATTGAACCTGTGGCCCTGCAGTGGAAGCGCTCTGTCCTAACCATTGGCCCACCGGGGAAGCCCCAGAAGCAGCTCTGCTTTCTGCTCCTCAAACGTGCGTGCTCATCCCTACCTTAGGCCCCTTCCCCAGCTCTCTGTTAGGTCTGGAGCACTCTTCCCACTGGCTTCTTCCTGCCACTTACACTTCACCTAAAAAGCCCCTTGGAGAGGATTTCCTGGCCTCCTAACCCAGAGCAGCACCTCCAGCCACCCCCTGGCCATTTATCCCCGTTTCATTGTAATCCTGTCAGAGCATCTATTCTAACTGCTGTCCTTTCATGTACCTAACTGCTGATTGTCAGTCTCTCCAGCTAGAGTTTAAGCCCCTTGAGAGGGCCCCTAGCCAATCTGATTCCCCACCGTATCTAGAACAGGCCTCACTTTAGTATAAGTGCAATAAATATTTGTACCTCATTTAAAAAATTAAAATCATGGCATCTGGTCTCATCACTTCAAGGCAAATAGAAGGGGAAAAAGTGGAAACAGTGACAGATTTTCTCTTCTTGGGCTCCAAAATCACTGCAGACAGTGACTGCAGCCACGAAATTAAAAGACGCTTTGGAAGGAAAGCTATAACAAACCTAGATAGCGTATTAAAAAGTAAAGACATCACTTTGCCAACAAATAGCCGTCTAGTCAAAGCTATGGTTTTTCCAGAAGTCATGTACGGATGTGAGAACTGGACCATAAAGAAAGCTGAGCGCCGAAGAATCGATGCTTTTGAACTGTGGTGTTGGAGAAGACTCTTGAGAGTTCCTTGGACTGCAAGGAGATCCAACCAGTCCATCCTAAAGGAAATCAACCCTGACTATTCACTGGAAGGATTGATGCTGAAGCTCCAATACTTTGGCCACCTAATGCAAAGAACTGACTCATTGCAAAGACCCTGATGCTGGGAAAGATTGAGAGAGAGAGGAAAAGGACACAGCAGAGGATGAGATGGTTAGGTAGCGTCACTGACTCAATGGACATGAATTTGAACAAACTCCAGGAGATCGTGGAGGACAGGAAGGGGCCGTAAACGTCGGGCGCGGCTTCGCAGGTGAATAGCAACAGCTTACTGAATGGCTAGATCCAGGACCAATGATGAGAACACGGAACGAACCACCCCCCAGGTAAATTCTCTGTCCTCGGAGGAGATTATTCAAGGAAAGGTTTTTCCCTTTGTGGTTACATTTGATTAAGAAAATATTTTCACAATTACGACTGAATTTTTCCAATTTGTATTCAGATCAGATGGCTAGACTCTAAGAAAATGTAAGGTTCCTAATCAAGGGGGTAGGAAAACCTGAACATGTTTAAAATAATCTCTGGGGAAATATAACCTGAAGCGTAAATCAGGAATTTTAAGCGCTGTCTTCTTTGCTACTTATTAGTTTTCTCTCACTTGTTAAAGTTATAGTATCTTCTTGGTAGGGTCTATCACAGGGCTATGCACACATTCGAAGTTTAGAAAACACCGATCAAGGATGAGAAGTTTGCAACCTGTGTGTCTGGGTGTGTCTGAGAAATCCAAAATATCCTGCTTGTCACCACCTCTGGAAAGCGTCTTTGATTTTCCATGCAGCAGAACTGAATTTTTTTTTCTCTGCTTTCACAATGTTGAACCGCACGGTTCCGCCCTGGAGTCCGTCGCCCAAGACCACCAAGACACAGGATCGATGCAAATAGCAAGAGGATTTATTGAACCGGCGCGCCGGGGTTCCGTCCTCCTTAAGCAAGGAGCGAACGAACCCCGATGACAGTTACAGAACAGTTTTTAAGCACAAAAAACCATATTGGGCGGGGAGGTATAGATATATCATGATTGGTCACAATACTGCTGACCTTTACAAGGATAGGCTTGTGAGGGTTTGGCGACATAATTCTGCGGATAACACACAGTTTACACAACTTGTTTTTCTGACTCTCTGGAAAGTTAAACCTTCCAGGTCAGGGTCTGTAAGCCTCCAGGTCAGGGTCTGTGAGTCACAAATAACAGAGATAACCTTTCAGTTGGCCTGGAAAAATCCCTAAATCTTACAGGTTACTTCCTCACAACATCACTATTCTTTTGAGTTTCTAATCACCTGGGTGTCCAATACCAATGAGACACTTAATAGGTACTTCATTAAAGTGATGCAAAAATGAATACAATGTAAATTGTACAAGAAAAACATCTTCAGAATTGGGACGGGCTTTAGAACTCACCTAGGTAATGTTTCCCAAAATGCAGTCATTTGCATCTCTCATGACAAGTTTTGGCATACTGCTAATTCTTACAGGCTTCTTGAAATCAGCCTTTCTGCCACTTAAATACGTTTATATTTTAAGAAAAATGTGTATATAATCATAAACGGAAAACCAGCAAGGCGTTAGTAAAGCAACTGTCACCCTTCCAAAACCAGTGAACACTAAATATTATCCTTAAAATCTAGTTGGGTGTTATTTGCTGAACTGATCCCCTTTCCAAGTTCTTATGTTGAAGGCTTGATCCCCCAGGGCTTCAGAATGAGACTGTATTTTGAGCAGAGCTCTGAGGTAATTAACTTAAATTCAGCCCTAATCCAATCTGACTGTGGTCCTTGTGAAAAGAGGGGGACACACACAGAAAACCAGGAGACACACAAAGAAGTAAGCAGCTAAACACACGGCAAGAAGACACGCCATCTGCAGGCCACAGAGAAGCCAGCCCTGCTGACACCTGGGTCTCGAGCGTCCAGCCTCCCGACCTGGGAGGCAATAAATTCCAGCTGTTATGCCCCCCAGTCTACGGCTCCCCCGGTGACTCAGGTGGTGTAGAATCTGCATGGGTGCAGGGGACCTGGGTTCAGTCCCTAGGTTGGGAAGATCCCCTGGAGAAGGAACGGCCATCCACCCCAGTGTTCTCGCCTAGAGAATCCCATGGACAGAGGAGCCTGGTGGGCTGCAGCCCATGAGGTCACGAGTCAGCGTCGTGGGGGTTTTGCTATGACAGCAGCACAGACTAGTGTTCCCTGGCTGTTACCGCCAGCCAAAGACGCTAAGCCCGAAGTCTCTCAGCTGGGAACGGAGAATGTGAGAGTCAGAAGCCTGCCGGAGGCCTGCGGTCCACAGCAGAGACGTTCTCCGTGACAACAAATGAGAAGAACCTGAGATCCGTCGGGCTGGAATATGCAGCACCTTTGTAAAGATCTCAGTGTCCTGGTATTCACTATGCTGAGTCGCTTCAGTCGTGCCCAGCTCTGTGCCACCCCCTGGACTGTGGCCCACCAGGCTCCTCCGTCCGTGGGATTCTCCAGGCAAGAGTACGGAGTGGGTTGCCATGCCCTCCTCCAGGGGATCGTCCCCACCAGGGCCCGAACCCGCGTCTCCTGCGTCTCCTGCATTGGCAGGCGGGTTCTTTACCATGGGCACCGCCGGGGAAGCCCCAGGGTCTCGGTTCAAGGAAAGCTCACTTGTTCCTCATGCTCCGTGTCCCACGAGGGTCCACAGGGGCCCTGCTCTATAAGGTCCCTCGGGGTCTCAGGCTGATGAAGGCCCTGCCCTTCTGAGCTGCACCCTCTGCATACGCAGTGGCCTTCCTCGCCACGTGTGGGGAAGAGAGTTTGGGGAACTGTGTGCGCGCTCCCCCGTGTCTCAGATCGGAAGCAGTAGCCTCATCGTTCCTGCTCACGTCTCACTGGCCAGGACCAGTCACATGGCCCCACCGGTCAGCCAGAGAGCCGGGAAATGTCAGCGAGCGAATACGTGCTTTAGAGTGTGTTTCTGTCTCTTCCACAAGATCTGCTTCTTCATGTCACCTTCCTGTCCTTAAAAAGTCATCCTGAGTACCTCTCAAGGGTGCATCCCATGCTTTGGGGGAAAAAAAAATTTTAAGGTCTGGGCCAATCTCTTCATTGCATAGCTGAAGGCCACAATGTAAAGCTAATTTGCTAGTCCATACTTTCCACCAAAGAGTTGATGCTTTTGAACTATGACGCTGGAGAAGATTGTTGAGAGTCCCTTGGACTGCAAGGAGATCAAACCAGTCAATCCTAATGGAAATCAACTCTGAATATTTTTTGGAAGGACTGATGCTGAAGCTCTAATACTTTTGGCACCTGATGCAGACAGCTGACGTTGGAAAAGATCCTGACACTGGGAAAGATTGAAGGCAGGAGAAGAGGGTGACAGAGGATGAGACAGTTGGATGCATCACTGACTCAGTGGACATGAGTTTAAGCAAGCTCTGGGAGATATCGAAGGACAGGGACGCCCTGTGTGTGCGGCGGTCCATGGGGTCACGAAGATTCGGACATGGCGGAGACTGAACAACAAGCTTTCCTAGCGCTGGAGGTCCCCGTCTTAACTCGAGAGGAACCTGCCGCAACTCGAGAAAAACCAGAGGCCAGATCTCTGGTCCCTCGAGTCCTATACTTAACTCTCTTTCCAGTCAACCCTGTGAACACAAAAACGGTAGCAGCTGGAACAATTTGGATGTCTATTTCTGGTGCAAGAGACTTTCATCGTTCCAGTAAGATCATAACAGGAAACATCTAAAGACTGATACTGCTATCGAAGAACTGGAGAGAAACGTGGCCATTTAACGTTTCCACCGGAACACGCAGAGACCTTTCCCACTCGTATTTGAGATGAATACATCTGTGGAATCAACGAAAACGTATGATTGCTCAGTGTTGTCTGGTTAGCATCCAATTATGTACAGTGTATTTATTTTAAATTTAGAAGACACACACACAAGAGATTTCCAGGAACAAAATGAAAAGAAACTGGCAGCGTGCTGAATGGAAAAAAATTAATGACATGAATTATACAGCCTGTGAATCGAAGCCGATGAGCAGGGGTTGGCAGGGGAGAGAGGTGGGTGCCGTTGTTCATGCCACACCCTGCCTGTGGTCTTGATTGGTGCTGAAGAGCGGTCGCCCTCCAGGCAGCCGTTGCATCCTGTATCTTTATGGTGAGGCCACTTGGCGGGTCACACATGTGTTCCCATTTCAGGAGTACAAAAGCAAGGCCCCCGAACAGACTTCAGCAGCCAGCTTCCTTTTAGACAATAGATCCAGCCTTTTTTTTTTTTTTAATCTGGCCATGCAGCATGTGGGATCTTAGCTCTTCGCCCGGGGATGGAAATCACAGCCCCTGTGACCCAGCATCGGAAGCGCTGGACCACCAAGGAAGTCCCTAGTTTCAACGCATAAGTTTAAGTTTGATCGCTTTTTCAACTCAATGGGACCAGAGGGAGGTGGGGAGGAGGAAAGGCTGGGCTTCAGACACCTCCGCTGAGGACCGCATCCCCGCTCTGCAAAGCACCTAGCACTGTGTGTTAGGGACCTTCATGTGTCTTGTGCCATTCACCCCTCAGGATCATCAGTCATTTAGAGGCAAAGAGACTGAGGTCAGAAGCAGGTGATTACTTTGTCCCAGGTTGAACTGTGTCCCTTCCAAATTCATATGTGGAATTCCTGGTCACCTGGAGAAGGAAATGGCAACCCACCCCAGTATTCTTGCCTAAAAAAACCCATGGACAGAGGAGCCTGGTGGGCTACCATCCACGGGGTCACAACGAGTCGGACACGACTGAGTGACTCACACAGCACTTGAGACCGTGGCCTCACTTGAGAAGAAGGATCTTGAAGATACAGCTCATTGAGCTGGGGTCACACTAGAGGGAGTTGGGCCCAAATGCGATACGACTGGTGTCTTTTCTGCGATGACTGGTGTCTTTTCTGTGATGACTGGTGTCTTTTCTGCGGTGACTGGTGTCTTTTCTGCGATATGACTGGTGTCTTTTCTGCGATATGACCGGTGTCTTTTCTGCGGTGACG
>SJYX01022029.1:8719-24274 GCA_006410675.1 Oreotragus oreotragus
AAATTTTTTTAAACTGTATAATTCAGCCTTACCTATTTAATAGTATGTAAATTATATCTCAATAAAAAAGGAGCAGGAGGATAAAGGGTAGGGAACAAACAAGAAAAAGATAAAAAACAGTGCACTTTCAGATGACACAGGCTTCAACAGGAGAAAAATAGTGTGGGTTTGAATAAAGATGGGAAGTATTTCTAGGTGTGATAATGTGGAGGCAAGAGAAAGTCAATCACACTGATGACTCTGAGATTGAAAAAGTAAATACCAGTTACTTGAAGGAGCTAAAATATTCCTCTTGGGGCGGAGTGGGGGGAGTAATACAGTTAAAGCAAGGCTGGAAGAAGTCACAAGGGAAGAAGAAATTTCTACTGTGAAGAGGCTGAGAGTATTAGTCCTGTAATTGAGTGGCAAAATTACTAAATGAACTAATTTTTTGAAATAAAATGCTATTTATATTTATACAAATCATAAAAATATACCTTTGTTGCATATGTAGGTTTTTCTATTGCTTCATCACCAATGAAGAAGTCTAGGTCATCAACACCTTTCATCACCCTCCTTTGAGCTTGATCTCCCACTTTTGCTGACTCCTTAATAGCAATACCTTTAAAATACAAGTTATTTATGCATGTAAAAAATTTTACTTTTTTCAAGTGAGACGAATTTTTCACTTGTATTTTTTCATAATAGAGTATTACTACATAGAACATGATCTAGTATATTTAAACTGCTAAATTATTGCAAAAAGGTCATTAATTTTAAAAAAATGACAAAATTCCTTTAATACAATGAAATCTCAACTTCCACCCAGAAACAAGGCCTCAAATATAAAAAGCCCCCACAAGAGTACTGCTGTAGGAATGTTTCAGTTATGTTTTTAAAAACTAGGTAAGCTCTTGATCTGAGTAAAACTAATTCCACCAAGTCAACATAGGCTTGATGGACAATCAGAAAGAAAAAATTGAAAACCAGTAATAAAAGTAGGATAATTGCATGGGGAAATATTTTTTTTAAACTTTTTTCATAACTTGTTTGCACCACTATGAACTAGCTTACTTTTAACACTGGCATAAGGACCTGTTAAACTTTAATCCACATATACAAAGGGAAACTTCAAATCGTTCAGGTAAAACACACAGCAATCTCCTTATATAATTTCAAAAATAGCATACAGTTCTAGACTTAAAACTTATAAATTTCTTAACTAAGTTGTAAATGTCTGAATCCTTCAAATTAAACAGTTCTTCATTCAAAACATCTGCATGGGGACTTTCCTGGTGGTCCTGTGGTTAAGACTCAGATCTTCTACTGTATGAGTACAACCCCTGGTCAGATCCTGCATGAGGAGTGGCCAAAAATTAAAAAGAAACAAAAAACAAAAACATGCATGCACATAAGTTGATGGGCCATTCAAACAGTTAAACTTTCAGTTAATAACAATTTATATCCTTAATAAGGTGTGTAGAAAATACAGAAGGAAATTCTAAATTCAATCTACTTCTAAATGCTGCTTCTCTAGCATAATGCACATAGACATCCAGACACGTCACTACAAATTTCCTAGAGGACAAAGATTAAGAAAATAACTTTGAACCATATCCACAGGTTTTCCAGATCAAATATCCATGTTCACCAGTGGCAATGATTATATCTGCTCATTATAAAACTACACCTGCAGCATTAAAACTAGCTGGGTGAAAAAAACTCCATAATCAAAAATCTTTTCTTTCATACACAAATGTATTTTTAACATGCCGCAACGTCTCATAAGAAAGACAATGAAAACTAAAATTGCAAATTTTGGCAGGAAAATGAAATGGAGAAAGAATACAATGGTGATGAGAACCAAAAGTTTAAAATATCAAAATTATATGGGCTTCCAACTAAGACTTAATATAGCACTTAAGAATATAAGCAAAAGCAAATTTTCTAAGAATCAGAGTTAACACATCAGGAATCTCCTGAAATAAATGTTTTAATCACAACACAATGCCTTATAAAAAATTACAAATTAAGAGATTGCAAAATCAGCATTTTAAGAGTTGAGCTGTATGCCCCCAAAAGATATGTTTAGGTCCTAATTCTTCCTACCTCAGAATGTGACCTTATTTGGAAATAGGGTCTTTCAAGTTAAAATGAGGTTATTACGATGGGCTATAATCCAATGACTAGTGATCTTATAAAAATACAGAATTGGGGCATACCCATGCACAGAAGAAAAACAATGTGAAGACACATAGGGTTAGCTATGTGACTGGAGTGATGTACATAGAAGCCAAGGAATGCCAAGGCTTGTCAAGAAACATCAGAAGTTTTAAGAGCCAAGATTTCTCCCCTAGAGCTGTCAGCAAGATCATGGCCCTGTTGACACCTTGATTTTGGACTTCTGCTTGCAGTATTACAAATTTCTGTTGTTTTAAGCCATCTGGTTTTTGGTACTTTGCCTTGGCAGCCTCGGGAAACTAATATAGGCATACACATGGTATAAAACTAAACTCAAACATAACTAACATCAAGTACTAGTTTGCAAAAGTACTCTATTTTAGTCAGCAACAGAGCCAATATTTGTCATCAAAATCTTATATAAACTATCAGTATATTGATATGTAAAGTTGGGACAAAAGTGAAAAAAAGCAAATCTGTCCCTCCATGTAGATAACAAACAACAGTACTACAAATTAACACCACTATATTCCTATGAATAAGTTATTTCATCAGTGTCAGCTAAAAGCCATTCCATGTATTGAAGCATTAGATTTAGGTAATAGCCTAAATTCACAGATAATCAATTCCTAGAAAAATATGTCAAAAGTTTATCAGAAGTGCAAAAGTCAAACAGGTCTGTTTCTAGAGAATGAAATAAGTATATAATAGCTCCCCCTTTAGAGATAATTTTGACACATCTTCACACATTTAACTTTGTTCTTGCCATACATAAACAACAAAACTGCTCGTTCATGTCCAATGAGTGCCCGATTGAGCAGAGATCTGTAATTCAGGTAAGTCTAGTAATTTCTACCTTGTTCTCAATATCACAGACTCTGAATCCTAAGCTGCTTTCACTATTCTCTGTATGTTTATCTTTCCGTTTCCTTCTCATTTTCATAAGTCAGTAAGAATACACAAAAATATTCAGTCACACAAATACTAGTGATACTTCCAAAATTAAACCACCTAGAAGTTAGCATCACCAAGGAATGGCTCAAAAAGTTTGTCGTCTGATATGCTGAAGTCTTAACCTGGTGGTAGGTCAGGTAGTTGAGAAATGTTACTATACAATGTCCAAAAGGTGACTATCTAACACTTAGATGTCCAAAATATGTCCATCAGGGACCAGGTACATAGCCCAGGCTAACAAATAAGAGCACAAATAAACCAAGTCTGAGAGTATTTTTTAAAAACATCTGAAAGATAAATTATTGAAACTGGACAGTCAGTTAAAGTGAAGTTAACAAACATAAGCCAGAACAAAAATAACCTAAGTAAGGTTATAAAGTATTAGAGAACAGCTGAAGTCTGCATCTCTAAAGATGAGATGCCATCCTTATTTTGAAGCATGGGTTTTTGTTAAGGATGTCAACAAGCACAAGCCCTGCAAAAATCATGAGCACAAACCAAAGGATGGTCTTTGTAGGCATGTGACGGGAAATGCATTACTTAATAGTAACACACACACATTACTAATAGCAATATCCTCAAAGCAGATTCCCAGCTCATTCATTTTTGTCTTTAAAAAGGTATCTGGTAGATTTAGTAAATGAAGAGCTAAAAAGAGATCTGAAATAAATGGTCAGAGATACGGAAATGAGGCCACACTAAGAACTTGGCAAATCATATTTCTATAGGACTAAATCTTACAGTGTTGAAATGATTATTTTTTTTTTTACTTTTATCAAGAAAAAGATATTAAGTCAGCTTACTTATGACTTAAAAGAAATACTTACAGGAAGGGATGATAAACTGTGGTTCTGTATTTCCAGCATATCCTAATTTTGTATACCTGAAAAACAAAAAGAATTTTATAAGTATTTCACTAATATCTTGGCAATTATGAATTTAATTCTTAGATTTCTATTTGTTATAAAGTTTAAGATTCCATTCTGGGTGAATACTATACAAAATCCCATACTTTCAATTTATTTAAACATTTCTACTTTCAAAATTATAAGTACCCATAGCTTTTGTTATTTGTATTTCAACTGTTTTACAAAACTGTTATCTATTACCAAATGGGTGATTAAGCCTCTGATAAAATAATATATAGTTCCATATGAGATCAATGATTTTAACAGTGAAACTCTAGATATGGAAGAAGCAACAAGAGGGAATATTTTCTTGGATCGAGAGGCTAGTAATACAGGTGGTCCAGAGAATTTTGGACACTGTTTTACGATCTAGTCCAGTAAGAGCACACTGAGAGGCCTATAAGCAATATTTCCGCCAGACTTGGGAATGAGCATTCTCAGCACAGCAGGACGAAATGGCAGCCTCAAATCACGGTCCAATTTATGACATGGAGGGACCCTGCCAACTGGAAACTGGCAATTGCCATCTACCTCTACAAAGATTAAATCATGGCCACTGCAGCTGCTGACCTTCAATATCACTGAAAGATTAGGGCACTCTGTGCTCTGGAAAAACTGGCAGAACAGGCCTTCAGAGAGTTGGATATCTTCAGGAAAAGATTTTATGAGTCCCAATTCCTGCATCTTCTCATACACAGAGAAACATTAACATTGTTAAAGATGATATCTGCTTTGGCTAATAAGAAAAACATTAAAAGTCGAAACAGAGCAACATTGGTTCAGACATCCAAGGAAATAACGAAGTAACAAAATAGGTGTAATTTCAGACTAGTCTTTGTATAGCTAACAGGTTGAGTTTTCTGAGACGTGTCAGGCTTGGATGCCACTGGACATTATCAAACAGTATATGCTGGCAGCTAGTAACTACAATCTTACTTTTTATAAAGCTAGGCAACTGGCTACCTGGCTACAAGTCATTAAAATTAATAAGCAGGAGTCTATGGGGCTTTAGGGTCTTTCTTTGTCCCGTTTCTTCCCAGGTGGCTCAGTGGTAAAGAATTTGCCTCCCAACGCAGGAATGAGTCAGGAAGATCCCCTGGAAGAGGAAATAGCAACCCCCTCCAGTATTCTTGCCTGGAAAATCCCATGGACAGAGGAGCCTGAAGGGCTAGAGTCTATGGGGCCACAAAGAGTCAGACACGATTGAGTAACTGAGTACAGATAGCTTTTCATGAGAAACTGCACTTCTATAAATTGATCCTATAGGGATATTCATAATGTACAAAATAACATATAATAAGGCATTTCATTACAATCTTGCTTGTAATAGCAAAAGTGAAAATAAAGAGCCATCAAATGAGAAGCTAATATGCTATGTTTAAACCATAGAATATTAGGTAGCTATTAAAAAAGTGACTGAAAAAGCTCTTTATGTACAGATATCGAACAATCTCCAAAATGCTTTTGTTAACTGAACAAAATCAAAGTACCAAACAATGTGACATTTGTAAAAAAGTAAAGGGTACAGGTAAAACATATTTTGCTGTATAAGCAGAGAATATCTCTGGAAGAGTATTAAGAAATTCATAATGTTGGTTGTCTGTAGAGAACAGAACTAAGTAACAGGCAAGGGTAAAAAGGGTTTTTTTAATCACATATTATTTCATACCATTTAAATTCATTACTATTCCAAAAAAAAGTGTAAATTTTATAGTGTTTGCCATAATAGATTCAATCTACAGTCTTACAATGGCTTTCCTGGTGGCTCAGCAGTAAAGAATCTGCCTGCCAATGCAGGAGACATGGGTTCGATCCCTGGGTCGGGAAGATCCCCTGTAGAAGAAAATGGCAACCAATCCAGTATTCTTGGGAAATCCCATGGACAGAGGGGCCTGGCCAGCTACAGTCCGTAGGGTCACAAAAAGACTTGGATGCGATTTAGGGACTAATCAACAACATCTTACATTAACAAAATAATAACAAGGATGTCTAGAAAAGCGGAGCTTCCACAAGCAGCATGTTGGGGGCTACTTAGGAGCCAGCTGGATACTTTCTGGCTATAAGCAGGCTTTAAAAAGAAAGTATTTACATTACAATATTTTGAGAAACACACTCCACTGACAAGAGTTTGATTCCATATTCAAACACACTGCTAAACAGTAGGCAGGTAAATTACTGTGATATTCTTGGATATTAATAGTTTCAGCAGAAATATTTTTTAATATGATGGGAAGATCTCTCTTTGGGGTAAGTTTTAGCCCCCAAATTAAGTTCAAGATCTGAAAGTGCTAAACAGACTAAAACATTAAAAATAAGGGGAAAACATAAACTGTTCAAAATGTGATACTGCTCCACTGACCAAATCTCTACAATGATTCCATACTGTACACGTTATAAAATTAAAACTTCTTTGCAGGACATACAAAAGACCCCCTTTAATATCTGGCTCCTGACAACCTCTTCCAGCAGCCCTGACACCACACCACACTACCAAACCATAAAAATACTAACAATTTCCAAAAAGACCAACTCATGCCATGTCAAAGAGCCACTATCAACACTGTTCCAGGTTATATACCATTGTTTTTATATGAAAACTGTCACAACCTCCCACATAGTTGATTACCTTTGCCCTTGTGAGTACAAGTATCATTTACTAATAATTCCTAAGTCTTAATTCCTTCATTTGTAAAATAAAGAGCACTAACTCATGACTGTTCAGGGTATTTAAAAGGAGAACAAGGTAAACCATTAAGCACAGCACCTGTCATAAAGGACACACTTAATACATTTCAACTCTAATTACTCTTTTCGTGCATTCTCTCCAAAATTTCCATTCCCCAATAATCAGATAAAGGCCATACAGATATCTGAACTTTTAAATACTTATCAGTTCAGTTGCTCAGTCGTGTCTGACTCTTTGCGACCCCATGAACCACAGCACGTCAGGCCCCCCCTGTCCATTATCAACTCAAAGAGTCTACCCAAACCCATGTTATGTCCATTGAGTCAGTGATGTCATCCAACCATCGCATCCTGTCGTCCCCTTTTCCTCCTGCTCCCAATCCCTCCCAGCATCGGGGTCTTTTCAAATCAATCAGCTCTTTGCATCAGGTGGCCAAAGTATTGGAGTTTCAGCTTCAACATCAGTCTTTCCAAAGAACAGCTATGACTGATTTCCTTTAAGATGGACTGGTTGGATCTCCTTGCAGTCCAAGGGACTCTCAAGTCTTCTTCCACATCACAGTTCAAAAGCATCAATTCTTCAGCTTATCACTATGATACAAATTATCCCTGTATTCATAAATGAAAGTTAGTCTGTAGAAGATTTTTCAGATTAGTGCTTATATCTATTTTTTCAATGCTTTCACTGCCTTTTTTTTTTTTAAGGTAAGAAGTGGACTTATTTAGAGAGAAACATACTCCAGACAGAGTGTGAGCCATCTCATAAGGCAAGACGGGCCTTGGGAAAAACATACTCCACAGACAAGAGTGTGGGTTGTCACAGAGGGCTAATGCCCACATTTTTTATACTTCCAAATCAGTCTCTTCTTAATGTAAAACCTTCAACTGTGGTAGAATAGAACTCCTGTAATAGATGGAGGTCAGCATGATTGAACCACTTGCTCACACCCTCTGGTTTGGGTACAAAAAAGTAAGAATTATTCAAATGCACAAAACCACCATCAACTAATATGAATAATCTGTTCCCACTGAACTCACTAAAACTAACAGTAACCTGCTTGAAGTAAGAGGGTATGTGTGTGTGCTCAGTTGCTCAGTCATTTTGTGACCTCACAGATGGCAGCCTGGCAGGCTTCTCTGTCCATGGAATTTTGCAGGCAAGAATACTGGAGTGGGGTGCCATTTCCTCCTCCAGGGGATACTCCCAACCCAGGGAATCGAACCACCTCTCTTATACTTCCTGCACTGGCAGGCAGATTCTTTACTACTGCACCACCTAGGAAGCAGTATTGGATAAAGCAGAGGCTATCATGACACTGAAAGGAAGAGGGCCAACAGTATATCTTGTCCCACCCCATCCACAGTGGAAAAAAAGAACTACTTTAACCTTACCAAAACAAAGACTTGGTTAAAACAAGTCAGTCTAAAGCTGCCTGAGGCTATAAAACCCTAAAAGACACTACTGTCTTAACAACACAGTGGAAAAATGAACATTAATTATTCTTTCACCCAGTCCCTTCCATTTTATTCCCAAGGCTGTTCAAGCAATTATACACAACAGTACCCTAACAGAACAGAATGACTTCCTTCCAGTTCTATGACCCTGACAAAGGAGGATAATCTCCCAAAAAAGTCACTGCCTAACAAAAATCTTCAAACGAGGCTCTATGACCCACAAGATTAAGAACTTGTTTCTGCGTCTATAAAATGATCCACTGTAAATAGTTCGTAAAGTACCTTGTAGATAAAAAATTATGACTCTGACTCCTTCAGCTAAGTATTAAGATTCCCCAAAATAATCCTCAATTCAACTTTAAAAGTGTCTCCCATCACTTCCGTGAACCCAGCTCAAAGCCCACTGTACCTATTACTCATTTTCCCCTATATGACCTGCACATTCCCCCTCACATATTACCTGTGCTCTCACTGCACCCTCTCAAAAACCTCAGATCACAGCTTAGGAGTCTTCCATGAAGCCTTTCCTGATCATTTTAACTAAGAGTCATCCTTTCCTTCAATAAGCTTCTCTCAATCACTTGATGAACATGTATATGCAAACCTATGTTATTTTTATGTGTGTAAATACCATTTCCCAAGAATAACAGTAAGAAACTTGAAGCAGAAACCACATTATCATAAGAAACTTCCATTTAACAAGTTCACCAGGTAAATCAATACTTCATTCCTGGTCAAAGTAAAATTCCCTAGGTTGAGCATATTCAGCAATAATCTACTCTCCAAACAAACACCGAAAGAAGGATATAATAAACTTAATGCAAAAGTCAAGACATAATCAAAACAAGTATGTTCTTCCCCCAAACATGAATGTAACTACAGATAATATATCAACTATATGGATATACTGTAACATTTAATCATTTCTATTAAATTTAAAACAATCTAGCAAAATAATTTTTTAACTGTGGGAATGGGAGGAACAGCAGCCAAATACATTTACTAATGTTCTACTTGGAGTAGGAAATGGCAACCCACTCCTGTATTCTTGTCTGAAAAATTCCAAGGACAGAGGAGCTTGAGGGGCTACAATCCATAGGGTGGCAAACAGTAGGACATGACCAAGCAACTGAACACACATGCACAATGTTCTACTGCCGTGGATTTAAATAATACCCCCAAAGAACAAAATCATCTAGTCTACATATACCAGATATTAAGACCACTATATAATAATATTTGAGATTATCATAAAGGACAGTATTTTCACCCACTTTTAAGAAATGTAAGGGGAAATGTCCTAGTTTATGTAATCTTACAACTTGTTTAGCTTCTAAAAAGCCTTCCAAACCTTTACATATCAATGCATACAAGATACAGTAATATTTGTAGAGCACATATAAATAAACTGGAGGGGATTTGAGGATATAGCTATAAGAGGTTTGCTTTAAAACTTCACTTAAATTTTCTTTATATAAATATAAGAAAAAAATTAGGAAAGACTTTAAGTACTAAATTTGTTTGGAACTTTCAAATATAAACTAGCTTTTCATTAACCTAACTTAATATTAAATATTATCAGGTTTTACACTTGAAATGACTGATTTAAGGTATTTTTACAATGAGCTGTCAAAATTCTCCAGTCACCACAGAAAAGAAACACTGTATAAGTAGATGCCAAAGAGTTTCTCTCATTTTTTTTCCTAACTCAAAAAAACTCCTCTCTCACAATTAATTCAATTTTTATAGTAAAGGAAACATTTCAAATCAAACTTTTTCATATTAAGAATTTCTCTGGACCCAATAGAAAATAAAAAGTTAAAAGTTTGAAAAAAAATTTCTCTAGGCATACACATGTTCCTCTCTCAGTTATAATACAGTTCCTTAGGCTTAAAAACAAATACTGACCAAATATCACAGCACACCATTTCTAACCTTATGTTTACAAGGTAAATTTTTGTTTTGAATTCATAGATTCTGTCAGTACACTTTATTTTTCCACAGCCCTTGCAATTTTCTACTAAGTTTTTGGGGTGTTCAAAAAGTCACTTATATAATTAACCATGTTAAGAAAATAACAGTTAACTAAATTATACTACATTTCAAACATTCACAGACATACACACATCAAAATCTTTCTAAACTTTCCTTGTAACAGGGAAGAACAAATCTGACTCCATATTAGAGATGTTCCTTTTATATACTTTATTAATCTTTGTGCTTTGTTTCCTGTGCTTAGTCATGCTAGCTCCACACTTTGGTAAAAATAAAAAAATGTTGCTTATAATCTGAAATACACAGGCTAACAGATTCTCAAGGCTTCTTTGACCTTTTAGAGTATAATACCTCCTTATTCATACAGAGATAAAAAGTTGCAGAAATCTTTGTCTTATTAAAGGCTTACAGAAATAACCTGATGTATGTCAACAGCTGCCAACATACCACTCTATCATTTTGCCTTTAAAAGTGCTTTGCTGAAACCTTTGCTTCCCTGGTGGCTCAGAGGCTAAAGGGTCTGCCTGCAAGGCGGGAGACCTGGGTTCAATCCCTGGGTCGGGAAGATCCCCTGGAGAAGAAAATGGCAACCCACTCCAGTATTCTTGCCTGGAGAATTCCATGGACAGAGGAGCCTGGTAGGTTACAGTCCACGGGGTCACAAAGAGTCGGACACGACTGAGAGAGTTCACTTTCACTTTCACTTTCAAGGAGTTAAGGGTTTGAGAGGCACAAGGTACCAGTTTCCTTGCATGGCCCTGCAATAAACCTTTCTCTGCTCCAAACTCTCATGTTTCGGTTCATTTGGCCTCACTGCTTGGTAATACCTTCAGAAAAAAAAATCTTCCTTCAGACAGACATGAGATTAAATAGCTTGGAGTTTTCTTAAATTTGCCATCTGGATAACATTATTTGGCACAGGACTCAGACTTGGGTCAAACTTGCACAATAGCAAGCTATTTACTCAAATCCACCTACAGATCCATGTGATTGCTATCAAAATTCCAACAATTTGGGGGGGAGAAATGGAAAATCTATTCTAAAATTCACATGGAATCTCAAAGGACTATGAATAGCTAAAATAATCCTGAAAAAGAACAAAGTTGGAGGTCTCACACTTCCTGATTTCAGTAACCAAAGCTGTGTGGCCTGACATATAGACCAACTGGAATAGAACAAAGCCTGGAAATAAACCCTGCCATATACAGCTGAATAATTTTTGACAAGGGTGCCAAAACTATTCAGTGAAAGGACAGTCTTTTCAAGAAATGGTGCTAAGAAAACTGGATATCCATTAATGAACATGGACTTGAATCTTATACAACATACAACTCAAAATAAATCAAAGACCTACATGTAAACACTAAAACTAGAAGGTGATGACAACAAGGCAAAGAAAGGAGGAGGAAATTAAGGAAGGAAAGGTAAAAGACACTAACCACTTAAGAAAAAGAAACATAAATGGCTACAAACAAAAAGATGTTCAACTCCATGGGGCTTAAAAATAGAAAAGCGAATTAAAAGTACACTGAGATAAATTTCATACATTTCTAGTTGAAATGACAGAAAATCAAAATCATTTGTAAATAGCCACTTTAGAAAACAGTTAAACATTCATTTACTATATGATCCAGTGATTCTACTTCTAGGTATACACCTAAGAATAATAAAAACATATGTCCACACAAAGATATGTGCACATTTGTTCACAAGACCATTATTCATGATGGCCCAAAACTGGAAGCAAACCACATATTCATCAACAAGAGAACAAATAAAAAAAGGTTGGTTAATTCACACACACCAAAATTATTCTATTAATATGAATAATCAGGAAAATGTAACCCATTTTCCAAGGAAAAGACACTCAACAGAAAATGAAATAATTCAATGTTACAATTATCAGATAAAGCCATGAAAGCAGCTGTGACTATCACAATGAAGTAGTAATGACTGATAATAAATAACAAAGAAACTCTAAAACTGTAAAAAGAGCAAATGGAAATAACAGAACTGAAAAATGCAATGCCAGGTACAAAGTTCTCTGAATGAGCAAAGCAAAATAGAGGCAACAGAGGAAATAATCAGTGAACTTGAAGTCAGATCAGTAAAAATTATCCAATCTGAAAAGAGAGAGGAAGAACATTAAAAAGATAGACACAAAGAGAAAAGAACAGACCTCAGAGAAGTTCCTGAAGGGTGGGAAGAAGGATGGGAGGGAAGTGGGTAGGGTACGAGAGAGGGAGGGGAGAAACAGAAAAAAAAAAAAAAAAACACAAAGAAACCTTAGGGATGTCACAATTAAACTACTAAAAATCAAACATAAAGAAATATCTTAAAAGCAGCCAGAGAAAAATGTCACAATAACAGGAACAAAAAATTCAAATTACCAGCACCTTATTATGAGAAACAACGGAAGTCAAAAAACAGCGAAGTAATATTCCTCAAGTCTGAAAGAGGTACAAAAATAGTCAACCCAGAAATCTTTAAGAGTGAAAATATCCTTCAACAATGAAAGTGAAATAAAGACATTTTTCTAGTAAAAGAAAACCCACTGCCATCAAACCTGAGCTAAAGAAACTTCTTCAGGCTGAGGGGAAATGACATCAGAGGGAAAACTGGGGTATTAATGAAAAACATTAGAAATGGTAAACTGGTAAATGAGACTCTTTTTCTGCTTAATTTTTGACATACTTTTGAGTATTTAAAGCAAAAATTAAATTGTCTTGTGGGGTTATATATGTAGATGTAACACCTATGATAACTATACCATAGAAGGACAGTAAGGTAGAGGGAATGGCATGAGAGTTAGTATTGATAAATCTACAGAGATGCAAGGGTTCTACTCTGCATAAAGTTTTAAATTATTCACTCTAAGTAAAAAAAAATAAAATGGCATACCCAAATCCAACTACACTGTTACAGTAAATGTAATAGACTACATTCTCCAATTAATGGGGATAGACAATCAGAATAGATGAAAGAAAAAGGAAGAGAATAAAGGAAGAAAGAGAGAGAGAGAGGGAGCCCCAAGTATACTGTCTGCATGGTACACACTTTAAAAAGATGAATGAAGGGCAAATAGTAAGCTTAAGTCTGAAGTGGCTATATTAACATCAAATGAAACTTTTAAGAAAAAGAGTAATACCAAAGATAAACAGAAATTTTATGATAATATAGAGATAAATTCATCAAGAAGACATAACAGTCTTAAATGTATGTGCCTATTAACAGTTAAATGTCAAGCATGGATTAGCAGGGGCTTCCCTTGTGGCTCAGCTGGTAAAGAATACTCCTGCAATGGGGGAGACCTGAGATTGATCCCTAAGTTGGGATGATCCCCTGGAGAAGGGAAAGACTACCCACTACAGTATTCTGGCCTGGAGAATTCCAGGGACTGTGTAGGACTGTGTAGTCCATGGGGTCACAAAGAGTTGGATACAACTGAGCGACCTGCACACACATACATGGATTACCAGTACAAAAAACCAAGGCTCTGCTTTTTAGAACATCTCAATGAATTTCACTGGTTTGAAGACTACTCCTCAACAAGCTATGTATGATCTGATGCCTATTTACCTTCTCAGACTCATCTAGATACCCACAGTTCACTTTCTTAATCCTTAACTCCTGCAATATACTCTGTTATGTCTGAAGCAGAAAGAATAACTATTATAAAGTCTTGAAAACTGTATTTGGGAACAGAAACATAAATCCTAGCACTTATAAATGCTCTATCCTCTTTTCATTGTTGTTTTTGTTTTATCCTAATCATTTTTTTCTTCAAAGGTCCTTTTCAAATCTTCCATTTTCATCAGTCCTTTTGGAAACATTTGATTTTCACAGCATGATTCCCAGGCAAATTAGTAAGAGTCCTAAAGCCTTACAACTTGCCATTTCTTAATAAATGGTGTGTGTGTATGTATGTGCCTGTGCATGTACATGAGTATGTATTTTAGTATTAATTACATTACACTGTTACTTTAAAATGTCTCAAAAATACTTTCAAACCTAGTTCTAAACAGGGAAAAATACATGTTGTGAATATCCTGATATTTTCATGTCAAGTACTTTTGTCAACTGTAAACAAAAATTTACACATACAAGTAGAGTAGAAATAAAATTACATATCAAGAATAATTCTATTATACAGTGCTAGAATATACATACACGGTTTCTTCTGTCTACAGAAGAAATAGTAAAGTCTGATTACTTAAAGATAGCAGGATGTAAGAATTTGTTTTTCAAATTAACACTTGTCTTAAATAGTCCTATCCATACACATAAATTATTGTTAAAAGAATTTCTGAATAAGTAACACTGCTGCTGCTGCTGCTAAATCACTTCAGTCATGTCCGACTCTGTGTGACCCTATAGACGGCAGCCCACCAGGCTACCCCGTCCCTGGGATTCTCCAGGCAAGNAATAGTCCTATCCATACACATAAATTATTGTTAAAAGAATTTCTGAATAAGTAACACTGCTGCTGCTGCTGCTAAATCACTTCAGTCATGTCCGACTCTGTGTGACCCTATAGACGGCAGCCCACCAGGCTACCCCGTCCCTGGGATTCTCCAGGCAAGAACACTGGACTGGGTTGCCATCTCCTTCTCCAATGCATCAAAGTGAAAAGTGAAAGTGAAGTCGCTCAGTTGTGTCTGACCCTCAGCAACCCCATGGACTGCAGTCTTCCAGGCTCCTCTGTCCATGGGATTTTCCAGGCAAGAGTACTGGAGTGGGGTGCCATTGCCTTCTCCAATAAGTAACACTGGCACATGATAAAAATTTTATAAATAAAATAGGAAGTACTAAAGTTAGTATCTCTACCACACAAAAAGCTTCCCTACAAGGCTGATCTACTAACCAGTCTGTTGTGACCCCAAGAGTCAATCATGTATGTATTCCAGAGATAATTTGCACACAGACAGGCATATATATTACTTTAATTTAAAACATATCACTGGGTTACCTGGGTAGTGAAATCACGACTCTTCTTTAAGCTTTCCTATACTTAGAAAAAGAAAGTGTCATTTCTAAATGGTTTTTAAAGAGACCATAAAATGAAAAAGACAAAGCTATACTAAGTTTATGAACTTGATAAGGGCAATATAATACTCAGAAAAATTAAACAAAATTTTTTCCTTTATGGCCCAGGGAAGCAAGTTAAATATACAGAAAAATCTCCCTGGACTGCGGTAGCAATGAGAAAAAATCTATAATGCTGGTTTTGAGCAGCAAGGTTAGAAATTGCTTTTGAGAAAGGAATACAATTAAAGAGAGAGTTCAAAAGCACTTCTGAAATTATATCAAAGTGACTAGAAGAACAGTAGTGGTAATGTAATCAAGTCGGGAGTGAGGGAAGACCTGGACTGATAGAAATGAACAGAAAAAAAAAAAA
>SJYX01022030.1:0-15377 GCA_006410675.1 Oreotragus oreotragus
CCCCAATCCCTCCCAGCATCAGGGTCTTTTCCAGTGAGTCAACTCTTCGCATGAGGTAGCCAAAGTCCTGGAGTTTCAGCTTTAGCATCACTCCTTCCAATGAACACCCAGGTCCGATCTCCTTCAGAATGGACAGGTTGGATCTCCTTGCAGTCCAAGGGACACAACCAAGAGTCTTCTCCAACATCACAGTTCAAAAGCATCAAATCTTTGGGGCTCAGCATTCTTCACAGTCCAACTCTCACATCCATATGTGACCACTGGACAGCATTAAGAACATGCAAAGGCTAGCTACAGACTGGGAAAAATATTTGCAAGTCATTTTCTGATACGGTATCTGTATGCAGAATATATAAAGAATTCTTATGATGCAATAAGACAACTCAATTAAAATGAGCAAAAGATCTGAATAGACACTTCACCAAAGAAGGTAAATGTATGAATAAAAAGCAGAGACGTCACTTTGCCAACAAAGGTCTGTATAGTCAAAGCTATGATTTTTACCAGTAATCATGTACACGTGTGAGAGCTGGACCTTAAAGAAAGCTGAGCACTGAAGAATTGATGCTTTTGAACTGTGGTGTTGGAGAANGGTAAATGTATGAATAAAAAGCAGAGACGTCACTTTGCCAACAAAGGTCTGTATAGTCAAAGCTATGATTTTTACCAGTAATCATGTACACGTGTGAGAGCTGGACCTTAAAGAAAGCTGAGCACTGAAGAATTGATGCTTTTGAACTGTGGTGTTGGAGAAGACTCTTAAGAGTCCCTTGGACTGCAAGGAGATCCAACCAGTCCACCCTAAGGGAAATCAGTCCTGAATATTCATTGGAAGACTGACGCTAAACTTCCAATACTTTGGCCACTTGATGCAAAGAGCTGAGTGATTGGAAAGGCTTTGATGCTGGGAAAGACTGAAGGCAGGAGGAGCAGGGGGCAGCCTAGGATGAGATGGTTAAACAGCGTCACCGACTCAATGGACGTGAATCTGAGCAAACACCAGGCAATGGTAAGGACAGGGAAGCCGGGTGGGCTGCCGTCCATGGGGTGACAAAGAGTCAGACACGACTTGGCAACTGAACCCAAACAACAATAAACACATGAAAAGCTCAGTTCACTAGTTATTAGGGAAACAGAAATTAGAGCCACAGAGAGAGCCCACAGCTCACTAGAACGGCTATACTCATAACGCCGATGATAACAAGTGTAGCTGTGGAGCGACTGGAGCTCTCACATGGCTGGTGGGAGTACAAAGTGGCACAGTCACCGTGGAAAACGGCAGTTTCTCAAAAAGTTAAATGTAACCTTACATGACCCAGCAATTCCACACCTAGGTATCCAGCCAAGAGAAATGAAAACATGTTACACAAAGACTTGTGATTATTTATGTCAGTTTCACACGTAACGGCCCAAGTCTGGAAACCACCCGAATGGTCATCAGTAGACAAAGAGGTCAGCAAAATGTGGTGTCTGTCTGTGATAAAAAGAATCAAACTACCCACATACGCTCTGATGTGGATGCACCTTAAGCTCAGTGAAAGAAGCCAGACACAAAAACTACATAGTGTGTGATCCTATTTATATGAAACATTCAGAAGAGACAAATCTATAGCTGCAGAAAGCAGTTCGGTCATTGCCTCAGGCAGGGACGGGATTGAGGATCAACTGCAAACCAGCACGGAGTTGTTTGTTAGGGTGATGAAATGTTCTAAAATGGATAGAGTGTGTTGACAGGTAGCACAATTTGCCAAACCTACTAAAAATCCCCCAGTTGCACCTTTACAATGAGTGGATTTTATGGCATGTAAATTACACCTCAATATCAAAGCTGCAAACAAACTGTAACCAGCAAGGGGCTGGGGTGCACTAACCTTACCACCCAAACCCAACAGTCTGCCCTACTGCCTCTGAAGTTTTTACTAATTCCTCCCGATGCTGTCGGCTTGCTCTGCAAGAAAACTCCTCCCAATGCTGCCGGCTTGCTCTGCGAGAGCCTCCGACTTCCCAGGGAGCCGTTTACAGTCAGCATCGCCTGTGCACTGACCATCTTCCTGTTAGCTTTCCTACAGGACTCAGATCCTCCACGTGCAGAGCTGTGCCCATGAGCTCTTCCCTCCTAGGCCCTCGAGCAAGGCTTGTTCAGAGAGAAACAAGACCACCTACGTGTGAAGTGCCTTCTGATGGCCCTGGTGATCTCTCACGTAGGAGCAAAGTGTAAACTTCAATTTGGCAGCTTAAGCGCAGAAACTGACCCCGGTGCCTAAGTTAATCGAGCTACAGAATGATCTTTTTAGGACCATTTTGCAGCTACGACGCATTTTATCACTACTTTTCCTCCAAATCGGTTCTGGTCTGCCACCCTCTGATCTCGTCCAGCCACACCCTGCCTGCGCCTGAGAAGGCTTTGCAGGGACCTGGTGAGGGGCTCCTAGTCTGCACGCAGCACTGGCCGCTGCAACACCTGGTACTCACGCGCACGCTTCCCGAGAAGCAGGCAGAGGCCTGCACTTGGTTCCTATGACCTCAAGTCCCCGCAGAGCCCTGGGTGATGCTCTTGCCCACAAGCCGCAGCCCTGCTTCTGGCCCAGCCGGGCTGATTGACTCGGCACCTGCCAGGCCTGTAAACAGTATTACGTCACAGGTACTCCCCCCAGTCCAGACGCTGGCTGAGTGGTGGGGAGGCCCTGAAGAGGGGAATTCAGACGAGGCCGGCCGTCAAGGAGCCGCTCCGGCATCAGAGCCAGCGGTGAGGGGACTTCACACCTAACACTGGTCACAAGTGCACAGAGCAGGCGCAGCCACTGCCTGGGTGGGGCTCGGAGTCTCTGACCCCTGGGAGCAGCACTGCCTGGAGGCAAGGTGCCCCAGAAGCTGACCAACTAGCCCTGGGGGCTACAGACACCACCTCCACTACCTTACACACGCACATACAAAAGTCAAGCCCCCAAACCACTTTTAGGCACACACCGGGAGGCAGAAACCTCTCAACTCCAGCCTTGCATCTGAGACGGACCCTAAAATATCTGCATATTAAACGACCAAGGACAGTTAAGCTTTCAAAGGGAGAAGATCAAAGTGCTGTCATCTTTGAATTTAATCCTTTTGTTGCATCAGTGGTCTTAAGAGGGATAAGAGAGATCAAAATAAAAATGGAAACAAACTATATCTTTGTGGCTGTTATGTTTTAGTCTTTTTTTCCCTCAATTTGGGCCACAAAATAGGTCAGCTCCATTACTGATCAGCCTTCCCACAAATATTTAAAACAAATTGAATTGCACACCCAATACCCATCACAATTACACCAGGCACAATAACTAAATTAGCAATTCAACAAAATAATTGGAAACGCGATTCTCTCTATCCCACCAGTCTCCCTCGAGGGTTTAGCCGATCTATGGGGGAAAACTCAGCTTTCCTAATTCTGGAGCTAATTAGAGACACACTTGTAAATGAAGTTGTTTGTCTTAAAGTTGAAATTCTCTTCTGGGGGTGGGGGAGAAGGAAGGAGACGGGAGGAAAGTCCTTTCTGTCTGGAGCAAGTGGATAAACAGGTATCAGACACACGCCTGGGTTCTCAGAAGCGGCCCTGTCTGCAGTTAATGAAGCATCACCATTGCGCCATCACTTAGCCGGTCAGGAACGACTGCGTAACGGCCGGCCTGGCCGAGAGGGCGCACCTTTTAAAGGCCCTGGAGACCGTTCGTGGGTGGGGCTACCCGTGCTGTTAAGGGACCCAGGAGGCGAGAGAAGGGTCAGGGAGGGCGGCCAGCTCCCCTCCACACCTCCCCACTGGGGCCTGAAGAACCTAAAGGCTCAACTCCCAGGAAGCGACAGGGAAGCTCCCGTGTCAAGTAACGCCCCCCGCGCCCCCTAACCAGGGAGGCGGGCGCCGGGACCAGGGCGCAGGGCCTGCGAGGTCGCGCGGCCCACCAGCCAGGGCTGACGCTCAGGCTGCTCCTGGAGAAGCAATCTCCAGGTTTCAATTAAGCTGTCCTTGGCCTCTTTTTGTTCCTTCAGGAAGGAACATCTCGGCTTAATTATATAACCGACAACTGGGCCTCGGCGTCTCTCCCCGCACCCTCCTCCGCGAGCATCAGGCTGTGACCTTAAACCGCAGCCCCTCCGTGGGGCTGAGTGAGCCTCCCCTTCCCTGCCCCGCACCCCTGGGAACGAAGGCCTCACCTCACCTGCGAGGTCGGCAGATGAAACGGTGGCCCCGGGGCCCAAGAAGGCTCGCTCCAAGACGCGCCCGCAGCATCGCAGCGCCTGGGAGGCCTGAGCGCTGATAAGTGCATTCAGGAAGCACCTGCTTCTGCTGCTTATCTCCCCCAACAATACGAACTCCAAGTTATCACACTGAAGTGCCCCGTATTAGCCTTCCATTTAGCTCCTGAAACCAAGTGCCCTGCGCTTCAACTTTAAAGGACACAAGAGTCAAACTGGAGAATAATTTTCTGGCCTCAGGGAGCCGGCTCCCGATTCACGCCCAAGCTCCCCATCTGTCCCGTGGCCTCACTGGGCACCGAGGCGGGAGGGCCCCGCTTCCCCAGACCCCGGGCCACCCTCCCGGGCCTGCAGCGAGGCACGGACCGGGCTGCACGCGGGGCCTCTGGGCAGGACAGCAGCAGCTCTTGGCGCCCCGTCTGTTTCCACTCCCCTTGGTTCCAGCTTGGGCATCTGCTGAGACTCGGGAAGGGTCTCCCAGGTGGGCCAGTGGTAAAGAACGTGCCTGCAAGTGCGGGAGACGTAAGAGCCCCTGTTCCACCCCTGGGTCGGAAAGATGCGCTGGAGGAGGGCATGCAACCCACCCCAGTATTCTTGCCTGGAGAATCCCATGGACAGAGGAGCCTGGTGGGCTGCCGTCCATGGGGTCGCACAGAGTGGGACACGACTGAAGCGACCTANCTGCAAGTGCGGGAGACGTAAGAGCCCCTGTTCCACCCCTGGGTCGGAAAGATGCGCTGGAGGAGGGCATGCAACCCACCCCAGTATTCTTGCCTGGAGAATCCCATGGACAGAGGAGCCTGGTGGGCTGCCGTCCATGGGGTCGCACAGAGTGGGACACGACTGAAGCGACCTAGCACACTGCACGTGAAAGATCGGGAAGTACCCCTATAGACTTGATCTCCCGCCAGTCACGCGGCAAGGGCTCAAAGGCCACACGTGGCGAGTGACTACTGACGGTTCTCCCATCCTCCCGGGAGGCGCAACTGGATGGCTGCGGTCTAAACGCTCTGGATGCTCTCGGGGTTGGAAGAGTCTCTCCGGGACTCCCCAGAGGAGAGCGGAAGGCAAACTGGCCATGAGGAAGCAGGAGCCACACAGAGCTGGGAGACGCCCTCACCGTGGAGGCGGAAGCCGGGGAGCTGCATCACTAGGCGCGCAGCATCAGCCTCAGGGGCACAGCAACACCCGGGCGCCCTGGGCCCGCGCTGTCAAGGCGGAGGCGGACGTTAGTGCCCCAAGCGCCAAGGCCCATGAGCCCCGGGGCAGCTCCCCTCCTGCCAGGCCGAGCTCTCACCCTGGAGGACCGGAGCCCCGGGAAAGTGACCCTGGCCTGAAATAGGGCCAGAGCCCCACCGTTAATAGAAGCAAATCCAGCGCAGCTAAGGGTCTGCTCAGACTGGTTAGAGGTTGCAGAACTCACTGGACAGAAAGTCCCCACTGGGGACCAGGTCACCTGTCCAGACAGCCGTCTACTACCATAAACCTCCCCCAGTGCCTGGCACACAGCAAGAGGCCAACACCTACCTGGATGAGTGGAGGGAAGAACATTCCTGCATCCATGCTGGACCCAAGGCAAGAGACGCCTTTCCATGGAAATAGCTGCTTTAGGACCGGGTGGCCTCAGGAACCAGGGTGGCTGACCCTCATTGCAGTGAGGAGGGCCCCCTGCCCCACCCCAGGCTCAGAGGTCAACAGGCTTCCTCCAGGTCACACCCTGGCAGGTTTGATTTCTGATCCAACATCTTCCCACTCCACCACCTTCTGTTCATATCTGTCCTTGACACAGAAGGTCACACCAGCCCCTTCCAGGATGAACTCTGTGCCCCCAAGCCTATGTGAGAACCGGGGCACACCCCTCAACACCCGGGGAGAAACAGCCAGCACCACAGGGAGGGGCGGGGAGCCTTCGGTTCCAGGGCACCCCGGCTCATTTCCAGCCCTGCCATAAAGAGGCAGATGGGGCGGGCGGAGGCTGGGCAGGAATCTTTATGTGTTACCATTCCTGCTGGGGACTTTAGATTGCATTTCTTNGCACCACAGGGAGGGGCGGGGAGCCTTCGGTTCCAGGGCACCCCGGCTCATTTCCAGCCCTGCCATAAAGAGGCAGATGGGGCGGGCGGAGGCTGGGCAGGAATCTTTATGTGTTACCATTCCTGCTGGGGACTTTAGATTGCATTTCTTCCCTATCAGTAATCTGGGATTTTTTTTTTCTTTCTCTCTCTCTCCATTCTTTTAAATTTTCTTTCCTGAGAATTCAGTGTCCTTGACCACAACAAATGAACTGAGAACCCTGGACCAGGGAAATAAACCAAGCAAACTTCTCAGGAATATAAATGCTGCTGAGGCGACGACTTTATTGGCAGACCCCACACGATGGGCAAGAAGGGGCCGGTAAAGGAAATCTATAGACAGACAAGAAAAACAAAAGATAAGGCATACTTACTCTGCGTTTACACCATCCCTCTCCTCTCCAGACAAGGAGCAGGTAATGAGGGCTTCATCAACATAGCTGTTGAACAAATTGAATATATGCAAGTCAGGAGGGTGATATGGATCCCCAGGACTTAAGGATTAGTTAATGAACTTACCAAATTACTGGCAATTATTTTTGAATTGTTATGAAGAAAGAGGAAAAAAAGAGAAAGTGGGACAGATAAGATTTAAACAGAAAGAACGACCAAGGCAAGTTCAACTTAATTCCTAGCACAACTGTCCCCCAGTACAAACACACCCACACCCACACCCACACATTAAAAACACAAACTCAGGTGCAGAACACTAAGTTCATTCACTTTAGACAAGGCTCACTGCTTGTACGTGCAGCCCATCCGAATGTCAGGAGAGGGGAGCCATCCGCCCTGGCACAGAACACCCACACTTCTGTAGCTGGAACCTCGGGCTTCCCCAAGACACCCTTCACCTCTGAGACGCAGCTGCGTGCCCTGTGAGCCTGGCCCAGGGAGGTACGGATCTTGCTGTCTCACATGCACGGTGACCGCACCATGGTGGGGAAGGTTCGGATCCACTGAGCCTCAAAGTCAGCTCCTTGTGGATGAAATGGTAAGAGACAAGAGAGGCAGTAATCCTAGACGAGTCGTATGTGGAGACCAGGAAACTCAACCACTGAAGGGAATCGACTTTCCTAAACTGGAGACAAGGAATTTGTTGCTGAACTTGTCAGAACTGATGTTCTCCGGTGTTCTGTGGGCTCTCAGGGTTCCTGAACGATGCTCAACAAGCTTTCTTGGACGATGACCATGGAGAGTCTGGCTACACCCTAAAGGCAGTGTGGGTAGGAACACAAACGCAAGGCAAGGAAAACACACCAAAGAGACCACCGGGATGAAAGCGCTGAAAGTAGCAAGAGCAGGAAGCCAGTGGGGAGAGGGAGGAGCAGCGTGTGTGTGATCCGGCGGCTAGAAAACACAGACAGGGGCTGGGGAGGGAGAGGCTAGTGTCACTTTCTATTTATCCACCATCTTTCACTGGAGCATCTCAGAGCACATGAGAGGCTGCAGCTCTTTAATCCTCCCCAGGAGGACGCTGAAGGGTTTCCTGGGGAGCAAGAAATAAACCCCAGGATCAGAGTCCAGGGCCAACCTCCTCTCTGCCTCTCAACACCCTTCACTGCAGACGGCCCAGCCTATGGCAGGTGAGAAGAAGGTGGGCCCTAGAACAAGCCTCTGTCAGAACTTTCAAAGTATCTGGACTCATTCACTTGGTTCATTTTACTCCCAAAGACCCATGCCAAGAAAAACAATAATTTCAAAAGACAACAAAGAAGCTTCATGCAGGAATATTCTCCTGAAACAGTATTCATAATAGCAAACAATTTTAAGTTAAGTGTTCAAGAGGGGGATTTGGTTTAGTAGGCAAAGTCTTAGGGAATTATTAGTTACAATTAAAATACTTCAGTGAGATCTTTAAAAACGTGGCAACAACCTTCTCTTGTACTGCTACTACTAAAATGCAGAATGCAACCTGTGGGTGGTTCTCAGTGGGTGGTGTATGTATATTAGGTGGAGGGGGCCACGTGCATTTTGTTTTTGCTGCTTTTAAAAGGGTAACATTTCAAACAGTCCAGAAGGACAGATGAGTCTTCCACCTGCCCTGCTCCCTGGACCCTCCCCCATCCTGAGAGGAGCCCACTGGGAACCACAACATCTAAATACAGTCTAGGGCGATGAAGGAACACAGGTTAACAATGAGAAGGGGATCTTTTTGAGTGGAGGGATAATTTTCGTTGTTGTTCAGTCATTAAGTCATGTCTTGCGACCCCTTGGACTTGGGGGTAGCACGCCAGGCTTGGCTTCCCTGTCCTTCACTATCTCCCGGCGTTCGCTCAAACTCAAGTCCATTGAGTCGGTGATGCTATCCAACCATGTCATCCTCGGTTGCCCCCTTCTCATTTTGCATTCAATCTTTCTCAGCATCAGGGTCTTGAGTCAGCTTTTTGCATCAGGTGACCAAAGTATGGGGTTATAGCCAAGTCTTATTTTCATTTGTTCCATCCACATTTCTGTAATTTTTGATGTAAAATAAACTAAGACAAGAAAACAGCCTCATCTTCTCCATCCTGAAGGGAACAGCCCACGGCCTGCTCCGGCCCCATGCGCAAGCCAGGGCCGGGTGGGCCTGTGGCTTCCTCGTGGCTCTGGTGGTGTCTTCAGGAGCACCATGCAAGGAGGTGTCAAATTGGATGAAAAGGAAATAAGCAAACTTCACACAAAAGGGAGAAATGCTTCAGTCAATGCTGAAAAAAGGGCCCCGGATTGAAACTCTTTGATAGCGGTTCTCAACTCATTTCAAAATCAGCATTAGCCACCAAAATGTGAAGTATTAGTTTTATTAAAATGCAAATCAATCAACTAATCTTTCTGGTAACAGTTACTGAATTGCAGTATCCGTGTCAATTAAAATAGTATCCAATTTATTCTTGGCTGGAAGGAGGGTGGTCTTCTGAATTTTAAAATGAAAGCCTCCCTCCCTTAACTGAAAATTCTGTCTACTCTTTCTCATCTCTTTGGCTTTTAATTCATTCTAATTAAACATGATGGACTCCAAATATCGTGAAGTACCTGTTTAAATCTTTTTCTTCATTGGATAATGACTATGACAAAGGTTCTGTCTCTTTAGGAAACGTGGGTGGCCAGTGAAGAGGTTATTCACCTGCTGTTCTAACATGCGTTATCCGGGATCCTCAAGTTAGATGGATGGGGTTGGATGATCTGTATTTTCAAAAGTGATCATTTTGAAGGGAGTGAAAGTGAGGGAAATCTATTTTTGTTGATTGATCTTTTAAGTAACTGTAGACACAATGAAAATTAAACATTTTCCTGACAGTCAGTCTTTAAGCCTGAGAGGTGACTTACCAAGAGGAGAAAAACAGATCAGGATGTACCAAGGTCCAATTACTGTGAGACAGAAACCATCCTCCTCCCCACCTCTGCCCCACCCCAGCCCACCAGATGCTCACCTTAATACTAAACCGTGATGCAGACTGCATTTCGGACTCACTTCATTTGGAGCCCAGCCTCTTGGCGCTGTGTCCTCGGTCCCTGGACACCTAGTCAAGGATAACGTGGGATCCCTGGACACAAAAATCTGTCACTTGGTTTTAACATTTTAAAACAATACCAAGACCTGACTCTGTAAAAACAATGACTAGTCATTAACTACAGATGCCTGGAGTCAATATTCCTTTAATTCCATAGCTCTAAAGATGCGGGCACAAGACCCGGGAAATGGTCAGCCTCACATGTGAGCACATGCGCACTACTTATGCAAGGTCATCTCATTGCATGCTGACCACAGCAGGCCGATAAATCCCCCTTATGGGGATTTAATTTTCAGCTTTTGACCTTTGGATGAAAAACAAGTGAATCATTTCCTCCTGCTGGATTTACACCAGAGCTGATCTTAATAAAGTGATTTAGGAATGGTGAGAACGGAAAAGGACCCTGGAAGAATCAGACAAATACCCCCACCGGGGCACAGCTGACAGGGAGCGGGGGGCGGGTGCCTCCCCCTCAGGGCCATAATCAATCGCTGACCATTACCCACCTGAGAGCAGCCTCTGCCCTGGGAGTATTCCTTCTGTGAAGTTGTTTTTTTTCCAAATCCTAGATTCATTTTTTTTGTTTTTTAGAATGTTTGACTGTATCCTGAGGCATGTGGGACTGAAGTTCCCTCACCACAGACTGAACCCACGACTCCTGCATTGGAAGGCTGAGTCTTAACCACTGGACCCCTGGGGAAGTCCCCCTTCTGTGAAGTTTTATATTGTGAGAGAAGGCCACTGGGCTGGGGAAACAAAGAGCCTGGCACCCTGCAGGAGCTTCAATCACGCTCTTGCTGCTGAAGGAATCACGTGTGGCTGCGGCAACAGTAAAAATACTCTTTATTTGTGGTGGTTCAAGGCCGTGGGGTGGGGAGCGGGGCACAGCCTTTGTTTCCAGAAGCACCACGGTGGGGAGAGGCTTCCTGGCCCACCTCAGGCCACGTTCTGGACCGCGAATATTCCCAGGATTACAGCCCATGGCTTCCTCCACCCTCCACAGGGACAGGGTATGCAGCAACCCCGCCTCAGGCCTTGAGCTGGAAAGATGGGCGCTGTCAGGCCCCATGGCCGTCATCGCGGGGGTTGAGTTGGCCAAAAAGGGATCGATACAGCTCTNTTACAGCCCATGGCTTCCTCCACCCTCCACAGGGACAGGGTATGCAGCAACCCCGCCTCAGGCCTTGAGCTGGAAAGATGGGCGCTGTCAGGCCCCATGGCCGTCATCGCGGGGGTTGAGTTGGCCAAAAAGGGATCGATACAGCTCTGTCCTGGAAGACAAACGAAACAAACTGGTTAATGCGTTGGTTTAATTTTTCAAGGTTAGAAAAGAACCAAGAAGCTGGGAAACACCCCAATCTGAGTCTTCAATTGAAAACACAGTTGCGTAATTAAAAATGCATCCCACAGCTCTTCCTCACAAACACAAAGGAGGGGAACAACCTGGAATAGGCCAAACAACAGAATATGTAAATAGTCTGGCATGGCTGGATACCCTGTCTCCAGGGAACTAGTTTTCTATATGTTTGCCCTTTACAGACAGGCTCTTCAAGTAAGAAAACAGGATTGAATATTTTAATAGGATGTATGAGACTGCCACACGAGGAGGATTCAATCAGACATGGGATGTAGGGGATATAATTTAGTTTTCATACATTTTCCTGGACTTGGCAGTACTTGAAAAACAATGAAAATGACCCAGCAACAAGATTCCAATTACCAGCACGCGTGCAGCTGCTCAGGCACAGGGGCTCTACCCTGAACCCCGCCCTTCCACTATCCTCCATCGAATAGGTAATTTGATTGGCTAATTTATTTCTAAATTTGGGTTTGACGTTTTTAAAAAAAAAACAAACCCTAACATGCCAGGGTCTTGGGTCCCTGAAAATGAATAAATGACTTGCACCTGTGTTTCTGCCTCCCAGCAGGGGTGGTCAAGGACCCCCCGGGCCCCAGCAGCCCAGAACTCTTCCCTGGGTGGAGGACCAAGTCTCCCTGGGAGATGCGAGGAGCCACGAGCCTCCGGGCGGGTCATACCACACGGAGGCAGGGACCAAACCTCTACCCTCGGGGAAGGAGGGCAGGCACAGGGCAGAGGTCACAGACCAGTGAGTGAACGAGCTTGGGAGAAAGCTTTGCCCACTCTGTTGTCAAAAGCCACAGCCTGCCATCCTTGACAGGCTGGCTGATAGAAGTGCTCTTATTACCCGAGAGTCATCATCAGCAAATCTAATTTTCAAAACGAAGAGCAAAAAACCTCCCCATGCTTCAGACAGCTATTACTGGTCCAGTCACATTTCAACACAGAATCTTACGAGTCTGTCTGAATTCACCCTGCTACAGTTTTGGGTACCAACAGTGAAAGTGTTAGTCGCTCAGTTATGTCCGACTCTTCGAGACCCCATGAACTACAGCCCATCAGGCTCCTCTGTCCATGGAATTCTCCAGGCAAGAATGCTGGAGTGGGTAGCCGTCCCCTTCTCCAGGAGATCTTCCTGACCTGGAGATTGAACCCAAGTCTCCTGCGTTGCAGGAGGATTCTTTACCATCAGAGCCACCTGGGAAGCCCAATGGAGGTACTCTAATTAGAAACCCCAGCAACAGGAATAGCATATTGAAACTCTGCAAACAGGGAAAAATCTTAAAGAAGGAACCACCGAAGCAACGAATGTAAAGTAACCTTGTCATGCTGGGGACCACGGGGCAGACAGGGAAAGTGACCAGAACACAGTGGGTCTCCCACACTATTATAGGAACGTTATGGCAAGAACCTGCCAGTACAGTACCCTCAGCCGACCAGGGTACCCCTGGGCCAACGACAAAGGCTGCGGTCCGCCCGGAACCGCAGGGTCTCTCTGTCCCTGAGCAATACACATCTGCCTGGCTCGGCCCCGGACGCCCCGGACAGCCCCGGACGTAAAGGGGAAGGCAGCTTCTTCAGACTGCATGCAAATGACAAGCAGGCACCCTCCTTCCGGAGGCAGTGGCTTCCAAATCACAAGCTCCATCACATAGAAGACAGCCTTGCCCTGCCCAGGCATGACTTGCTCACGCGATAGCCTGCCTACATGCCAGTAAGTGCAAGTCTCTGCAGCCATTTCCACAAAGAAATTAAACGGTGTTAAGGGGAGGGTCGCCATGACAAAGAGGATGGTGTGGCTTTGAGGCTGTGGAGCCCTTCACAATCCCCTTCTAGCCTCACCCGCGCCAGACCCATCATTACCACTGAGCAAATGCTTCCTCTCTGCACCGCAACATCAGCGAACTGCTGGGGCCACGCAGCAGTCACTGCCCGCAGCAGGGTTCACGTGTCAGGAGCGGAGAGGGAGATGCTGAAACCCATGTTTTGATAGAACATCATTTCACACTCAGGTGGGCAAGGCTGACAAACATATGCAGCTGTTCATGGCAAAGCAACCTGGACGACAGAGTGGTCTGGAGTCTTAAAATATATTTTACAGCAAAGAGAGAAAAAATACAAATCAGGGATTATTCCCACCTGAGAATCCCCAAGCAATTTCAATTCCAAGTCCTCTTCACCCACAACCACCAATCAGGGACCGTTTTCACCCTCAAAGTATCTCAGATGTCCCCGCTACTCCAGGCTCTGTCATTTCAGATCCTACTATCTCTTACCAAAACGGTGGCGACAGCCTCCTCAGCGACTTTTCTGTTCCCATCTCCTACCCATTGTCCATGACCCTCAGGCCTACTCTAAAGGCTCTAGCGATGGACCAAGCTGACCCTCCTGGGGTCCAAGAGCATGACCAGGATGAAGGTGAAGTCGCTCAGTCATGTCCGACTCTTTGCGACCCCATGGACTGTAGCCCACCAGGCTCCTCAGTCCATGGAATTTTCCAGGCAAGAGTACTGGAGCGGGTTGCCATTTCCTTCTCCAGAGGAGATCGAACCAACCCAGGGATCGAACCCGGGTCTCCCGCACTGCAGGCAGACGCTTTACCATCTGAGCCACCAGGGAAGCCCAGGATGAAGCCCCCCAAACTCCAGCTGCTCAGCTCAGCTCCGGCCCTCTTCCCTGCAGAGGCCCTGCCCGGGGCGGAGGTGGGAAGCACACTGCCGTCAGGGTGGGGTCTGTGGTCTGGTCCTCAGCCTCTCTGCACAGCCCCTACACAACTTTCCAAAATCCCACAGCCCCTGTACACATTTTTAAATTGATATATACAATTTTTCTCGATAAATGTAATAGGCACAAAGGATATAATTATCAGAAAATTGTGTATACTTTTAAAATAAAACTCTTGCATCCCGTTTGTAATACAGCCCATGGAACCTATGTGCCACACTAATCTGATATCCATTACAGCTCATTTAAACAAGTAAACAAACTCGTTAACCTGGAAATTTTACAGCATCTTTTCTTCTTAAACTTGGATTTCCATCTGATTTTTCCCTCTAGGTTTTTGTCTTAATATAATTGATTTATGCTTGAAAGTCTTTTATTGATTACGATACTTTTTGGCCACAAAAATAAGTATGCAAATTGATGCACTTTTTGAAATTTAAAAAGTTGAAACAAAAATATTTTAATTTCTCGGGACCATAAAGCTCTAAGTTAATTTTGAAAAATTATACTTCTGGACTGTGTTATTACTGTAATTATTATTAGGATACAACTGATATATACGAAAACAATGTAATAAAGTGTGGTATAATTTTGGCAAATTTTTAATATGTGTAAAATGTTACTGGAAGTTATCTCTTAATGATATGGATGAGGCTTCCCCCTCCGTTCCCATTCCAGGGATGAATATTATTTATCGCTAGAATGAAAGCAGGTTCAGCAGCAATCCTATCGTACGTTTTAGCTTTCGTAGCCATCAATGATGGGAAACCTTGCCATGCAAACAAGCAGATGTGGGAAAGGGAGAGTTTTGTCAAAGCAGTGACACTCAGTCCTCTCGATTCCTTCTGAATTAATCGCCCTTTCCCCCCAATTTCAGAGTGATCTCCCACCAAAAATTAGTTTTAATGATCTATCAGCTGACAACTCAATTAGGTTCTGCTGCAGTTCTGCTGAGAATAAAGACCTGGGAGCCACCTGACCGTCAGGGCTCTGTTACCTGGGCCTGGGTCACGGCCGGTTGTGATCCCTGCCCTGATATGTTGACTGGTCCTTTTGTGAGGTTCCCCAACTCCGGGGCAAGGCGGGGCTTTGTGTCCAGTAAAGACAACTGTGAAAAGCAAGGGAGGAGGGGAACCTGCAACTCCGCTTGGCCAGGACCGCTGCAGGAAAGAGCTGGAAACTGATTCCTGCCAACTTCCTGCATCTCCTTTCCCAGGGGAAGATCTCTGTGTGGCCAGGGGGAAGACTGAGGTGGGGGGTCAGGGTGGATACTGAGCGGTGCCCCCAACCCAGGCGGGTGCTCAACCCAGGGCTCGGGGAGGGAAAAGCATCTGAAAGGAAACAGGACACACCCAGGTCCCCTCCCAGAGCCAGGAAAACAAAACTATAACCAGAACTGGTTAAGGAAAAGCCACGATGGGACAGAGGGCCAGCCGGCCTTCTGCTGTGCTGAGCACTCCCCGCCTCTCCCCGCCCGACCCCAGCACCTTTCCTAACCCCCGCCCCGAC
>SJYX01022030.1:18001-151382 GCA_006410675.1 Oreotragus oreotragus
GCCTCTCCCCCCGCCCCGACCCCAGCACCTTTCCTAACTGGGATTTAGCCAGGCACAGAAGCTAAACTATCAATCCTTCAGGTTAACCTTGTCTCCACCCGATTCTCCCGGGTGAGCGTGTAGTTTAATACTTGAGGTCCCCTTAAGGCTATGCATAATGAAGTTGGGTTTTTTTTCCTTAATACATAATTCCTGCTCCTTACCACATTAAGAGTCCAGATTTGAATCACTGAGCTGAAATGCCTTCCCCCTTTTGTTACCCCGCCCCCCACACTCTTGGCCTCAATGGCCAGTGGGAACGTCCACTGTAGGAAATGTATTAATGGGGGTATCATGCTGGAGAATAACCCACAGAGTAATTAACAGGACTTGGACCTAAGGTAGAAGGTCGATAGCAGGGGCTCTTCCTTGAATTAAAATTTAACTTACCCTTTATTGCAACCTACAAAAGCAAGTAATGAGCACTAACATTTTTATTTCTTTTAAACTGTCATTTAGGCTGTAGAGGGGATAATTACCTATCTCTAGTGTAGTAAGGTTTTATAACCCTTAGTGAGGCATTTTCTAATTTAATATTTTTACTATATTATCATAAAACCTGTTTCTGGAAAAAAATGATCATGGATTAGCAGCCATTTTCCATACAGACAGAATGTATGTGTGTGTGTATGTGTGTGTGTACTAGGATTCAGCTTATTTATTATGTGAGGTGAAGAGACTTAAGTGTGCCCAGTCAAGCTGGCTGTGAGATGCTATCACTTGAGTGGCGGGCAAGGCTCAAAGGGGCCCTAAAGGAAACGGGGGTGGACGTGTGTCAAGGTGCAGTCCAGCCACACACATTCCTCACCGACTGCAACACAGCCCAGGACAAAGGCACACCTGAGCCCGCAGAGATCTGTGCGGGGTGCAGTCAACAGGCCAGAGCTTGCAGCAGCTGGGACCAAAGGAGCTGCACTGGCCACACCCCAGACGCCCCGATTCTCCTCTTCCGGCCCGGACACCTCCAAGCTACACCCACCTGGCCCTGTGGCCTTGAAGGCAGGCAGAGGAGAAAGCAGCTAGGGCACCACTCCCTAAAGAAACCTGCACAGCCTCCCGAAGTACCTCCTGGTCTCCGAGCAAGTACGACACGCTGGGACTCCAGCCGTTCTTCCAAAGGTGCCAGTGGAGATGACCGCTGCTTTCCTGATTAAAAGTGTGCACAGAATTTGTCCCTGATTAATTTGAGATTGCCCATCAGTTGCTTCACTGGGGGTGAGGTGGGGGGGTTCCTCCCTAAGTATACAAGATGCAGCCCACGAGGGCCCGCCCTCCCCTTAATCCCCACCTCGGCCCCACACACCCGAAGGGCCTGTGCCGCGTGCTTCTGCCGGACTCCATGTCTTAAGACATACACCTGCGAATCCAAGGATGAAGAAATGCACAAAGGGAAAGTGAGACTAAGGCGCTGATCGCAATAGCGCTCACGTCCAGCAGAACCTTGATTAAACCCAAATCGTTGTGTCAGGACAGACACGGCCAGAGCAGAAACTCACACGGACCACTGTGGTTGCTGATGGCAGATGCGCTTTTAATAATTATTGGTGATGTTACTGATGCAGGAGGATTTTTGTTATGTTTGTGTTTCAAAAACATCTTACTTGTTAGTGCTGTGGAAGCTTATAAACCTGTATCAGGTGAGGATGGGTCCTTGGTCTCAGAGTGTAACACACAGGTATAACAGATTCACAAAATACATGTGAATGCTTATCTGTTGGGTTTTTGCAGTATTATCAAAATAAGAATGACACGGCAGAAGCTAAGTTGGGAAGGTGATCATATGGAGTCACTCTGTTGGGACAACCCACTCCATCTAGAGATGTGGAAACACTCTTCCTCCAGCTGGGCCCCCCTCTGCCATGGTGGGACCCCCACCCATGGCCCGATCGTCTAGAGCCGCAGGGACAGTTCTTCCCTGCGGCAGCATTTCAACTACTGCTGTCTCCTAACTAAGTCTGGTCTTTTTCAGGTGGAAAGAAACACTCCATCCCGCTATGTCGAAGCTGGGGTTCTCCTGCTGGCCGGGCAGAACCCCTCTGAGCCCTCCAGTGGCCCAACAGTCAGCGTCTGCACCCTCTGAGCCCACCTCACGGGTCTGGATGGTCCAGGAAGCCCAGGCGTGCAAGGTAGCCTCTATCATCACCTCTGCCTTCAGCATGTCCTTTCCTGCCCTCACAGAGGTTCCAGTCTCTCTGTTCTGTCTGCAGGCAGGCCCAGGGCATTCCATAAGCCAACTGGAAAAAGCTGTTTTGTCAATGATCACTTGGCACCAAACCAAAGGGTCCTCCTAACCCAGCTGCTAGGGTCTGTTCCCCAAACTCTACAGACGAGATGGCACCTTCTTGCATCTTTCATTCCTCCTGCTTCCTCTCACCCAAATCCATTCTACTCTGTATCGGAGACTTTACAGGTGACAGAAAGATGTCTGAGAACTGGTTCTATGGCCTAAGAGGGGGAACTATGTGGATCCAGACAGCAGGAGGCTACTCCAGGCCCCAGGGGCCGTATGCACACAGTGGTGGGACTGGGGGTGGAGGGCCATGTGCACTGCGGTGGGACAGGGGGTGGGGGGCCGTGCGCACACAGTGGTAGGGCCAGGGGTGGGGTCCGTGCACACACAGTGGTGGGACCGGGGGTGGGGCCAAGCCCCCAGCCGAGACTGTCTGTCAGGAAGCCTGGACAGTGAGGAAGGCAATGCCAGTGAAGGCACAGAAGTGTATCTTGTAAGGAGGGAGTGCCACTCACAGTGATGTAAAATGATCACGAGCGTAGAAAACTCAGAGCTCCTGGGTAAAGCCAATAGGTCAGCACCTAATTCCCTCCCTCTCCTCCCAACATCCCCAGCAACAAAGAGTGGCTTCTCCCCTGAAATGCCAGCACAACTGCATGGCAAAAACAATATACAGAAAAAGCCAAGAAAGGTGAAAAGAGAAAAAAGCGACGTTCTCTTATCGAGAGCTGTTAACAGGGACAAGTGAGCAGAGTAACAGTAACTCAGAGAACGCCCTTACCCATCACTGATTGCCTACCTCTGGACAAAGCTCCCTTTAGAGCCAGGCTGAACTCTCCCTAAGCTACGGGACAGCTCGCCGCAGTCGCCCATATCTGCCACAAGGTGGCAGTGCACGACGCGCTTAGTGGACCGGCCACTCGTGCCTCTGGCAAACGGGCCATAAATTACCCACCGCCTCTGCTCTCCTCACCATCCTCCCCAGTGCTTGAAGGAGACTCTGTAAGGTCTCTTCCAATTTGCTCCTTTGCTCAGGTCAGAACCAGGTCCTTCAAACCTCTGCAAATGCTTTTAGCCCCAAAGCTTTAAATTACAGTTGGTGACATGTGACCTCTGGCCTGTCTCCTAAAGGTCAGACTCAAGATTTATAAATGTTCAAAGACGCAGGTTCAGGCCCCAGACAAAGGAACTGAAGGAGGAAGGATGGGTGAGAGGACGCGAGGGGTGAGTCTGCGGAGCTTTCCCCCCACCTGCATTCCCTCCTTGTTCCCATGTCAGTTACAAATTCACTCCCCTTAAGGAAGCAAAACACTTGAAACTTCCATCATCCTTCCACTAGTTTCAAGTCTTTCAAATTCTATTAAAGAAAAATAATTTACCTTGGTGGGACTTGCAAAAAAGAAGAGGGGGGGCCGGGGGGGGTGAGGAGGGACCTCTCAACAAAAGGGATGTCGCCTCCTCTCCTGTGCGTTAATATTCCATATTCCTGGGATGATTTCCACTTTCACAGTTTGACTGTTTTATAACAGATTTGATGCGAAAGAAGACAAATGGTCTCACAGAGGAAGGACGACAAATCATCTCACTGCTTTTAGCGGGGTTTTCTCTTTATTTTTATTTATTTTTATTCTGTGGCTGGGCTGGGGAGCTCTCTGCCTTCCTGGAGATGTTTAATATTAACGTCAGGCCACCACGATCCTGGCAATAGAGTTGGCCGGTGTTGTGTTTACGGCTTTGTGACTGCTGGCTTCAGGAAGATGAAGCTCCTTGTTCAAACAGCAGCCCCTCTAACAGCTCCTGTTAAAAGCCACGGGATGCTTCACTGCTTAGACGTGAATCACCTCCTGAGACGTGAATCACCTCCTCCAGCCACACGGAAGGGGAGGCTGACACTAAGTTACATTTGTATCCCTATCAAGACCGCTGCCCAAGACCCAGGGCCTGGGTGGGGGGCAGTGTGTGATCCTTCTCTCAGCTACTCCAAGGGGGTCAAAACACACAGCAATCAGTGAAAATGTCTGTGGTCAACCCGGAGTTTCAGCAAGGTATTCCATTACTGCTGGTGCTAAGCTGAAGGACTGACTTGACCAAAAAAAAACCCAGTCCTGATCCAAACATAAAAGCAGAGACTTTTTTTTTATACAAACATAAAAGCAGCTCGGGATGCCGAGCCACGGGTTCAGCTCAGCCTGCAGGACACAAAGGTACCACAGCGTCCTGGGGGCAGAAGCTGCCCACCTGCCCTGGTCCCTGCACGCTCCGCCCAGGGGGAAACCTTCCATGTCTGTTCCTGCTCTGCCCTCATCCTTTCTCCCCACCCCCACCGCCCTTCCCTGGGTTCTGTTCTCAGCCCTCCTCCCTTTCCCTGGTAAACCATCCACGTCCAGCCCCAGCGATCTCCTGGGTGTGAAGGAAGCACTGTGCCCAAGAACCTGACTGTAGACCTCACCAGGCCCTGCGAGGCTGTTCTGCCCCCTAAATTACCTTTGTTAAATGGCACACAGTATTATTACATGTGGAATCTAAAAATACCATACAGAGGGGCCTATTTACAAAACAGAAACAGACCCACCAACGTAGAAAACAAACTACCAAGGGGAAAGGGGTGGAAGGATGAACAGATATACACTATTATATATAAAACAGATAAACAGCAAGGACCTATTGTGTAGCACAGGGAACCATATTCAATATCTTATAATAACCTATAGTGGAAATGAATATGAAAAAGAGATATATGTGTCTATTTATGTATACATACATACACACACACACATATCTGAATCACTTTGCTGTATACCTGAAACATTGCAAATCAACTATACTTCAAAACATTTTAAAAAACAAACCACCTTTATTATAACAGTCATGTCCCACACTTAACTGTTTAACGGCAAGAAGCTACAAAGTTATAGGGATCAATACCAGATTTTCTGATTAAAAAATAAAATCGACAAGATCCCTGTCTCAGCTGTCTACAAGATCCCTACCTTAAGGGTCTTGTTTGGACAGTTTATTTACATTAAATGACAAAATGCAAACTGATGCCCTCCACCTGTCAGTCTTGTTTGGCTTTTAATGCCTTCCTTCGAAGAACTTGCTCCTCTCTTCTGTGCATCAAGAGAGAAATTTGGAAAAACGTTTCTCCCAGCCACCTGCCAGGGAACCTTTCCCCAGGGGGAGTGCCCAGGGGTCCGGAGCTTCTAGGTATCTACCCTGGGGCCGCCCCCCCACTCAAGTGCCTCGGTTCTCCAGCCAGTCACTGAAGTCAGCAGTCTGATGACCTCAGCCAGTTACAGGACTGGTTTTTAAAAGCCTGACTGCTCTGTGCAAAATATAGTTTGCGTTTCTGCCCCTGGAAACTGGGGAGTCTGCTGTGTTGCACGGCTGTGCCTCCCCTGCAGGATGGAGAGGTGGACAGGGAGGCCGAGCGCTGCCAAGTGCGAGCAGGAGAAAATGTGTATTGATTTCTTCTTTCTTATAAAGGAGCACAAAGCAGTGCGGAACAATTGGTCCTCTTTGCTGCATTTCACATTCCACACCAGACAAAGGGCCCAACCCCCACCAGCCTCCGAGAGGCAGAAAGGGGAACTTGTGGGGCAGCTACTGGGTGTCAGAGGCCACCAGGGTGTTGCGGTCCACTGCCGCGGCGGGAGGGCGGGTGGCGGGAGGACATGCCAAACACCCTGGGCTGCAAATGCCTCCCCTGCCTCCAGCCAGTAATCTCCCTCTCCCGGCTGATGTTTCCTCATCTATATTGGAGAGGAAAGAGCCTTCAGTCTTATTTACCTTTTAAGTGGAGGTGCCCAGAGGGTAAGAGAGTTAATGTTTATAAAGTGTTTTGCTCCCCAGAGGGAGACAATGGATAAAACACAAGGTGTGGTTATGGCTCGTTCAAGACCTCATTTCCAGGGTAGTTAGTAATAGCTTCCCATTACAGACGCCTGCTCCCCAGCACCTGGAACTCAGAGTGCACTTAGGCGATGCCCTTTATCTGAATATCCTTTTTTTGGCTTGACACTTAAAACCAACAGTAAAAATAACAAAAGGAAACCAGGGACTATTATGCTTTGTGAATGCACATACAGGAGCCATTCCAGAGCTGTTTTCTTCTTAAACCAAAATCCTGAGAGTAGTCCAAAAAAACAAAAAAACTGTCCTACAATGAGAACTGATCAGCCCAGGGCCCTGTCCATACACTCTGTTTCCATGGTAACTAGTAATTTGTAGAAGGGCCACCAGAAACCACACCCAGTATGCCTATCACAGCCAAGACGGGCGGGAGAAGGCCTTCATACGACACACGTCTATGGTGTAGACTTGTGACCTTTTCCCAGGGCTCAACCTAAGTAAACCGACTTCCAAAACTCTCGAGGTAAAGAATGAAGTCCCAGGGCTGGACTCTGTATTTCTGGGTTTTTCCAGCTTGGCCACAAGCAAAGAACAAACCACGGAGCTGGCCCTTGGGCGGGGCAACATTCTCGTGTGGAGATAAAGCCCGCAGAGGATCAGGGCCAGCGCTGCTGGTGAACTGGCCGGGCACGGAGTGCTAGGGGAACAGGGTGCAGTGATAACGGCCCCCGACGCTTGACCGGGGCTTCCCTAGAGGCTCCGTGGTGGAGAAGCCACCTACCAGTGCAGGGAACACGAGTTCGACCCTTGGTCTGGGAAGACTCCACATGCCATGGAGCAGCTATGCCCGTGCGCCACAACAGCTGAGTCTGTGCTCCAGGGCCTGGGAGCGGCAACGACCGAGCCTGCATGCTGCACACGCAGCGCGCTCATCCGGAGCCCACGCTCCGCGGCAAGGGGAGCCACCGCAACGAGGAGGAGCCCGCATGCCACAGCTAGAGAGCAGCCCCGCTCGCCTCAACTAGAGAAAAGCCTGAGTAGCAGCAAGAGCCAGCACAGCCATTCGAAAAACAAAGATGCTTGACTCAGAGATCTTTCAGCTCGACGACGGTGTGAACGCAACGTGCGTTTGGTAGAAGCTGCACTTCGAATTTTGAACTGTAGCCTCTCTCCTCCCAGGCTGGGACGTGGGGCAGACCCCCTCGCAACGGTGACAATGGACAAACGACACACACCACTCTGTGGCCGGACAGCGCTTCTGCCGCTCACCTGCAGTACAGCATTCCATCCATGACACAATCGACATGCCACTTTACCATGAAACAGGCCTTTGCGTTGGATGACTCTGCCTAACTGTAGGCTAATGGAAGCGTCCTGGGCATGTCTAAGGTGGGCGACGATCAGCTGTGATGTCAGCAGGTTAGGCGTATTAACTGTATTTTCAGCTTATGATATTTTCAACCTATGATGGGTTTATTGGGTCAATGAAGATCTTTATATTAGAGTTAAGAATTAGATAATGTGGAGCAGTCTTAGTAAAAGAGGGAAAAAATTTTGTTCATCCATCTTACAGGACTGTTTGCAAAAATAATCTTACCAGCAAATTACTTACAAGCAATAGACTCATAAGCTGAAGGCCTTTCAAGGCATTTCAGACAGGAGGCCTATAGCTAATTCTTCTCAGGCGTACAAAAAAATAGGTATGTCTGCCTTGGGGGCAAAGGAACAATGACATAACAGGTACATGTATAAAAAACATAAATTTTGTTTAACTATCTATTTGTACAGGTATCATTAAAACAGTCCTTTCAGAAACAAAAAATTACAAAGACTATTTCATTCTCTAATGAGGACTTACTTCCCTGGTGGTCCAGCGGTTAAGAACCTGGCCGCCAGTGCAGGGACCCCTGCCTCCATCCCCAGGTTCGATCCCTGGTCCAGGAAGATTTCACATGCTGCGGAGCAACTAAGCCCATGCACCCCGACTACTGAGCTCCCACTTTAGGGCCGAAGCTCCACAACAAGAGAAGGCACCACACGAGAAGCCTGCACCTCACAGCGGGAGAAAGTCTGAGTGCAGGAACAAAGACCCAGCATAGCTAAAAGTAAACGATAAATTAAAGAGTAAATAAACACTTTTAAAAAAGAATCTAATCAGCAAGAAGGACTATTTTCACTTTATAAAGCAGGAAACTAAGGCTGAGCACCAAAGAGCTGATGCTTTCGAATTGTGGTGCTGGAGAAGACTCCTGAGAGTCCCTTGGACTGAAAAGTGATCAAACCAGTCAGTCCTAAAGGAAATCAACCCTGAATATTCATTGGAAGGACTCATGCTAGCAGTTTGGCCACCTGATGTGAAGAGCTGACTCACTGGAAAAGATCCTGATGCTGGGAAAGACTGAATGTGGAAGGAGAGGGGATGACAGGGAACGAGACGGTTGGATGGCACCATCACCTCAAAGGACAGGAGCCTGAGCAAGCTCCAGGAGACGGTGCAGGGCAGGGAAGCCTGGGTGTGCTGCAGGCCACAGGGTCGCAAAGACTTGGACACGACTGACAGGAACAGGAGCCCAGAGAGAAGGTGTCTTCAGGGTCACCTTGGGGTCCTGCCTGTGAGCTAGGGCAGAACAGGTGGTCAAGAATCTGGAGTCAGCTTTCTAGCCGAGGGAAGGCTGAGATCAATGGGAAAAGACTTGACTTGTTTTTACAAATAAAACTTGTGCTACAGAAATGCTATACAGTAACTATGTGAAAAGTGAAAGTCGCTCAGTCGTGTCTGACTCTTTGCGACCCCATGGACTATATATAGTCCATGGAATTCTCCAGGCAAGGATACTGGAGTGGGTAGTCTTTCCCTTCTCCAAGGGATTTCCCCAACCCAGGGATCTAACCCAGGTCTCCTGCATTGCAGGTGTTTTATTTACCAGCTGAGCCATATGGGAAGCCCAAGAATACTGGAGTGGGTAGCCTATCCTTCTCCGGTGGATCTTCTTGACCCAGGAATTGAACCAGGGTCCCCTACACTGCAGGTGGATTTTTTACCAACTGTGCTATCAGGGAAGCCTATATAGTAAGTAAGGCAGCATTCAACTGGAATCAAAATATATTAACCCAAATGTAAGAGCATGCTGTTGCTGCTGCTAAGTCACTTCAGTCGTGTCCGACTGTGTGTGACCCCATAGACGGCAGCCCACCAGGCTCCCCCATCCCTGGGATTCTCCAGGCAAGAACACTGGAGTGGGTTGCCATTTCCTTCTCCAATGCATGAAAGAGAAAAGTGAAAGTGAAGTCGCTCAGTCTGTCCGACTGTTAGCGACCCCATGGACTGCAGCCCACCAGGCTACTCCGTCCATTGGATTTTCCAGGCAAGAGTACTGGGGTGGGGTGCCATTGCCTTCCCCCATGTAAGAGCACAAAACCTTGATAATACCAAACATGGGATGATAGTAAACTTATGCATACAATTTTGACTTATAAATTAAGCATTCTTAGCAAGAAAAAAAAAAAAACACCCTAATAAATGTTTTTGTGAAGTACATTAAGTACTGTTGGAAACAAATAAAATAGGGGTTTGAGGATGAAAGAGCCCCTACTCAGTGGGTAGTGGAGAATCAGCAAAGTCCCTCTGGAAAGGCTGGTGTGGACCAAGGACCATGGGCCCTGCAGCAGGAAAGGACAGAGGTGGGACAGGGGAGGTGGGGTGGGATGAGGAGGTACCCCGGGGTGGGAGGGTGTCCCGGGACCTTGGGGGCCAGCAGGACAGCACCAGAGGGTGCACACCGAACCAGGTTACAAGGGGAGAAAGGAGGCAGGGCAAAGTCACCACAGGCCTTGGTGGCAGGTTCAGATGTTATTCAGTAGGCCACCAGGAATGGCATGTTCTAAGTGACATTTTAGGAAGGTGTAATCTGGCAAAGACACACAGAAATAATTAGACCAGACTGTGGTCAAGAGGCTGTTGGTGTCATAGTGAAAGTGAAACACTAGGAAGTGGGGAAAAAAAAATTCTGGGCTCACAAAGAAGCAGTAGGAGTGGAGTGTAGAGACCACTCGACAATATATGACAATAAAGTTCCAAGCAGACGAAAAGTAAGAAAAGAAATCAGACAAAAGTAGCAGAAAAATATCTGCTAACAGCTGATCCTAGAATCTGGGAAGGAAGGCCTAAGCAAGTGTGGGCTTAGTCGCTTTAGCTGTGCCCGACTCTCCGCGACCCTATGGGCTGTAGCCCAGCAGGCTACTCTTGTCCATGGAATCTCCCAGGCAAGAACACTGGAAGTGGAGTGGAGTGGAGTCGCTCAGGCACGCTGGACGCCTTGTGACTCCATGGGCTGTAGCCTACGAGGCTCCTCGGTCTGTGGGATTTTAAAGGCAAGAGAACTGGAGTGGGTTGCTATTTCCTTCTCCAGGGGATCTTCCTGAACCAGGGGTCAAACTCACATCTCCTGCGTTGCAGGCAGGTTCTTTACTACTGAGCCACCTGAGAAGCCCATGCCAAGGCAGGAAAGCAATGAAAACACCACAAAGAACTTATGCTTTGGATCGCACAAAAAATAAAATTTATGTATGACCTATAGAAGTCATTAATACCAACAGGTAAGCAAAAAGGGAGAAATCTACAAAAACAGGAAATATGGTATATAATAATCGCATACAGAAGTCATACAAACTGCAGAGAAAAATTAAACCCAAAGAAAAAAAATGGACAAAGGATTAAAAACAGAAATGTAAATGATTAATAAACATGCATACTCTTCAAGGTTATTATTAAATGAGAAAATAAACATTACTTAGCCCAGTGCCTAGTACCATGTAGGGCCTCAGTAAAGTGTCACTGCAATGAACTCTCATATTGGCAAAGGTAAATGACATAAACCTCAGGAGGCAGGGACTGGGGATAGAAATTAGTACAACCCATTATGAACCATTAGAAAATACGGATGAATCATTTTACTATACACCAGAACACTGAAGATAAACTATACTTCAATTTAAAAATGTTTAAACGTTTATGCCTTTGGTCTAGAAATTACCCTGCTACTCTTTGGAAGCTATTCTAAAGATACAAGCAAACCTTAGAACATAGGTTTCTATATCAATATGCTCACTGCAGCATTACCCTAAAGAGAAATAAAAACAATCAGAACAAACCTAAATGTCCAAGAATAAATACTCCATAATAGAATATTATAAGGTTATTTAAGATGCCTTTTAAAAAACATATACCATTAAAATGCTTATAATAGTTAACTGGGAAAAGGGATTCGGGGACTTCCCTGGCGGTCCAGTGGGTAAGGCTCTGCTCTTCCAATGCAGGGGACCTGGGTTCAATCCCTGGTCAGGAAACTAGATCCTACATGCTACAACTAAGACCTGGCATAGCCAAATAAATAAAATTTTTTAAAAAGAAGGGATTCAAACATACAAATAGGTCTTTATAAAATATATACACAAAAGTTCTGCAACATAATAAAAAGTATAAATATTATTACTATATTAATGTATTAATTAATATTAATAATTGAGGATTAATAATATTATTTTCCAGTGGCAGATAACATGAATTTTCCTTTGTCTTTTCTATATGTTCCAAATTTTCTTCTATAAGGATGTCTTGTTTTTATTATAGGGGAAAAATACAGTCTCTGAGGAAAGTAGGTGACAGGCACCTGAAACCAGATGAAGGAGAGCTGTCAGAGCAAAAGGACTGAATACACTGGACCAGGTTTCAAAGCCAATGATGAGGTGTAGGGTCTTGGTAATCAAAGAACAGGGTGACCATAAGAACAGGCCTGGAAATTCAGTGATCTACACCGCAATGTGAATGGCTTGACAGGCAAAATCTTCCCACACAGAAAGCATCTTTAGGGACTTCCCTGGTGGTCCAGAGGTTAAGAATTCACCTGCCAGTGCAGGGGACTTGGGTTCAATCCCTGGTCAGGCACTAAGATCCCACATGCTTCAGGGCAACTAAGCCCACGCGCCTACAGCCTGTGCTGTAGTTACAGAAGTTACAGCTTCTGCAGCTAGAGAAACTACCGCGTGAGAAGCCCGCGCACCGCGACAAAGAGCAGCCCTGCTCACCGCAGAGAGAAAAAGCCCACACACAGCAAGAAGGCCCAGCGCGCCATAAACAGACAAATAATTTTTTTAAAAAAGAAAGCATCTTTACTATAACAGAAAGAAAAGGTCGTTTTACTCTGAACCAGTTTTTAATGAAGAGAAAGGCTCTGAGTGTGTGTGCTGGTGGTGGGGTTGGGGGCGAGGAGCAAGCTGCCCTTCAGCACGTCACTCCCACGTATTTCTAAAAGCTTGTTGATGTCTCGGGAACAGGGGCAGGGGTCAGGAGCCACACTCCCAGATGCAGAAGCCAGTTCCACTCGGAACTTGGCTATCTTGGGCAAATTACTTAATTAGTCTATGTCTCAGTATTCTTATCACAGAATGTAGATAATGTCAACCACTTCAGTGGCTTCTTATAAAGACTGGATGAAAATATATGTGAAGAGCTTAGTACAGTGTCTGAGATACAGTAAACATTCAGTAAGTGGAATATGAGGGAGCTCCCTGATGGCCCAGTGGTTAGGAATCTGGACTTTCACTGCCAGGGCCCAGGTTCAATCCCTGGTCGAGGAACTAAAATCTTGGAAGCTGCGAGGCTTGACCAAAAATAATAATAAGTGGAATATGAAGTTATCATTCTATTCACTGCCAACCAGAAACAGGGTGGCAGACTTAGGGTGGATAAATCAGGATGAATCCACTTAAAAACTGAGATGATGTGCATCTTAGCAACCTAAGCTGCTCAAGTGGCTCAGTGACTGCTGTGGGAAATGTACTCATAGTAAATGCAGGTGAAAAACATTAGCTGCTGCCTGCCCACCTGCATGTTACTTCATTGTGTCTAACACACCATCTATACGGTATCACATTTTATAAGATGATAATAATAGAATATAAAAACTTAAAAATAATAGTTCCTTAAGAGAAACATTTACACTCACTTTAATGCACGTGAAACATCTCTTTGGGAAAAAACAATAAGAATCACAGTCTTTTGAAGAAATGGTGGAAATCTGCCTGCAGAAATGAGAACTATAGTCAAGAAGTCTTGTTTTGAGCAAAGATTTAATCTGTTCAGCATATACAATCTCCTTCTAGAAAATGTGCTTTTCTTCCTCTGTAGAACCTGCTTGTAACCAGGGCTTCCATCAGAGACTGCAAATTCTCTAGAACTGTGTGAAGACTGAACAGTAGCAATTCAGGAGATACAGAAGAAACAGGAGCAGTGCCTTTTTTGCAGTCGTTTTTAAAACTCTGGCCCAAGTGTCAGGTTTGAACTTGAGAATGTCCCTTCTGTCCTTTCTGGAGGTGGAAGGCCTCAGGCCCCCTCGCTCTGGGCTGGACGCAGTCTTTAATGATGATATATGAGAGTCCTTGCTCCTTGGCCCTGCTGGGGGGTGTCAAACATGGGATGCTGCCCACCCGAGTATCAACAAGTGAATTATAAACTGTGTCAATCCGAGTTAATGCAAAGCTGTAATCCTCTTTAACAAGAGATCAAATCACTGCCATGAGTTATGTTCATTCCGTAATCTGATAAGGAAGAGAGGGAGCCTCTAATAAAAGAGTAATGGGAGCTTTTAATGATGCTGGGGAGAGGCAGGGACCGTGCAAGCGTTCCCGCTGATTAGATCAGTGTTGCATATTTGTGCGGGCTTGTTTCACCTGTCAGAACAACCTGTGTCTTTTTAGGAGATAAGCCTCAGAGAAAACATCTGTATCTTAACCCTTCTTGCTGGCAAGATGTTCAGCAACGAAAAGTGCTCTGTGGAGGGCATTTCCGGGGATATTAGACAATGTGCTCTCAAATGCTGAGCTAACTTCATTGAAATATTTCACCATTATTCAGTGCATTACGTCTAATAAAAAGTGTGTATGGGGGGGTAAAGTAGGTAATGGGGAATCAAAAATGGTCTAAGTAACTTCTGGGTTACCAACTAGGGTGACAAGAATGCCATGGATACGATATGCCCATACTCAGGGTGCAGGCCCACACACAAAAATGGTGCAAGAAGATAAATTGCCTGCACAAATTCTATTATATGGAGGCACCTCAAGAACAACGTGGCAGTGATGTTGACAAAGCACTTTACAAGGCTGCATCACATTTGTACATTTCTAAAACTTCAGATGTAAAACAATAATGTATTTGGTGCTTAGTGGTTATTATTAAAGGATTCTCTCCTTGTTCTTTTTAAAGCCAGGAGCTTTCTGGAAGGAGTGGGGAAAAGTGGTTTTTGACTGGTAAGGAGAGAAAGGGGGCCAAAATGAAAGTTCTTGCTGTTCCCATTGAGAATTTAAGTTCTTTGCAAAGGGATGGAGTACCTACAAAATGTTGAGACTGCTATCATTTTTGTAACAAGAAAAAAAGCTTCTTAGGAAAATCCAAGAACCTTTTCATGGGCAGTACCAAAACCGGATTTAGCTTGCTGTCTCTGAAGCTGCCATTAAATGCAAGGGAAACACCAGCTTTCTTAGGGATACCAAGCTGACTGCTGCTGCTTGGCCTGCTCCTGTGCTGACAAGAAAACCCACAGTGACAGAGTGAGCAGTTCCCACAGTGACAGAGTGAGCAGTTCCCACGAGCCCCTTCCCAGAGCCGGGGCCGTGGCCAGTTCGGAGGAACACATAATGGCCTGTCTCAGAGTCTGACTCAGAATTTACTTCTCCTACTTGTTACACCAGCATTTTACTATCTGAGCTCCATCAACATGGCAAACGAAGAAGAACAAACTTCTTAAGAGTCTGCCTCGGGGGACTACCCTGGCTCAGTGGTAAAGAATCTGCCCGCCAATGCAGGAAATATGGGTTCAATCCCTGGTCCAGGAAGATCCCACATGCCACGGAGCAACGAAGCCTGTAGGCCCCAACTACTGAGCTTGCGCTGCAGAGCCCTGGAGCCACAACTACCAAACCCCTGTGCTACAACCCCTGAAACCTGCGAGCCCCAGAAAAGCCACCTCGATGAGAAGCCCGCGCTGCACTACCAGAGGGGAAAAAGCCGGAGCACAGCCAAAAATAGATAAACAGAAGCCTGCCTCAGGGGTTTCCCTGCGGGTCCAGTAGCTAAGACTCCACGCTCCTGACGGAGGGGGCCTGGGTTCAACCTGTAGGCAGGAAAATGGTCTCACACTCCGCAACTAAGAGTTTGCATGCCTCAGCTGGAAGACTCCAGATCCTGCGTGCCGTAACTAACACTCAGTGAAGCCAAAATAAATAAAAAATGTATTTAAGAAAAAAGTCTGACTTGGAGGGTCTTTCAAAAATACAAAAACACAGATGATTATTTCCACAACTGACAAATTCTTCATTTTGTTAGAACCATAATAAAAGGCCACCTGAATTTTCACTTGGCCCTCCCCCGCTCTGGTCTAACAGCACTCCAGGGCTTGCCACCATGCAGTGTAAGCTGGTTCTAAAACATCCTTGATAAGCCTGGTGAGCGTGGAATAACTTCAACAGTCAGTGAGGTGAACAGCAATCCTGTAAATCATGCAAGTAACATACTGGCCTGTTTCCGGGGTGGCGACATTACATTTAGAGGAATTCTCTGCCATCAAGGTGACAAGGCCTTTGTCCTCCTCAGCCCATGGATTAACTCCGCTGCTTCAGGATCACATGCTGCCTTGCCCTCCTCACAAAGGTGAGTGTGACAGGCACACGGGAGCAGCACTGCCCCATGCCAAGGGCACCCGAGGGCCCAGCAACACCAGTGATCGTTTTTAGACCCATGGTAACCTCCTCACTTGTATGCAGGCATGCGACACGGGGGCAAACTGGGGTTTCTCTTCTTTCCTCTCAGTACCAGGAGCACTCATCAGGCCTGCAATAGAAACCCCCTGCTTCCCTCCTAATGGGGTGGTATGAAGTGTCAGTGGTTACCTGAAACTTTCACTAACAAAGGAAACCTGAGGGTGTGTAAAGTCATGTGAATCAGTATGCAAGGTTTGCCTAGATGATGCCCCCAAACGGAATTCTGGTGATATAGAAGCAAACTGGGCTACTCCACAGTTTAAAAGAGTTTTAAGTAAATTGCTTGAAGAGTAAATCAATCACCTAGCATGAGAAGAGAATATGTTATCAGCAGAAATTACCTAAATAGATAACACCACACAGACTGCACCACACAGACTGCACCCAGGCGAAAGAAAATGAAGATGCCGCTTACCACCTTTGTAAAGATCCTTTTACACACAGTGATTCTTCCTTCACTAAGAATATTCTAATACCCTGTGTTAAAGCTCTCTGCGTTCTTTCCCTTAAGGAGAGCTATGCCCTGGTCTCAATTCAGTTCAGTTCCACCAAGGGCAGATTTTTTGAGCTCAGAGTGGACAAATGACATGGAGGATTCAAGGCCAAGTAACAGCACTTAGATTCTCTCCTTCTCCTCTCTTTATTAATACTGGGTATTAATCTAACTCAGGCCATTGTATGAGGCGATAAACTGGACCAAGGAAACAACTGAAGAAGAGAAGGGCTTCTCTCTCCAGATCTGGGTATGGTAGGAACCACAGGTAGAGCGGCCTCTACCAAAAGGGCTAGAAAACTTGTTACGGGCTTCCCTGGTGGCTCGGTGGTCAAGAATCCCCATACCAGTGCAGAAGACAAGGGTGTGATCCCTGGTCCAGGAAGACCCCAAACACAACGGAGCAACTAAGGCATGTGCCGCAACTACTGACCCCATGCTCCAGAGCCTGGGAGCCACAACTGCTGAGTCTCATTCTCACGGCAGGAAACTAAAGCAAAGCAGAAGCGTAGAAAATAAAACATCTTGCTTTGTCCGTTCCTCATCTGAGTCCTCTCCCCATAGGTATTTTAAATATTATCAATGGAAGTTCTGTAACATATATATTCACATATTTGCAAGTATTTAGCTGCTTAATTTTAATTTTTAAAACATAAATGGAGATTACAAAAACCTCTTTTTTTTCTAGTTAACAAAATAATCTGGAGATATTCCATAACAGCATATTTTTAAAGGCATCACTCCTTTTTGATCACACATGTCTATTTACTCAAAAGTAGGATTATAATACAGTACTTTATAGTCTGCTTATTACATTAAACATTATGTTAATACATACAGCTCCACTGACTCCTTTAATAATTGCTTATAACTTCACTGAATTCTTTTCTGTGATTCATTTTAACTAGTTCCCTATTGATGGTCATTTAGATTTTTTAATTTTTTTCTCCATTTAAACAATGTTGCAGTAAAGACTATACAAAAATATTTGCCAACTTGCTATTTTCTTAGGTTAATTGCTAGAAGTGGATTTTTCTGGCTCAACAGACACATTTACACTAAATTTTTTTTAAAGCGTTGCCAAATACCCCTCCAGAGTGATTTTGCCAATCATGTTCTTAACAACAGTATATGAAAGTGTCTGCTTCCTCACACCATCAACATGGGGGATTATCAATCTTCTAATGCTTTCCAATTAATAAGAAAAAATGAAATGTCATTATTTTAATTGCATCTTTTGATTAATAAGATTGACAATCTATTTTTTGGCCATTTGTAATTTTTCTTTTATAATTTCTACGTTTGAGTGTTGACATGTTTCACCCACTATTTTTATTGGGATATTCTTAAGAGATCTGTAAAAACTCTTTACACAGCATTATTACATGGTAAAGTCATGTTACACTGAACTTTTCCTTTATAATTTTTTCATATACTTATAACTTTGTTTTTGATATCTTTTTTAACTGACTCATGTAGTCAGATCTACCAATACTTTTCTCTGTGGCTTCTGGCCTTGGTGTCGTGCTTACAAAGCCTTTCTCTACCTCAAAATCATTAAATATTCTCTATTCATACATGTGCACTAAGAATGACGTACCTGTAACTCTGTTGTACTCTACATAGATACAACTGTAAAAATGGGTTGGATTTTCCCAGAGGCTTACCTTCAACAAATCTAGATACCATTAAAAAAAAAAAAAAAGGCACAGCTGTAACTTAGCAAAACCAAAATTATTCACCTAGAGAAAAGCAGTATACACTGCTATTGAACAGAAAGTTTCCCATTTCTCAGCACTTTGTGGTATATACAAAGTGGGAAACCAAACAGTACAGGACTAGATTATTTCTGTTTATGGAATTATCTAAACAAAAGCAAAACAGGCCTTCCTCCTGAGAGAAAGTAACACTACCGACTGGCTCTGGGAGACTGGATATTCGAAGCAGAAAGAGCAAATGGCCACTTATTTGGCCCATGGTTAGCCTGGCCTATCCAGACCACACAGCATGAGCCTGTGTGCCAGCCCTGGTGTCCTCAGGAGCCACGCAGAGCGCGTATGCTGGGTTCTCCAGCTCTGAGACTTCTATTTAACACCTTGCCACACGGACAGTGGCTAAACCAGCTGAGAACAATGCTGATAATTAGCAATGTCCACAAGCGGCAGCTTCTTTTTCCTACAAGCTCCAAATGCCACATGAACTGTTGCCCAGCAAACACAATCCCATCACCTCCTCTCTCACTTGCTCTACTGAAGTGGCAATGTAACAGGGTTCTGGCCAACAAGATGTGAGAAGTCTTTGGCGGTCTTTCTGAGAAGCTTTTACTGTTCTGATAAAAGAAAATCAATGTGGCTGACACCACTCCTTTCCTCTTCTTCCCACCCAAAATGCATGCTTGATGGCTAAAGCTGCAGCAGCCACCTTGGGACCACAGGAGGAAGAACAAGAGATGCTGGCCCAATGCCACTGAGAAGGGAAAAACACTGCTAGTCATTACCTGCCTCCCCTAGAATTATTCTGCCAGAAAAATAAACTCCTGTTTGCTTATGCCTCTGTGGTCAGGCTTTGTTTCTTACATATCAAGCCCAACGTAATCCTTAATAATAAAGTCACCTTCAAGTTATCTGTACATCTAGAATACAGGAGGCCCTCAAAAATTATGAGTAAATAAATTAGATTCTGGAAAACAACGTATCCTAGGGTATCAGGTGACTCAAGAAAAATCCCAGCTAGGAATGACAATTGACTTCTCAATGATAAAGTAGTACTGTATTCAAAAGATGCCACTAATATTTAAACTAGGTTTCACTTTATGTCTGGGATAATAGTGTTACCTGAATGGGTTTGTTTTCATTTATAAGAACCTGATTTTCCTTTCCTGTTGAAGTAATTTTTTCATGTCATCCTGACAAAGAATCTAAGAAGCACGCATTTCACTCTATTATTTTTTAAAACAGACTAGATCAAGAAATAGATGAAAAAAAAACCCAAAAAACCCTAAAACAAAACAAGCAAAACCAGCTAGACATAAGCATTCACAGGCAAGCATAGGAAGTCACAAAGATGTGAGTAGAAACTCACTCAGAATCATCCATAAGCTGTTTTGTAATCAGGGCAAAAGCAAACAAAAAAATTAATCACCTTTGTGTTCAACCAAACCTGCATATCTACTACTTTTCAAGGGGAGGACATCTGACAGAGTTTAGTAGCAAACTAAATACTCTCAAATAAAAAGGCTAAGTATAGCTTTGTCAAAGAATGCTCAAACTACCGCACAATTACATTCATCTCACATGCTAGTAAAGTAATGCTCAAAATTCTCCAAGCCAGGCTTCAGCAATACATGAACCGTGAACTTCCTGATGTTCAAGCTGGTTTTAGAAAAGGCAGAGGAACCAGAGATCAAATTTCCAACATCCGCTGGATCATGGAAAAAGCAAGAGAGTTCCAGAAAAACATCTATTTCTGCTTTATTGACTATGCCAAAGCCTTTGACTGTGTGGATCACAATAAACTGTGGAAAATTCTCAAAGAGATGGGAATATCAGACCACCTGATCTGCCTCTTGAGAAATCTGTATGGAGGTCAGGAAGCAGCAGTTAGAAGTGGACATGGAACAACAGATTGGTTCCAAATAGGAAAAGGAGTACGTCAAGGCTGTATATTGTCACCCTGCTTATTTAAATTCTATGCAGAGTACATCATGAGAAACAATGGACTGGAAGAAACACAAGCCGGAATCAAGATTGCCGGGAGAAATATCAATAACCTCAGATATGCAGATGACACCACCCTTATGGCAGAAAGTGAAGAGGAACTAAAAAGCCTCTTGATGAAAGTGAAAGAGGAGAGTGAAAAAGTTGGCTTAAAGCTCAACATTCAGAAAACGAAGATCATGGCATCTGGTCCCATCACTTCATGGGAAATAGATGGGGAAACAGTGGAAACAGTGTCAGACTTTATTTTTTTGGGCTCCAAAATCACTGCAGATGGTGACTGCAGCCATGAAATTAAAAGACGCTTACTCCTTGGAAGAAAAGTTATGACCAACCTAGATAGCATATTCAAAAGCAGAGACATTACTTTGCCGACTAAGGTCCGCCTAGTCAAGGCTATGGTTTTTCCTGTGGTCATGTATGGATGTGAGAGTTGGACTGTGAAGAAGGCTGAGTGCCGAAGAATTGAAGCTTTTGAACTGTGGTGTTGGAGAAGACTCTTGAGAGTCTCTTGGACTGCAAGGAGATCCAACCAGTCCATTCTGAAGGAGATCAGCCCTGGGATTTCTTTGGAAGGAATGATGCTAAAGCTGAAACTCCAGTACTTTGGCCACCTCATGAGAAGAGTTGACTCATTGGAAAAGACTCTGATGCTGGGAGGGATTGGGGGCAGGAGAAGAAGGGGACGACAGAGGATGAGATGGCTGGATGACATCACTTACTTGATGGATGTCAGTCTGAGTGAACTCCGGGAGTTGGTAATGGACAGGGAGGCCTGGCATGCTGCGATTCATGGAGACGGAAAGAGTCAGACATGACTGAGCGACTGAAATGAACTGAACTGAAGTATAGCTTAAAGCTGGCAAAATCTACATGTGTCTTCATTATGACCAATAATATCACTTGGTAAAGATTTATGTTTTAAAACGTCTATCACAGCATTATAACAATGTTAATTTAAAACAATTTAAATTTCCAAAAATTAGTGGATGGCTAAAATAGATATTATGTAGTCACTTAAATTTTTGAATAATTTTAATGATACTAAATGGTCAGAGTATGCAAAATATTTAAATAAAAAGATCAAAAGAGTAAAATATAATTTTAATTACATAAAAAGAAAACAAGAACATACTAAAAGGGAAACCATAAAGACTGAAAGGAAATATCTCAGATGTTAAAAGTGGTAACATCCTGTGAGTATGTATGTGTTATGTGTGTATACACACACGTCCTATCTCTGCACACTGAAGAGAACCTAGAAGCAATGATGCCTAGAACAATGAGCATCTCAGTGCCCAGAACTTGGTTTCTAAAAACCATACTCCATTAAAAACAGTCAGCATTCCTTGGAGAAAGACTGATTCCAGGACTGGAAATGGGAAAATGTGAGATGGGCCTAGAATACCTTGTTGTCGTGGAAAGTAACAAGTACTCAACGAATAAGTGGGGATATCTCAAAAAGATGAAACCAGCTTGAAGGGACTTCTATTAATCTGAGACAAACCAAAATAAATAACGACAGCAACAGATTCTAACTAACTGAATAAAATAGGAAAGCATGAGTCCATATTGATATAAATGAATGTAAATAATAGAGAAGAGATATGGCTAGATAAGTAACATTATAAAAATATTATGTTGTAGTAGAATGCCAACTAATAAATATAGAAGGAATGATTCTTTTAAAAATGGATACTTCTTTAATTATCTCTAAATTCTATGAGTATACATTTTTTGTGTACACATTTCCATTTTGCAAAATGAGCATGTACTTCTTTTGTAAAAAATACTGAAAAAAAAACCCCAAATCCTCAACAGTACCCTGAACAAACACAACATAATGCACTTCCCCAGAGCAAGCTCTACACCCATTTTTAAAAGGAGAACATATACATAAAATCCCAAACACATGGAACAAGTGTGTGTGCACTGTCCTAACCCATCTGTCTAGAGAAGAGCTCAGATGTCCAAAGCAGGTGGCTAATGTTAAAACAAAACAGCAAAAACAAAAACCCACCAGAGACAGCACTGAGATTTACGAAAATTTTGTTTTGGTTTTACAGTAACTATGGGAGTGAAGAGATGTTACAAGGACCTTCTGGTGATGCCGATGACAAATGGTTAACTGATAAGAAGAAACGGAGAGGGGGACAGGTTTTAGCACAGGTCAATACTGGGCTTTCATGAAGCCATTTGAGACATATAATTAATCTATTACTCACCTGGCATCATCATTCATTGTGGTATGGTCAATAGGTGCCATGAAGCTCAGGAGCTTGCTAAGCACATGAAACCTAAACAAAATACGAAATAAACAGGCAGCAACATTAGTAACTATTAACCTAGAAAAGGAAACACATTCTATGAGGTAACAAACTCCAGATGATGGCAAGAACATCTGGCTCCAGAGTGGAGCAGGGAACAATTTCTAGGCATGTGCCACTCATATCTATAAAAACCCTTTTTCCTCAGTGTTACAGGAGAAAAGTCTGATAAGGGCACATTGTAAATGACAGTAGTTCTACACAACTCCATTATATCATGGCCCAAAAAAGGGCACACATTTGTGCCATGAAGCAATACACTAAGCCTTAAATATCACTCCAGACAAGAGATGGTGAGGACCGGATTACCCCATTGTCCCCTTCTCTGCATATATCCTGATCATTTTTCAGTCGGGAGCAGAGGCAGTGGCGTACCATCCAAATGGAACACCTCATCACTCACTAGCACTGGTTCCCTGAGTCAGAAAAGGCTTCCAGAATCACCTTCCTTCACCAGTTCCACCAGATCTTTCATTTCACCCTTCTTAAACCAAGGCCTACAAGTGACTATATAAGGAGTCTACTCCCTACATTTTCAGTCAAGGTGTTATAAAAATTGAAGTTATATCAGTTCCATCTCCCACCAGTAGAAAAAAAGAGGTATTTGTATACAAAGTGCTTTGAGATCCTCTGATGAAGGAGGCTGAATAAATATTTGACCTTATACAGACCAAATTACAGCTAAGAAAATTCAAAGACAGTATCCTGAAGAGGCTGCAGGACATGTCATATAAAATTCTAACCAAAAAAAAAACCTCTTCTTGGGCAAAATACTATCCACACAAAAATGATATAACATATGTGTAATGTTTCACCATTTAAAAAACATTTTTACCCACATCAAAGAATTTGATTCTCTACCACCAAATAGCCAAGCCTCCCAAATTTCAATCTTTTAACAAATGAATTTTAAAGACTAATAGTGATAAGATTTTTCCCGTTACAGGAGTAATAGAAAAAAGCATAAATCCATTACAGAAAATTTGGAAAACTAACTAAGTACACAGAAAACGCATACATATTCTTTTATCTACAGAAGGACTGTTATTAATATTATTAGTATTTTGGTTAATTATGTTCATTTTACATAGTAATCCACACAACACAATTTCCTATTCTTTTCTTTCACTTAGCACTGTATCTCCATAGCTGTATACAAAATGCCAGAAAGTACTATAAATATATTTTCATATTTCTGAACAGCTGTATTGTTTCCAATTCTTCATGTCTTATAAGATGCAAAAACAAAATCTCTGTTCATCATACTTCCTTTATGCCCATTATCTCCTAATTATGAAAATATATAATTACAAATTCAGAAATATAGAAAGAACTGACAAGGCCCCTGTAATCTCTAGAAATAATCACTGTTAATTAAGTTTGCCTATAGCATTCTCTATATATAAGACAAATATAAACTTAATATATTTTTCACATGCTCATGCATTATGCGTTTTTCCACTATGTCATATTGTATTCTTTTTCATAGTTTCAGAATATTCTGTTGTATCAATATACTGTAATTTACTAAACCTCCTATTGATAAGCATTTATACAGTCTTCCCCCTTAAAAAAGCATTATAAACAGTGCTAAAGTGAAGATTTTTTTCTTTATTTTATTGAAGCATAATTGATTTACAAAGTTTTGCTAATTTCTGCTGTATAACAAAGTGATTCAGTGATTCTTTGGCTGAGCACCAAAGAACTGATGTTTTTGAACTGTGGTGCTGGAAAAGACTCTTGAGAGTCCTTGGACTGCAAGGAGATCAGATCAAACTAAAGGAAATCAGTCCTGAATATTCACTGGAAGGACTGATGCTGAGGCTGGGGCTCCAATTCTTTGGCCACCTGATGTGAAGAATTGGCTCACTGGAAAAGACCTGATGCTGGGGAAAACTGAAAGCAGGAGAAGGGGATGACAGAGGATGAGATGGTTGGATGGCATCACTGACTGGATGGACATGAGTCTGAGCAAGCTACCAGAGTTGGTAACGGGTAGGGAAGCCTGGCATGCTGCAGTCCATGGGGTCGCAAAGAGTTGGACATGACTGAGTGACTGAACTAAACTGATATATATATNACTGGATGGACATGAGTCTGAGCAAGCTACCAGAGTTGGTAACGGGTAGGGAAGCCTGGCATGCTGCAGTCCATGGGGTCGCAAAGAGTTGGACATGACTGAGTGACTGAACTAAACTGATATATATATATATACACACACATACACACACACACATTTTTTTTTCATATACTTTTCCATAATGGTTTATCACAGGGTATTGAATACAGTTCCCTGTGCTATACAGTAGGATCTTGTTGCTTATCTGTTCTAGCTTGTCATGCCCTCCTCCAGGGGATCTTCTCAACCTAGGGATCGAACCCACGTCTCCCACATTGTAGGCAGATTCTTTACCGTCTGAGCCACCGGGAAGCTCTTTAATGTCTTTTAGGCTTCACCAAACTTCATTTTTCATCTGAAAAAATGAAAACTACTTTTGGCTATGTCCAAAGACAGGTTTAATTCACTGTCTAGACAGACTATGAACTATACACAATAGTTGCGTTGTCTGATCGAGGAGTCATTGGCCACATGTGGCTTATTGATCATTGGAAACGTGCACCAGATTTTGAAAATTTCAGATGGAAAAAATGTAAAATATATCACAAATAATTTTAAAACAATTGTTAAAATAATATTAGCTAGATATTGGGCTAAATGAAATGTATTATTACTTAAGTACACTTATTTCTTTTTCCCCCTTTTTAATTGCGGCTACTAGAACATTTAAAATTACACATGTAACCGAGGAACCTATTTGCAGGGCAGGAATAAGAGTTCAGACTTAAGAGAATGGGCTCATGGACACAGCAGGGGAAGGAGAGGGTGGGACAGATTGAGAGAGCAGCCCTGAAACAGACGAATCACAAGGCGTGAGAGAGACAGGCAGGAAAAGCCCCTGTATAACAGAGGAGTTCAGCCTGCGGCTCTGTGATGACCTGGCAGGGCGGGGCAGGAAGGGGTACTACAATCATGGGTATGCTGATAGCTGACTCATCCTATACACGGAAGAAACCAACACGACATTGCAAAGCAATTACCTTCCAATTAAAAAAAATTTTTTTAATTATGCATGTAAAGGTGCTTTTTATTGGATAGCACTGCTCTGTGGAATACCTTTATACTTTAATACAATATATTCAATAACTAGTAACTGCATGGTGAAGGACAGGCTTTTAAGTAGTAATCAGATTAAAGATGATTTAATACAATGCATTTTTACCTCATCTCAGTGCTGAGGATGGATGCATGTTTTAGTATTAAAATTACCAACCATATTAAGAAGGGCTAAATATAATTTTGTTGCAGAAGAACAGACAAACACAAACACAGTATGACATTTCATTATTAAAGGCCTGAGAGTTTAATTCACTTACATTAAGATTCTGCTTAAATCAGGATCAAATCCACTTACAGATAATGCTGAGTAAAATACTGGGAATTAATAATTATAATTATTTCCCAAAACCAGCATATTTCTTTTTAAGTTATTTTCTAGCATCCAACCAGCAAACTGCTAACACCCAATCTGACCAGGGTGATGTCACTGACTGCTATCATTGAAATTACTGTTTCCACAAGGCAATGTTCACCTTTGCTCTGGTATTTCTTTTTTCTCCAACCCTACCACAAACATACCACCCTTATGGCAGTGAAGAGGAACGAAAAAGCCTCTTGATGAAACTGAAAGAGGAGAGTGAAAAAGTTGCCTTAAAGTTCAACATTCAGAAAACGAAGATCATGGCATCTGGTCCCATCACTTCATGGAAAATAGATGGGGAAACTGTGGAAACAGTGTCAGACTTCATTTTTTTGGGCTCCAAAATCACTACAGATGGTGACTACAGCCATGAAATTAAAAGATACTTACTCCTTGGAAGGAAAGTTATGACCAACCTAGACAGCATATTCAAAAGCAGAGATATTACTTTGCCAACAAAGGTCCGTCTAGTCAAGGCTATGGTTTTTCCAGTGGTCATGTATAGATGTGAGAGTTGGACTGTGAAGAAGGCTGAGCACCGAAGAATTGATGCTTTTGAACTGTGGTGTTGGAGAAGACTCTTGAGAGTCCCTTGGACTACAAGGAGATCCAACCTGTCCATTCTGAAGGAGATCAACCCTGGGTGTTCACTGGAAGCACTGATGCTGAGGCTGAAACTCCAGTACTTTGGCCACCTCATGTGAAGAGCTGACTCATTGGAAAAGACCCTGATGCTGGGAGGGATTGGGGGCAGGAGGAGAAGGGGACAACAGAGGATGAGATGGCTGGATGGCATCACCAACTCAATGGATATGAGTTTGAGTGAACTCCAGGAGTTGGTGATGGACAGGGAGGCCTGGCGTGCTGCGATTCATGGGGTCGCAAAGAGTTGGACATGACTGAGCGACTGAACTGAACCACAAATAAACAGCAAAGCCTACCCATGGTGGAACCTAGTACCAGTGATGACAGCTGGCACACCACCAGCTCTTCTGGGGGTCTAATTTTTTTTTTTTTTTTCCTCTTTCGGGGGTCTAATTTAAAGGAAGTTATTTACGACATGTATTCTCATCTGTCCTGGAGAAGGAAATGGCAACCCATTCCAGTAGTCTTGCCTGGAGAATCCCATGGACAGAGGAGCCTCACGGGCTACAGTCCATGGGGTTGCAAGAGTCGGATACGACTGAGCAACTAACCCTACTCTTATCTAGCCTAGGCCCTTTACTAAAACCTTCACAGCAGAGTTCTAATGTAGCCTAGATATCATTTCGGTGCCTGGTAAGTCCTGGCCAGAGAAACAACTCAAGAGCCACAGGTTAGAAGTGAACTCTGGAATCAGACCAATTAGCTTAAATCCATGTTCATGATTACTAGCTCTGTAACAGTGGGTGAGTCACTTATCTTCTTAAGAACTTTACTTGAGTTAGCTAATTTCAATCTGCATGACAGTCCTATGGAATGTGCCTTCTATTATCACTGGCTTGACAGATGAGGAAACTGAAGCACAGAGAGATGTTAAGTGACTTGCCCAAGGGATCTCAAGGCCAGTAAGTGCAAAAGCCAGATTTCAAACCTGAACATTTTAGCATAGGAGGATGTGTCTTTTCCTCTTCTGCATGTAAACTGCTCTGCAGTGCCCGACAGAGAGAGTTTCATAAATGTTAGTTGTCGTTATTGCTATATATGAACATCACTGATTCTGACCACATCCCACACGTTCATGGTCACAGAGAGCCTCGATGAATACAGGTGATGAAACTGCAACACAATTCGAAGCACGTGACCTTATTTATTACTTTTCTTTTCACTTCTTGTGCTGTGCTATAATTGCAGACTCATGGGAAAGTTACCAAAGTAGTGCAGAGTTCATGTACAACTTCACCTGGCTTCCTCGAATGCTAACAACTTATACAAACGTAATTATCAAAATTAGGAAATTAACACCTGTACAATACATTACCTAAACCACAGGCCTTATTCAGTGTCACTCATTTTTTGTCCCACTGTCCTCTGTCTTTCCAGGACCCGATCTAGGGCCCCACAGTGCAGCTAGCTGTGACGCACCACTCCAATCTCTGACAGGCGCCCAGGCTTCCTTGTTTTCAATGACTTGCTACAGTCCACAGAATAAAGTCCAAATGTCGAGCATGACCACGATTCATTACCCATTTATTCACATAGTCTCACCTCCTGTTATTCCCTCATATTTACTTCAAGTCTGCCAAAACAAATGAACTTTGGTTCCCAAAACAGACGGGGACATTCTCAAGCCTGTGTTTTGGCAAACAGTATTCTTTTGGGCCTTTCCGTAGGCTAACTCTTCTAGTCTGCTCAGTGTTAAGTGTGAATGTTGCATCTCACACAAAGTCTTACTTGATAAGCGGGTTAATTTTACTGTCATAATCATCCAAAAACATGTCTGTGAGGCACTGGAGTAGGCAATAAGGTTGGAATTAACTTGAAAAAAATCAGCACAATTCTTGCCCTCAAGGGACACACGATTATAGATATTTGCCCTAGCAGCTTTAAAACTCACAAAAATACAGTAATGTAGAAAAGGCATCTTTTGCTCTTTTCAATTCTTTTGAAGAGCATATATTTGTAACAGCAATGCCAACAGGTAAACACAAGATAAATCAAAGAATCTAACACTTTCAAGTGTTTATTATGTACCAGACATATACATGTTATTTGAATACTCGAATCAAATCCATTCCTCAAACCAAATCAGGCTTCCTTGGTGGCTCAGACAGTAAGTAAAGAGCCTGCAATGTGGGAAACCCAGGTTTGATCCCTAGATCAGGAAGATCCCCTGGAGAAGGGCATGGCGACCCACTTCAGTATTCTTGCCTGGAGAATTCCATGGACAGAGGAGCCTGGAGAGCTACAGTCCATGGGATCACAGAGTTGGACATGACTGACTGACTTTCACACACACACACAGGGATTAGTATTTCAACTTATTAAATGAGTAAAGTGAGGCTCAGAGAATAAAGAGCAACCAACATCATACAGCCAGACAGAGCTAGTCTCCTGACTGAAATCCTGGGCTTCTCCCTCGAGAGAACATTTAAAGCCTCACAGAGCTATTAATTAATTAACTAGAAGTATAGCTGATCTACAACACTGTATTAGTTTCAGATCTACAACACTGTGATTCAATATTTTTATAGATTATACTCCATTTAAAGTGATTATAAAATAATGGCTATATTTCCCTGTGCTATTCACTTTACCCTTGCTGCCATTTTATTTTGTACACAGTAGCTTGTCTTTTAATCCCCATATCCCCACCTCACCCCTCCTCCTCCCCACTGGTAGCCACTAATCTGTTCTCTCTGTGAGCCTGTTCGTTTTGTCGTGTACATTCATCTGTTTTATTTCTTAGATTCCACATGAAAGTGATAACATACGTAGGGTATATGTCTTTTTCAAAGTTACCATTTTAAAAGCGCAGTATTGGAGAAAAGTCTAGTCTCAAAATTAAAGAACAGGTATTTATTCAGCCTGATCAATTATAAAGTACTAGCAGTAACATTCTTCTTTAAATCCTATCAGGGATGGGGGTACAGAAGAGACAGGTGCCAATGAGGCACATAGGTGAGTAAGCAAGTAAACGAACATGCCAGTAGAAGACTGACGCAGTCTTGGGATAACAGCAGTAACAATGATAGGAATAACGGCAAAAACACACACAGTGCTTGCTGTGTCCCCGCTGGGGTACCGTGTTAGTCGCTCAGTAGTGTCCAACTCTGTGTGGCCCCATGGACTGCAGCCTGCCAGGCTCCACTGTCCATGGGATTCTCCAAGAACACTGGAGTGGGCTGCCCTGCCCTTCCCCATGCTGTGTTCCTGGTGCTAGTCTAAAAGCCGTACATACATGTACTCGTTTAATCCCCGCAGCAACCCTACAAGTCTGGTACTATTATCACCCCCATTCTACAGATGAAGAAACTAGAACAGAGAGTTTAAGGGTCTTGCTCAGAGTAACTACTAATTGGTGTCAAAGGTGGGATTCAGACTTAGGGAGTCTGGCTCTTGAGTCCATGCTCTTAACTGGTAGGTACACTGAAAACAAACTTGGGAGAGGCAGAAAGGTTTGGAAGCTTCAGCACATGAAAAAGGTTAAACAAACTGTAACAATTTAACCTGAGATTTAAGAAAAGTGACTTTCAATCAAAAGATAATGAAAAGCTACTTTGCACTTCTTCAAACTTAAAGAAAAATAAGCATTTCCTGATGAGTTCTGTTAAATACTAAAACAGGTTAATTAAAGTAGTGGAATCTGCTTCTCTGAAGATACTTAAAAATGAGATAGATCCACATTTGTCCAGAAATAATTTTAATGACAGGCAGGCTCTAACAAAAAATGTGGGATTAGCTATCTGCCTAAAACTGGCCTGACACAATGAGTTTAAGATTTTTTTTTTCAATGTGCACTTGAATTACAGGTAGTTTCTTTGACACTGAGGCCTTGTGTGAGTGGTATTATGTAACATATAAAAACAGTTACAAGGAATCTCAGTCTGAAAGCACAGCAATGTCACTTCTACTCTGGTTCCTTCTTTGCTTCCATTCTTTTTAAGACTTTAGAGGGCTCACAGGTTTGAGGGCTCTCCTCCACTCAGATATGTTTCTGTATTCTCATAAAAGTTCCACTCCTCATCTCATTTAAGCACAGTGCTAAGAGTCTCTGGAAGCCTTCATTTTTTATCTTTTTAGCATACTAGGTACATGTATAGCATCATGAAAACGGACCAATATAATTCTGCTTAAATAAGACTCCAAAGTACAATTTTTACATTGTAATAAGGAAATCACTTTTCAAAACTAAAACGAAAATGAAAGTGAAGTCGCTCAGTCGTGCCCAACTCTTTGCAACCCCATAGACTGTAGCCTACCAGTCTCCTGCTATCTGCCTAAAACTGGCCTGACACAATGAGTTTAAGATTTTTTTTTTCAATGTGCACTTGAATTACAGGTAGTTTCTTTGACACTGAGGCCTTGTGTGAGTGGTATTATGTAACATATAAAAACAGTTACAAGGAATCTCAGTCTGAAAGCACAGCAATGTCACTTCTACTCTGGTTCCTTCTTTGCTTCCATTCTTTTTAAGACTTTAGAGGGCTCACAGGTTTGAGGGCTCTCCTCCACTCAGATATGTTTCTGTATTCTCATAAAAGTTCCACTCCTCATCTCATTTAAGCACAGTGCTAAGAGTCTCTGGAAGCCTTCATTTTTTATCTTTTTAGCATACTAGGTACATGTATAGCATCATGAAAACGGACCAATATAATTCTGCTTAAATAAGACTCCAAAGTACAATTTTTACATTGTAATAAGGAAATCACTTTTCAAAACTAAAACGAAAATGAAAGTGAAGTCGCTCAGTCGTGCCCAACTCTTTGCAACCCCATAGACTGTAGCCTACCAGTCTCCTCTGTCCATGGGATTTTCCAGGCAATAGTACTGGAGTAGATTGCCATTTCCTTCTCTAGGGGATCTTCCCAACCCAGGGCTCGAACCCGGGTCTCCTACATTGTAGACAAACACTTGACCATCTGAACCACCAGGGAAGTCCTTTCAAAACTAAGGCAATTCTCTTGTCTTCTCTTTCGATTATGTCTCTTTCAGGGTAATACAGATATTATTCAACCTACTCATTCAGAGCAGTAGCACAAAAAGTAACTAACACTTTCCATTTCAGAGTAAGAAAAACTGGATCTTAAAAAAGTCTCAAATATTGTTCTAGTGATTTTTCTGCTCCTTAGAAACAGAATCAAAAGAATAGAAAAAAATGTCATAGCCAACATCCAAAAGAAGAAGTAACAACACACAATGTTAACATTTGTTCTAAAAAGTAACTCACCGAAGTTTCCTTCCTTTGCTGGCTTTTCTATCTACTTTCTTGTGAATTTTGCTTCGTAGCTTCTGGATTGCAAGCCATTGCCTGGGAAATTCACAAGTGATATTATGCATCATCAACAGAAATAGTTACACGTGTTGACAAATCAGAATTTTTCTCACTAACAACACTGCATAAGGAAATCATTCAATGTACACCAAGCTCCTGAAGACAGACTGGGACCAAAGCGACTAATCGATTGAAGAGGATTTGTGCAATGGTAAAAAAACAAATGGCAGCTGGGAAATTCTCCAGCAGATTTGGTGAACAATGCTCCTTAGTATGTGGAGTTACTGTGCCAAGCACTAAATCTACCAGTCTGCAGGGAAACCCATCAAACTGAGTGTAGCTGCTTGGGTTTGCTGTTGATGCTTAGTTGCACAGCCTATTATATGACTACTATTGCACCAGCTATTTGGTTTGAACATGTGAATTCTTTAACTAATTTTCCCATTGTCGATACCCAGCTGCTTTTCCTTGTGCTTTCCATTTTTCCTAAGTGTTAAGAATTATCTGCTATTGATACTAGTTTTATAGTCATTTTATTTAATTTTCATTTCAGCTACATTATTTCAGAATGTGTTGCTAAAAGGTAAAGGGCTTTTACCACTGTCACACCAAAAAAAAGTTAACTAGCAAATATTCAGTCAGTCTTTTGAATTTTCCAGATTGTCTCAATTTTACAGTTGGTTTGTTTGAATCAGGATCCAAACAAGAGTCATATATTCAGAAAGTCATTTTAAATTAAAAGAAATTCGTTTTTCAAATAAAGGATACCTGGCTAAGAAAATCTTCATAAATTGCTTATATGAACAAAATGTGGGGGGAAAACGGAGAAACAGCAGCAGCTGGTCATCTTACCTGACTCAAATGAAAGTTCAACATCAAAAAAAAAATCTAGGGAAATCCAATTACTGTAATCTTAATATAATCTTAATTACCAGAATCTATTTTATTGTAAAGTCAGATAGATGTACAATATAATCACCACTTAAATGCAATTTGCTCGATCACATTAAATTTATAGTGAACAGCTCTCTATAGCATTCCAGTGATATATAAAATATTAACATCCTATCCTAAAATTCAAAGGTTTTACTCACATAAAATTATTTCATCAGCACAAATTTTTCCTTGTGATCTCTCAGAATGCCGCTCTTCCCCAGAATCCCATTCTGACACCTGCAGCTTTGGTTTCCACCTATGCTCTTGCAAGTTACGGCTCATGGCTATTTAAATGTACACTTTTCATTAGGTAGCACTTTAAATGTCCTTTTTGCTTTCCAACCACAGGATGAAGCACACGCACAAGGGTCTTCCTTCCGTGTGTTCCATTCTACCCTGACAACTGGGCAATGCTGCCGAATTCTACATCGAATTGTGTGGCAGCTTTCACTGAAGGGGCAGAGGTCTAAATGAGAGCAGGTTGTGCCCAGTGCCAGGTCCTGAGAGCTGAGAGCACACATTTTTATCCACTGATCAGAGACTGATACAGATCTAATTTCAATGCAAAGAGCTTAAAACAGACTTTGTGAAACAAACCCTAAAATAAACACTTTACAGGTAGGTATTTGGTAATCTCTTAATCAAATTGCCATTCAAGTTATGGCAATGTAGAGGAAACAATTTCCATCACTTTGTCTAGCTCTTGTTATCATGATTAACTTTTTTTTGGTGGCCACATCACACAGCTTACAGGATCTCAGTTCCCCAACCAGAAATTGAACCCTGGCCAAGGCAGAGAAAGCCTGGAATCCTAAGCTCTAGGCCACCGAGGAACTCCCAGCTTTCATAATTATAGAACCAGTCGTTGCCTTGGAAGTAGAATTCAGGGGACTCAGATGGAGAAACTATTCCACAGGCTGCCTATATGAACAGAAAGCCATATCCAAATTACCTTCCCATGGCCACCTGATCATTGGGGTCCAAGGAGCTGGTCTTCCGTTCTATGAGTTCTCGGAGGAGCTAGGGGAGAAAGGAAAGCAGGTGACTTTTTTATCATCTCCCAGCACCAACTGACTTTAAACGGGCACGGGAGGAATTCTGAATGGCACAGTGACAGCTCTGAAACTACAATCAATAAGGGGCAACCCAGTGGCAAGAGCATGACTAAATTCCCATTAACCCTTTCATATTTATATATCTTTAAAAAGGTGGCTATCGCAATAACTGAGAGCAGAAGTCCATTCGGAAGACTTATTGTCCTGCAGTTCATCTCAAACGGATCAATGAGTATGCAGCATCCCCTTCGTTGTTTTTATGATTAGTCTTGTCCTCCTCGTTGATATCAATGGAGAATCTTTAAAAGGTCAGGTGGGAAGGGCTGAGTGGTGAAAAGGAAAATGCATCGGCTTCTCACCCACAAGATAATGGTACATGGTTAACTTCTGACCTATAACCTCAGCAGTCAGGACGGTCTTCTTTAGGCAAAAAGCCTTTACTGGATATAATTAGAACTGTGGACTTTCTGCTCTTGCCTTCCATACCTAATACTCTACCATGCTTACGAATAAATGTTTTAACCATGCAGTCTGCAATGCAGTTCAGTCGCTAAGTCAGATCTGACTCTTGCGACCCCACAGACTGTAGCCTCAGACTCCTCTGTCCATTGGATTTTCCAGGTAAGGAATACTGGATCTTCTGAATACTCGAGGGGCTCTTCCCCAGGATCAAACCTGCATTTCCTGCATTGCAGGCAGATTCTGTACCACTGAGCCTCCTGGGAAGCCCAACCATATATGATACCAACACATTTACAGTCACAGTAATTTTAAGAGGGAACCTAAAGAAAGTTGTACTCTGAACACAACCCAGAGAGCCAGTCTCTCCTTGCACACAACTAACCCCATGGGAACTAAACCTCTCTCCAGCTCTCCTCTTAACCCTGGTTAGTCCCCGAGGGCAAGCTACGTTTACCTCTCTAGCTCTCACACACTAAAGAATGTGCACTGGATCTTAAAAACTCTTGGCCAGGAGAAGCAATCGATTTAAAAGTTAGACATTAAAGGAGGAGAATTTTAACTTATAATAATAAAGCTAGATTATCATCTCTCCTACACAAGTGCTATGCGCAGGGAAACAGCAACAGAGCTTAAAATTAAAAAATCTTCTGAAAGAAATCCTGAAAATAAACCCCCCCTTCCGGCTTGTCACCAGTCAAGAATATAGGTTTGACTTTAAAACTTGTTTCTTCACAAACATAAGTAATTATTTTGTAGGTAAGGCACAGAAGCAACATATATATAGTTCACCAAGTTAAATAGTCAAAGTCTGAGGGGAATAAAGAAGGGATAAATTCCTACGAAAGCAGTTCACTCTCTAATTGTCATTTGCTTATGTAAGTGGGCACTGGGAGAAAGAAAACAAATTTGTAAAAATATTCATTTCCATATAGGATGAATCTTTATTGCAAAAGGGAAAAGGCAATCTCAATTGCAAATAAAAAAAACCCCTGTGCTGTTTTTTCATTTGCTTATTTTAGACATTATTACCGTGGCAATTATGTTTAAAAATGTGGGGACCGGAGGCCTCTGTTTTATTATCACTGGAAAACAGCAAGCTATTTCTCTGCCCTGTTTATCTGATTGACTCCCAACATCTTTCTGGCAGCCAATCTATCAGTTTATCTCCCCTACTTCATCACAGTCACTTCTGGCAGCTAAATACAAGATCCAAATCCAGTGTTACACAGACGTTCGACATAGGAACCCCGTGTAACACTGCTACTCTGTAAACAGCTGCCCTTAAGGCTAAGCCAAAATGGGCTCTGGTTCCTAGTCAACATCCTGTCAAAAGCAAGGTTGTGAAGGCAGAGGGAAGACAGGTTAACAAAAAAATTTTTTTAAAGAAAGAAGAGTAAAAAGGAAGGAAAACATACTGATGAATCTGTTTGCAGAACAGCAATGGAGACGCAGAGGACAGAGTTATGGGCAAGGGTGAGGAGAAGAGGGAGAGGGTGAGATAAACGGAGAGTGGCGTGGATGAATGTACATATGTAAATAGACAGCCAGTGGGGATTTGCTGTATGACTCAGGGAACTCACTCTGTGCTAGTTGCTCAGTCCTGTCCGACTCTTCGTGACCCCACGGACTGTAGCCCACCAGGCTCCTTTGTCCATGGGATTCTCCAGGCAAGAACACTGGAGTGGGTTGCCATTCCCTTCTCCAGGGGATCTTCCGAACCCAGGGACTGAACCCAGGTCTCCTGCATTGCAGGCAGATTCTTCACCATCTGAGACACCAGGGAAGCCCCAGTGGGGCTTATTCTGTAATCACCTAGAGGGGTGGGAATGGGAGAGAGGTGGGAGAGAGATTCAAGAAGGAAGGGACATATGTACACCTATGGTTAATTCATGTTGATGTATGACAGAAATCAAACCAATACCGCAAAGCAATCATCAATCTATTAAAAATAAATAAATTTTTTTTAAAAGGAAGGAAAATAAATAATGGAATGACTACATCTCATTGCCCTTACCTGTTCCAGCCATGTAAGAGAGAAGAGCCACCTGGTTAACCTAAGTTTCCGATCCCTTGAGACTGGGGCCATGACAGCCACTGGGAGTGCGGGAAAAGCTCCCCCAGCACAATGCGGACGGCTGGAAACAGGAGCCCCACGCCTGCAGCAGGGGTGTGACACGCACAGTGGTCCCTGCGATTCCAACACCAAGCTGGTGCAGCATTTACTCTCAAGCACCCTGTGCCCTTCACATATTCTGGGTTGCATTTTCATTACCTTGGTGCTTTACACAGCTATTCCTAGTCACTTGGGGTTAGGAAGAGAGTTTTATTGGTCTGTCTGGCTGAGTCTAGGTTATCCATGCATCCTGAAAAATTCATTCAGTGTGAGAAGACCGTGTTGTGTGCAAGACAGGAACAACAAAGCAGCAAGATAATACAGGTAAATAAACTCTTCTCCTGGCTATTGCCATTTCCCACAGCTCTCACTAACACTAGGCTTAAATTTAATTAGGAATACAATGGCACCCCACTCCAGTACTCTTGCCTGGAAAATCCCATGGATGGAGGAGCCTGGTAGGCTGTATGTAGTCCATTGGGTTGTGAAGTCAGACACGACTGAGGGACTTCACTTTCACTTTTCACTTTCATGCCCTGGAGAAAGAAATGGCAACCCACTCCAGTGTTCTTGCCTGGAGAATCCCAGGGATGAGAGAGCCTGGTGGGCTGCCATCTATGGGGTCGCACAGAGTTGGACACGACTGAAGTGACTTAGCAGCAGCAGCAGCAGCTTTCCAAAAAGTTGTTGAAAAATGAAGTTTTAGGGATACTGATGGAAGAATTTAGCTTTGCTTCTTAGTTCAATTTTTATGGTTTCACTTATGAACAAACTTTTCCATTAAAATTCAGGTTTCTGGTAGTTACCAGAGGTTTTTATAATGATACAGTATCTGTAATTTTCTATGTGATCTGGAAAATGGAGAGGTGTGTGAAATATTTTTGTTCTAGTCTGTTATAATTCCTCCAGAGAGTCAATTCAGAAACAATTCTCTAGTTCTAGGGGAAAATCATACATGTGGGTGGGTTCTCCAGTCAGCCCGCAAAAATCTATGTGACCCATAACCACATATGTGAGGAATGGCACTAACAGTACCATCAGAATCTAACCGGCAGTTATCATAGTCTGCCTGGAAAAAGGCATGCTGGAATCAGTTTAAAATGGCAGGCTGAACACATTGGTTTATCTCGTCTCCCTTCTCCACTCCTCCAAGAGACAGGAGAGGAGGACAAAATAAAAAGATGTGTTAATCCACAAGAAAAACGAGGAAAGGGAGAACTAGTGAGGGTAGATTTTCACAAAATTTTCCAAGATAGTCAGGAGATGAAGAGCAAAAAGGAAGTTATTGCCCGAGGGCCCACAGGCAATGAAGGTGAGCGAATCAGGCCCATGGAACCCCCATGAGCAGGAGCTCAGAGGGCGGCTGCCCTAAAAGAAGGGCGGGGGCAGAACCACGGGGCCTTCTGGAGTGTTCACACGGCCAGGCGACTTCCCCTCCCACCGGTGGGGGAAGGAGGCTCGATTCTCTGGAAAAACAGAGCCACAGAAGCTCCAAACTGAGAGATACGAGGCACAGAAGGCTGACATCTGGGACCTTCTGTCTCTTTCCCCACCCTGTGCCCAGGACACTGTCGCCACGTGACAAGTTCCTAGGCAGGAGAGCAGGGGAGTGTTTTCTGGAGAAACTGCATGGTCATCCCCCAGCTCCCCAGAAAAGAAGATTTCCAAGTTCTGAGAACCAAGAGGTTAGTTCACAGCAAAACTACATACAAAGGAGACAGAAAGCTCCACCCAGGTTTCAGAGATACTTAAGAATGCTGTACTCTGAAACATGAAGCGACAGCTAAGGATCACCAGCATCTGAGGAAAGCCTCAGACAGAGACCAAAGCAAACAGGAAAAAAAGCAACTCAAGAAAGCAATGCAAGGAACAAACAAAACACACACAGACAAAAGAAAGAAAAGAAAAAGAACTCACAACTCCTCCTCCTCCTCTCTGAGGACACCCTCAGAGGAGTGAGAAAACACACTTCCACAAGAATGGGATGCTATGAGAAAAGAGTAAAATGAGAAACTGAACACAAGAAACGCTTAACATCTTCAATAGAACTGGAAGACAAATGTACAAAAATCTCTCAGCAAACAGATAATATCCCTTGATTATTTGTGAAAGAAGGAAATAACTTAGAGGATAATCCAGGAAGTTAAACACCTACCTAACGAAAGCTGCGAGAAAATTATTAAAGAAATAATTATGAAAACCTCCCCAGAACGTTGCTGTGGTAGCGCTCGGGCGCCATGTTAGGACGAAGGGGAAGGAGGAGAAGCGCTTAAAGCAGCGGGAGCGGGTGCGGGAGTGGGGTAGGATCCAGGGCTAAGGCAGGCCCCCTCCCTCCCGCCTCAGTGGATCATGCCCAGGGCGGCAGTGGCAGCGGTTGCGGGGGGAAGTGACTGGGCGGTGCCGGCGCAGGAGACGATGCCGTTTTCTGTTTGCAGTCCAGTTACAACACAGGGATCACAGCAAACACAGCCGCCACAGAAGCACTATGGCATTACTTCTCCCATCAGCTTAGCAGCCCCCAAGGAGACTGACTGCCTACTCACACAGAAGCTAGTTGAAACTCTGAAGCCCTTTGGGGTTTTTGAAGAGGAAGAGAACTGCAGCACAGGATTTTAATTTTGGGAAAATTAAATAACCTGGTAAAAGAGTGGATACGAGAAATCAGTGAAAGTAAGAATCTTCCACAATCTGTAATTGAAAATGTTGGTGGGAAAATTTTTACATGTGGATCTTATAGATTAGGAGTACATACAAAAGGTGATGATATTGATGCATTGTGTGTTGCACCAAGACATGTTGATAGAAGTGATTTTTTCACCTCATTCTATGATAAGTTGAAATTACAGGAAGAAGTAAAAGATTTAAGAGCTGTTGAAGAGGCATTTGTACCAGTTATTAAACTGTGTTTTGATGGGATAGAGATTGATATTTTGTTTGCAAGATTAGCACTGCAGACTATTCCCGAAGACTTGGATTTAAGAGATGACAGTCTGCTTAAAAACTTAGATATAAGATGTATAAGAAGTCTTAACGGTTTCAGGGTAACCGATGAAATTTTACATCTAGTACCAAACATTGACAACTTCAGGTTAACCCTGAGAGCTATCAAACTGTGGGCCANAGAGGTTAGTTCACAGCAAAACTACATACAAAGGAGACAGAAAGCTCCACCCAGGTTTCAGAGATACTTAAGAATGCTGTACTCTGAAACATGAAGCGACAGCTAAGGATCACCAGCATCTGAGGAAAGCCTCAGACAGAGACCAAAGCAAACAGGAAAAAAAGCAACTCAAGAAAGCAATGCAAGGAACAAACAAAACACACACAGACAAAAGAAAGAAAAGAAAAAGAACTCACAACTCCTCCTCCTCCTCTCTGAGGACACCCTCAGAGGAGTGAGAAAACACACTTCCACAAGAATGGGATGCTATGAGAAAAGAGTAAAATGAGAAACTGAACACAAGAAACGCTTAACATCTTCAATAGAACTGGAAGACAAATGTACAAAAATCTCTCAGCAAACAGATAATATCCCTTGATTATTTGTGAAAGAAGGAAATAACTTAGAGGATAATCCAGGAAGTTAAACACCTACCTAACGAAAGCTGCGAGAAAATTATTAAAGAAATAATTATGAAAACCTCCCCAGAACGTTGCTGTGGTAGCGCTCGGGCGCCATGTTAGGACGAAGGGGAAGGAGGAGAAGCGCTTAAAGCAGCGGGAGCGGGTGCGGGAGTGGGGTAGGATCCAGGGCTAAGGCAGGCCCCCTCCCTCCCGCCTCAGTGGATCATGCCCAGGGCGGCAGTGGCAGCGGTTGCGGGGGGAAGTGACTGGGCGGTGCCGGCGCAGGAGACGATGCCGTTTTCTGTTTGCAGTCCAGTTACAACACAGGGATCACAGCAAACACAGCCGCCACAGAAGCACTATGGCATTACTTCTCCCATCAGCTTAGCAGCCCCCAAGGAGACTGACTGCCTACTCACACAGAAGCTAGTTGAAACTCTGAAGCCCTTTGGGGTTTTTGAAGAGGAAGAGAACTGCAGCACAGGATTTTAATTTTGGGAAAATTAAATAACCTGGTAAAAGAGTGGATACGAGAAATCAGTGAAAGTAAGAATCTTCCACAATCTGTAATTGAAAATGTTGGTGGGAAAATTTTTACATGTGGATCTTATAGATTAGGAGTACATACAAAAGGTGATGATATTGATGCATTGTGTGTTGCACCAAGACATGTTGATAGAAGTGATTTTTTCACCTCATTCTATGATAAGTTGAAATTACAGGAAGAAGTAAAAGATTTAAGAGCTGTTGAAGAGGCATTTGTACCAGTTATTAAACTGTGTTTTGATGGGATAGAGATTGATATTTTGTTTGCAAGATTAGCACTGCAGACTATTCCCGAAGACTTGGATTTAAGAGATGACAGTCTGCTTAAAAACTTAGATATAAGATGTATAAGAAGTCTTAACGGTTTCAGGGTAACCGATGAAATTTTACATCTAGTACCAAACATTGACAACTTCAGGTTAACCCTGAGAGCTATCAAACTGTGGGCCAAACACCACAACATCTATTCCAATATATTAGGTCTCCTCGGTGGTGTTTCCTGGGCTATGCTAGTAGCAAGAACATGCCAGCTTTACCCAAATGCAATAGCATCAACTCTTGTACATAAATTTTTCTTGGTATTTTCTAAATGGTATGTGTTTAGATTATATTAAAATAAAATTGATTGTAGACACTGGGAAAAAAAAAAGAAAACCTCCCCAGTCGAAGGACAGGAATGAACTAATAACCACCACCCAAGGCAACCTAGTGCAATGAAGGAAAAAGAACCTTTTATAAGACACATCCTCATGAAATGCGGAACTCTAGAAGCAAAGAAAAGATCCTAAAAGGGGAGAGGAAAAATAGGTCACATGTAAAGAGGGTGACTGTATGGCCCCATCTACCACAGAGAGTCCTGGCTAAAGTCTCCCGCCCTGCTATTTCTTCAGGCTAGCACCTCAAGGGTCCCAGTCTTGACAATGAATTATACAGTCACCCGAAACATTAAGGAACATAAATCTTAATGGGATTAGACATCTCAATAGCAATAACAGATGTCAGAGGACAGCAGAGCAAAACCTTCAAAATGCTGAGGAAAATGACTTTCAACCTCAAGTTCCATACACAGCCAAAGCACTAACCAAGGATGAGAGTTCATAAAGCATTTCACACAGGCAAGGACTCAATAATTTACCTTCCACAGGCTCTTTCACAGCAAGATGTGCTTCAGTAAAATGAGAGCATGTGGCCAGAAGGACAAAGACAGGAGATGTCTTTGGAATCCTCTTTTGCACCTGCACTGCCTGGAACATGCTTCCCTAACCACTAACTGGCTTACATCACACCCTCTGTGTGTGTGCTCAGTCGTGTCCGACTCTTTTGTGACCCCACGGACTGTAGCCCACCAGGCTCCTCTGTCCATGGAAATCTCCAGGCAAGAATACTGCAGTGGGTTGCCATACCCTCCTCCAGGGGATCTTCAGACCCAGGGATCAAACCCACGTCTCTTGCATCTCCTACATTGGCAGGCGGATTATTGACCACTGCGCCACCTTCTCTACCTCTTTGCTAAATCTCAGCTCGACTACCTCCTTCCTCAGGAAAGCCTCTCTTAACTGCAGCCCTCCATACACATTCATATGATGTTCCTGATGTATTTAATTTACATTTTATTAGTGGGGTACATAATTAATGTCTATTTCCTCCACTAGCTGACTGTCTGCTTCACAGAAAGCAGAGAATGTAACAGTGTGCTCACCACTCTATCCTGTCCACTGGCCCACTGAAGGAGCTCAATAAATACATACATGCATAGAGTGGGGGAATTGTTTCTGGCAGAAAATCTCAAATTTTTATTTACTTTATCATATACACACACACACTCCTTTTGTTTTTAAACAAAAGGAATCATACCATGTAATCAGTTCAGTTCAGTTGCTCAGTCATGTCCGACTCTTTGAGACCCCATGAATCAAAGTACGCCAGGCCTCCCTGTCCATTGCCAACTCCTGGAGTTCACTCAGACTCACATCCATTGAGTCGGTGATGCCATCCAGCCATCTCATCCTCTGTTGTCCCCTTCTCCTCCTGTCCCCTATCCCTCTCAGGATCAGGGTCTTTTCCAATGAGTCAACTCTTCGTATGAGGTGGCCAAAGTACTGGAGTTTCAGCTTCAGCATCATTCCTTCCAAAGAACACCCAGGGCTGATCTCCTTTAGAATGGACTGGCTGGATCTCCTTGCAGTCCATGGGACTCTCAAGAGTCTTCTCCAACACCACAGTTCAAAAGCATCAATTCTTTGGTGCTCAGCTTTCTTCACAGTCCCACTCTCATATTCATACATGACCACTGGAAAAACCATAGCCTTGACTAGACAGACTTTTGTTGGCAAAGTAATGTCTCTGCTTTTCAATATGCAATCTAGGTTGGTCACAACTTTCCTAACACGGAGTAAGCGTCTTTTAATTTCATGGCTGCATTCACCATCTGCAGTGATTTTGGAGCCCAGAAAAATAAAGTCTGACACTGTTTCCACATCTATTTGCCAGGAAGTGATGGGACCAGCTGCCATGATCTTAGTTTTCTGAATGTTGAGCTTTAAGCCAACTTTTTCACTCTCCTCTTTCACTTTCATCAAGAGGCTTTTTAGTTCCTCTTCACTTTCTGCCCTAAGGGTGGTGTCATCTGCATATCTGAGGTTATTGATATTTCTCCTGGCAATCTTGATTCCAGCTTGTGCCTCTTCCAGCCCAGCGTTTCTCATGATGTACTCTGCATAGACGTTAAATAAGCAGGGTGGTAATATACAGCTTTGACACACTCCTTTTCCTATTTGGAACCAGTGTGTTGTTCCATGTCCAGTTCTAACTGTTGCTTCCTGACCTGCATACAGGTTTCTCAAGAGGCAGGTTAGGTGGTCTGGTATTCCCATCTCTTTCAGAATTTTCCACAGTTTACTGTGATCCACACAGTCAAAGGCTTTGGCATAGTCAATAAAGCAGAAATAGATGTTTTTCTGGAACTCTCTTGCTTTTTCCATGATCCAGCGCATGTTGGCAATTTGATCTCTGGTTCCTCTGCCTTTTCTAAAACCAGCTTGAATATTTGGAAGTTCATAGTTCACATATTGCTGAAGCCTGGCTTGGAGAATTTTGAGCATTGCTTTACTAGCATGTGAGATGAGTGCAATTGTGCGGCAGTTTGAGCATTCCTTGGCATTGCCTTTCTTTGGGATTGGAATGAAAACTGACCTTTTCCAGTCCTGTGGCCACTGCTGAGTTTCCCAAATTTGCTGGCATATTGAGTGCAGCACTTTCACAGCATCATCTTTCAGGATTTGAAACAGCTCAACTGGAATTCCATCACCTCCACTAGCTTTGTTCATAGTGATGCTTTCTAAGGCCCACTTGACTTCATATTCCAGGATATCTGGCTCTAGGTGAGTGATCACATCATCGTGATTATCTGGGTCGTGAAGATCTTTTTTGTACAGTTCTTCTGTGTATTCTTGCCACCTCTTCTTAATATCTTCTGCTTCTATCAGGTCCATACCATTTCTGTCCTTTATCGAGCCCATCTTTGCATGAAATGTTCCCTTGTTATCTCTAATTTTCTTGAAGAGATCTCTAGTCTTTCCCATTCTGTTGTTTTCCTCTAATTCTTTGCACTGATCACTGAGGAAGGCTTTCTTATCTCTTCTTGCTATTCTTTGTGACTCTGCATTCAGATGCTTATATCTTTCCTTTTCTCCTTTGCTTTTCGCTTCTCTTCTTTTCACAGCTATTTATAAGGCCTCCTCAGACAGCCATTTTGCTTTTTTGAATTTCTTTTCCATGGGGATGGTCTGTGTAATATGTAATACCTTGCTTTTGATCCAGAGTACTACTATCTACCTAAACAATTGGGGAATCTCCTGGTTTTTAATTTCTTGGCACTAGTGGTAAAGAACCTGCTTGCCAGTGCAGGAGAAATGAGACATGGGCTCGATCCCGGAGTTGGGAAGATCCCTTGGAAGAGGGCATGCTAACTCACTCCAGTCCTCCTGCCTGGAGAATAACATGTACAGAGGAGTCTGGCAGGCTGCAGTCTACAGGGTCTCCACGAGTCGCACAGGACTGAAGTGACTGCACGGTTACCAGCACCTCCTTCTCCTCAAACAACAGCCTCTTTCTCCCACGTCTTGCACAGGGCTAGAGAACTCTGTGGTTTAAGTGCGTAAGAATTACCCTTGTTTTAACCATCCCAAGAGAACCTAAAAAAAAATTTTTAACTACTTAATCCAAATGAATGAAAAAAATCTCAAAACACTTCTCATTACTTTACTGTTACAATGATGTCGCTCTTGCCTCCCTCTTGGGTCTCATTTCCCAAGGGGGAGAGCTGGCTCTTCTCAGGAAAAGAAGAGCGGGAACTGGTCTTTTGTTCTTCTTCTAGTTGTCTCCCCCATGCCCCGTCATACCCTGACTCTTTCTGTACTATCTTCAAGTTGGCCTTTTTACTGCAAGAAAGGTGTCTTGACATCTTTGCAATAAAGGTGGGAATTCATTTCATACAGTGTTTTCTGTTATCAGTGCTGCTTTTATCGGTCTGTCAAATCTCAGTTGCAGGTGCCCATCTTCCATCTTCTAAGATGTAGTGATTCTATGTATGAGTTTTCAGTTCTGCCCCATGGTTCAACATAACTGTAAACATCGCCCAGTAAGTCTGTAAAATGCCATGGCTTTGGAGTCTGACATACCTGGGCTCTGTGCCCTTTATTAGACACGAAGTTTGGGACAAGTTATTTGTCCCTTCTGAGACTCAGTTTCCTCATAATAACTGTACCTCATAAAATTGATTTGCAATTTTAAAAGATGATAAAAGCAAAGCATTTTGCAAAATGCAAGTGTTCAATAAATTAAAATACTGTCGACATCAGATAATGATGCTTAGAGATAAAGACAGAACTCAATTTGGGACAAAAAAATTCCATACCTGAGTCACCACAGCTGCTAACAATAACAATGAGCAAATATGATAATTCAAAGTTCCTTTCTACTGATTGCCAACAATGGATAACAAATAGGACATGTAATGAAGGAAAATCAGAATGGAAGGGAGAAAGTGTAAAAAACACAGAAAAAACTCACAATAGTACTAAGTCAATATCTGAAAAGCAGACTGTTATTTGAAGGACTTTTCCCAAACCAAAACATGATTATTTCGGGCACAAGTGATCCTCTCTTTTACCATTTATTCTATTAGGACAACTAACTGCTCTTTGCTCTCTAGGACCTGCACCCAGCCCATCACCCTCTGCTCCCACAGCCACCCCTCCATCTCACCCTCTGCAGCATCCTAGCCAGCCCTCTGCAAAGGCCTCGATCAAAGGCCATCACCTCCCCGCAGCCTTCGCTAATTCTCCCAGACCGTTACAAATCTCCCTTCTCCTGAATTCTTTATCACCCCCTCGCCCAGCACCTTGGTTGTTTACAGCTCCTTTGCTTGACTATAAGCATCCTGGGGGCAAGGCACAGTATCACTCAGAATTCTCTCCTCCCTCAGAACTGCACGCTACCTTGCTCACAGTGACTGTTCGATAGTATCTCTGAAAGGGAAGAGTTAAGTTCTAGATCTTTGGATCAAAGATGAAAAGCATCCCACTTCTGCAGTGGAAAGTACAATATTTACAAGAATAATATTAATAACAGAGAGAAGAACGGAGTGAAGTCAAATGTGTGAATAAAAACCCAAGTGCATCTTACTACTGAAATTCCAGATAACCCTCCTTTGGTTACTAAAATCAGAAAATGTACAGCTCGAGGCGACCGCTGAAAAAGTCAGCCTTAACTCTGCCTCACTGCCCTCGGTCTTTTAAGGATTTGATTAGTTTTTCCACTTTCTGATTCAGCATTGCCTCGTGCCTCCACTCCACAGCTGGAGCTAAGGCCTGTGATTTGGAAGGGATGATAAATTCATTCACTGAGGAAATTCACACTGTTTCCTCAGCACAAGTTCTAAATATTTCGAAGGCCATGATATTTCACCAGGCCTGGCCATTTGGGTTAAAATTTATTAGTCAAAACAGAAAACTTTCTCATCAGACCCCATATATTCCATTAGGCATGATATATGGTGTCTCTCAATGTCTAATTATTAACTAGAAGTGTAAGTAAATCATTACCAGTATTCGGCTCTGATATGTGAAGACAGAGAGAGAATTAGGCAATCTGACTGCTAAAGAACTTGCTTTTCCTTTCCTTTTCCTATACATAAAAAGAATGTTACAAGGACTAAGTGACTGCACTAAGCCATTCTTCCTAATCTATACCAAAAGGAACAAGGTGCCAGGAGTGCTATTGTTTAGAATTTCCAACAGCCCCCATTTCCAGGATTCTGTCTCTTGGTAAATGGATAGATGTCCTGGTGTGTGCTTGTATATATATATATATATATATATATATATATGTTTTTCTATCTATAAAATAAAAGGTGAGGAGAGGGGTTATACATCCTTTTGGATACGACATCAATCACTGACTATTTCTGGGCATTCTATGGTATTCTATTGTATAATGACACTAGGCTACGTAACATTTGTATTGAAAGAATGAAGAGGAAGTTGTTCAGAATTAGAGACTATTTTGCTAAACAGGCTTTACAAGGAACCAAGAGGGCAGTGCTAAGCTATATTCTGCATTATGTCCTCTAAGGATTAAAAGCCCAGAGGAAACAAACCTCAGCCTCTCCTTCCAGGATTCTCCCTTTAGCCTGCAGACTCCAGTATTCTTCCTCCCTCAGATCAATAGCCCATTGATCTGCCGCCTTTTCAGCATGCCTCCCCCACTCCCTCTCAGGTGCTCGTCTATCTCCATACTTACGGGCATGCGATGCCCCCAGGACGGTCACTTCCTGTAAACACCCTCAAGTTTGCTGTGTGCTGTCCCTTTTTCATACAGATCCATGGTCTGTATGCCATATGGTCCCTCGGGGACTGATGTGTCCTGGAATTCAGAGCTTTCGGGATTTGGGGGAAGGTGATGATACAGTGAATGTACCATAAATGCCCCAGCGAAGCCTGGGGCAGCACCCCAAAGTCAAACACATCAACACCTCTGCAGCAAAATACATGAGTAACCCTACCTAGTGGGATAAATAAAGCATTATAGGTTAATATGCAGGCTTCCCTAGTAGTTCAGTTGGTAAATAATCTGCCTGCAGTGGGGGAGACCTAGGTTCAATCTCTCGGTTGGGAAGATCCCCCGGAGAAGGCAAAGGCTACCCACTCCAGTATTCTGGCCTGGAGAATTCTATACGGTCACAAAGAGTTGGACACGGCTGAATGACTTTCACTTTCACAGGTTAATACGGCTTCAGAACCATTCAGATGTCGCCACCACAATGTTTTGCCAAACTTACAAAAAGAAACAAGCACATTACTGTAAGTTTTCAGTGTCAGAATTGCAGGTGAGGGGTTTTTTAGTGTCAGAACTGCAGGTGAGGGATTATGTACCTCTATTTCCTTGTTAAATCTCAATACCTGCATCCATATGGCTGCAATGACTGGAAAAACAGACAAGATGGACTGAATTGGTTTCACTCACTTTAAAACCATTTCCACTAACCTTACGCGGATCTCCAGTGCTCCCAACTACTCTCTCCTGCTCTGCTCGAGGACGCTGCCGTACCTTCTCTCTTCTCAAACCTCCAGCCCCTGCCCTCAGGTAAGAACCTCACATACTACCCTCCCCATAGCTCCTTGGGAACAAGAGTTCCCACACTCTGTCCTCACGCCCATATCTACACAAGAGCTGTCCATCAGACCAACCCCTCTCTACCTGTGTACACAGCAGCAGCCATTCTCACCTCCTTCCTGCAACGTGCATGACGCCCTCTGTGGGATCATTTCCATCAGAAAACAGTATACAGGATCCCTGATTGGGGAACCAAGATCCCACAGGCAGCTAAGCCTGAGGGCTGCAACTACTGAGGCCGTGGGCTCTAGAGCCCATGCTCCACGACAAGAAGCCTGTGTACAGCCACAAAGACCCTGCACAGCCTAAAAAATAAACAAATGGACGACAACAAAAGCAGCATACAGAGGACATCTACCTGAAACCCAAACGAGAAACCCACTCCTGACCCCTGCTGCCCACTTCTCCCCTTTAGGGCAAGCTTTCTCCAGACTGTCTATGCCATCGCCAACTTCTCTCCCTCCATTCTCTCTTGAACCCACTTCAGCACTCGAACAAAACAGTTTCTGTGAAGGTCCCAACGGCTTCCACATTGCTGAACCAAATAGCCAGTTCTCACTCCTTATCTTATTTGATCTACCTGCAACATTCAACACAGTATGTCACTCTTTTAAGGGGGGAAAAAAAAAGACCTTATTCAGATAAAATGCACATACAATACAGCTCACCAATTTAAACTATGATTCAATGGTTTTGTATATTCACTGAGGTGTGCAACCATCATTAAAATCAATTTCAGAATATTTTCATCACTGTTAAAAGACAGTTTTTTTTTTTCATCAGATACTCCCATTTCACCCCCAATATTGCCAGCCCTAGGCAATCACCTATCCACTTCCTCGCTTCTATCAATTGTGCCTATTTGGAGCATTTAATAAATCATACAAATATGGTCTGTGACTCTCTTGTTTCACTTAACTTACCATAATGTTTTCAAAAGTTTATCCATGTTGCAAGTTTCAGTACTTCATCCTCTTTATGGTTGAATAATATTTATTGTAAGGATATACCATGTTTTGTTTATCCATTTATCAGTTGATGGTCACTTGGGTTGTTTCCTTTATGGCTATTATGAATAACGCTACAGATATTCATGTACGAGTTTTTGTGTGGACACATGATTTTCATTTCTTTTGGGTGTAAACCTAAGAGTAGAATTGCTGGGTCATATGGTAACTCTATGGTTGACTTGAGGAACTACCAAACTGCTTTCCATAGAGGCTGCACCAATTCATATTTCTACCAACAGTGTACGAGGGTTCCAAATTCTCCATATTCTCCCCAGACTTGTTATCATCTGTCTTTTTTGATCATAGCTATCCTAGTGATCATTGTGGTTCTGATTTGTATTTCCCTAAAGACTAATAATGGTGAGCGTCTTACTAGTCGTTTACATACCTTCTTTGGAGAAATGTTTATTCAGGTCATTCACCATTTTTTAGTAGGTTATTTGCTTTTATTATTGAGTTTAAGAGTTCTTTATATATTCTAGATACCAGTCCTTTATCAGATAGACAATTTAAAAATATTTTCTCCCACTCTGTGGGTCTGCTCACTTTTCTGGTAGGACCTTTTGCAGCTCAAAAGTTTTCAATTTCGATGAAGTCCAACGTATCTGTTTTATTCTGTTTTGTCCCTTGTGCTTTTGTTGTCATATTTAAGAAACTATTTCCTAACCCAAAGTCATGAAGATTTACTCCTGTGTTTTTTTTCTAAAAGTTTTATAGTTTTGTTTCTTGTATGTAGGTATATGATCAACTCAGAGTTAATCTTCGTGTAGGAATGAGAGGGGGCTCTAACTTCATTCTTCTGCAAGTGGGTATCCAGTTGTCCTAGCATTATTTGCTGTAAAGACTTCTCACCGCTGTCTTGGCACCCCTGTCGAAAATCAATTGACCATAACTGTAAAGGTTTATTTCTGAATTCTCAATTGTATTCTATTGATCTATATGCCTAACCTTACACCAGTACCACAACATCTTGATTACTACAACTTTGTAATAAGTTTTGAAATTAGGAACTGTGAGTCTTCCAACTTTGACCTTTTTCGAGACTGTTTTGGCTATCCTGGGTCTTTTGTACTCCCATATCAATTTTAGGGTCTGCTCATCACTTTCAGCTGGGATTTTGATACCGATTGTGTTGAATCTGTATATCAATTGAGGAGTATTGTCATTTTAACAATACTTAAGTCTTCTAATCCATAAATTAGAATTTTTCTAATCCATGAAATGGGATGGCTTTCCATTTATTTAGGTCTTTTAAAATTTCTTTCAGCAAAGTTTATAACTTTCTGCATACAGGTCTTTGGGGCTTCAAAGGTAGCACCAATGGTAAAGAATCTGCCTGCCAATGCAGGAGATGCAAGAGACACAGGTTCAGTCCCTGGGTCGGGAAGATCCCCTGGGGTAGGAAATGCCAACCTGCTCCAGGAAACATTTCATGGACAGAGGAGCCTGGTAGGCTACAGTCCATGGGGTCACAAAGAGTTGGACATGACTGAGCGTGCATGCGTGCACGTGCACACACATACACACACCTCACACAACAATATAAGTCTTTCACCTCCTTGGTTATATTTATTCTCGGGTATTTTCCTCATCTGGATGCTACTGTAAATGGAATGGCTTTCTTAACTTTTCAGATTGCTTACTGCTAGTGTACAGAAACACAACTGATTTTTTTGTGTTTATTCTGTATCCTGCAATTCATGATCGAGTAGTTTTCTGGTGGCTTCTTTGGGATTTCTATATATAGGATCATGCCAACTGCAAATAAGAGATACTTTTACTTCTTCTTTTCTAACTTAGATGCCTTTTATTTCTTTCTAACTGCCCTTGCTAAAACCTCCAGTACAATGTTGAATATCAGTGGCAAGAGCACCCTTGCCTTATTTCTAATCTTTGGGGAAAGTTTTCTGTCTTTTACCACTGAACAGGATGTTAGTTATGGGTTTTCATTGATGTTCTTTACTAGGTAAAGAATTCTCTTCTATCCCTATTTGTTGAGTGTTTATCATGAAAGGGTGTCAAACAATTTTCTACATCTATTGAGATGATCATGTTTTTGGCCCTTATAACATTTGATTACATTAATTGATTTTGGATGTTAAAACAATCTTGAATTCCTGGACGAAATCCCACTTAGTTATGGTATATAATTTTTTTTTTTTTCCTGGTGGCTCAGACAGTAAAGAATCCGCCTGCAATGCGGGAGACCGGGGTTCGACCCCTGGGTTGGGAAGGGCCCCTGGAGGAGGGCGTGGCAACCACTCCAGGTTCTTGCCTGTGTGTTGCTGGAGTGAGAATGCTAGTGGATTGTTGACTTCTGTATCTCTATTCATTAGAGATATTGGTCGGTAGCTTTCTTTCCCTGTGATATTTTTGCCTGGTTTGGTATCAGGATGATCCTGGATTTCCTCCTTCTTGGATCATTTTGATGTGAAACCTGGGAAATCACTCTTCCTTTATTTTCTCTCACCGTCTCCAACACCTATACTAGATCCTCTTCATCTCCCCAAACTCAAAATGTTGAATGCCCCAGGACGTGGGCTTTGCATCTCTTTCTCTTTTTCTCTCCACTTTCAATCCCTAAGTGATCTCATCCAGTCTCATGGTATTAAATACAATCTATATGCTGATGGCTTTCAGATTCATCCCTTCAGTTCAGACCTCTTCATGAACTCCAAAATTATATACATAACTATCTCCTCAACAATTCCCTATGACTGCTTCAGTGATATCTTAATATAACCAATTTGGAATAAAAATAATTAAAGTCAGCACAGGTCCATGGGGTCGGGGTGGGGCAGGGTGTGGAATCTCGTGTAACCGAAGCTGAGTTCCAGATTTCTTCTCCAAACTAGCTTCTCTCACTGTTTGTCCCTAGTTCAGTAAACAGCAACTTCATTCATCCAACTGCTCAGACCAAAATCCCTAAAGTCATCTTGGATCCCTCTCTTCCCACACTCCACATACAATCCATCAGTCAAGTCCATCAGTTCAACTGTCAGCATAAACTCAGAGTCCAGCCACTTGTCGGCACTCCCTCTAAAACATCGCAGTCCCATCTACCACCACCTCTTGCCTGGACTGTCATGAAAGCCTCCCGTTTCCTGTTGGCCATCCTGCCTCCTTAGAATTTATTCTCAACACATCAGAGTGATGCTTCAAAAATATTAGTCCAGTCATGTGACTCCTCTGTTCAAAGCTCTCCAGTGGCTTCCCAGTGAAAGCCGAAGCCTTAGGGTGGCCTATAAGCTCCTTCAGGACCCGGCCTCCCATTACGGCTCCGACTCATGGCTCTCCTGTGCCACTCTTTCTTACCTGCCCTCCCCGGGGTACAGCCCTCCCTGTTTCCTAGAACACACTGGCCTCGGCACGGCTCCAACTCATGGCTCTCCTGTCCCACTCTTTCTTACCTGCCCTCCCCAGGGTACAGGCCTCCCTGTTTCCTAGAACACGCTGGCCTCGGCAGGGCCTTGGAGCCTCTGCACTCGCCATTCCCTCTCCCCCAAAACTTGCACAGTCTAGTGCGCACTGCCTCAGGGCTCGGCTCAAGTATCGCTGAATCTCCTGACCACCCTACCTGAGAAGAGCAACCATCCCATCCCTGTCCTAGGCCCCTTCATCCATACCCAGTTGTACTGTTTTCCACTGCAGTATCATCCTGTTTCTAAGACAGTATGCATGTTTCTAAGAGAGAGGGCAGGCCTTTGCTTTGTCCCAGCCCCTCACAGAGCTCCAGGAGGCCTTTCTGTGATGTGTGTGTGTGTGTGTGTGTGTGTGTGTGTGTGTGTGTGTGTGTGTGTGTGTGTGTGCGTGTGTGTGCGTGTGTGTGTGTGCGCGCGCGCGCGCTCAGTCCTGTCTGACTCTTTGTGACCCCACGGACTGTGGCCTGCCAGGATCCTCTGCCCATGGGATTTCCCAGGCAAGAATACTAGAGTGGGTTGGCATTTTCTTCTCCTGGGGCACTTTCTGACCCAGGGACTGAACCCAAGTCTCTTGTCTTGGCAGGTGGATTCTTTACCACTGAGCCACCTGGGAAGCCTCTGTGATGATGTAAGTGTTCGATATTTGCATTGTCCAGTACAACAGCCTCTAGCACATGTGGCTACAGTTCTTGATATGTGACTAGCATGACTGACAGACTGAATTTTCAACTTTATTTTAATTAATTAGCTACAACTGAAATTTAAATAGCTAGCTACATGTGGCCAGTGGCTACTGCATCAGATAGCACAGCCTAGAACAACAGTTACTTGATAAATACATAGTTGATACTCACATATTTGCTGAATCAATTAATGGAAGGAAGAAAGAAATCTGAAAGACTTTTCTTCTCAATTTTTTATTACAGAAAATCTTTAAAAAAACACAGAGGTAGGCTACGGCAAAATGAACATTTAAATACCCATCACCAACCTGAATGCTCTCCCTTCCATCTCCGGCCAGGAGCAGGAAGGTTTTATTATTACTTGCTCTAAGCAAGGGGAAGATCAGGGATCTTTCCCAAAGCAGTATCTCTCTGAAGGGTCCTCTAACCTGAAATAAGTTTCAGTGGATATCAGATTCGCAATACTGGCTTCTAAAAATCACGAAATTCTTGGAAAATCTAAGAGCATGTCTCAGAATCTTTTACAAGTTACTGAGACATGACTTTAGGAATTACGAGTCTGTTGAGAGAAAAACCTGTGTGCCAACAAGTATGTGAGGCACATTTGTGATAAGAAAGCACTATGGAGCTACATGGTTTTGTTTTAATTATTATTTATTTATTTGGCTGTGCCAGGTCTTAGCTGTGGCATGAAGGATTTTTAGTTGCGGAATGTGAACTCTTAGTTCGGCATGTAGGATCTAGTCCTCTGACCAGGGATCGAACCCAGGCCCCCTGCATTGGGAGCTCAGTCTTAGCTATATGAATGTTTTCATATCAAGGACCTGATTGCTCTCGTGCACCATTTATTTTCTTCATTTAAATTTTATTAAAGTCATACTCCGAAAGAGGAGCTAGCTATATGACAAAATTGAGAACTTTGCTCTTGTTAGGACTCCCCCTGGTGGCTGAGACCTTAAAGAATCCATCTGCAATGCAGGAGACCCAGGTTGGACCCCTGGGTTGGGAAGATCCCCTGGAGAAGGGAATGGCTACCCACTCTTGTTTTCTTGCCTGCAGAGGAACCTGGCGGGCTACAGTCCACGGGATTGTAAAGAGTCAGACATAACTGAGTGACTCACACTTTCACTTCTGCTCTCACTAGATGACACAGTTCCTCGGGCAGGGGTTTGTCTTATTAGTCTTTGTAAAGCTAGCATCTGGTATAGCACTTAGTGAAAGCAGCGCATAACCGCATGAAAGTGACTCATGTGAACTGTCACAGTGTGAACATGCAACACTGGATCTTCAGGCTCCTAAACAGCTACGAATCTGAAAACACACAAACGGACTTTAAGTTTGTCAAGTCAAAAGGCAGCGCAATATACTAGAAAGCCAGGGACTTCGCTGGTGGTCAAGGATCTGCCTGCCAGTTCAAGGGACACAGGTTCAATTCCTGGTCGGGGAAGATCCCACATGCCTCAGAGCAACTAAACCGATGCGCCACAACTACTGAGCCTGCATGCTGCAACTACTAAAGCCCCCGCACCTAGATCCCGTGGCCCCACAACTAGAGAAGCCACTGCAATGAGAAGCCCACCACTGCAACCAAGACCCAGGGCAGCCATACGTAAGCAAGTAACTAAATAAGAAAATCAAACGTGGACCAACACCACCTGGATTTCAGTGTCTAAAGATGAGAAGATCCTGCCCTAGTCCCCTAGGCTCTAGTATAAAGGCAGTTTGGAATGGACAATTTTCAGAGACACTATCTAACTTCAGAGCAATTAGGTTCTATGCTAGATCTACAATACACATAATTTTTAAAGCTGTTTTTTAACTTCCCCTTTTATGCTAAGTCACTGTCCCTATAATTTACTTTTAAAGTAAAGCTTTAAGGAGCTACATACACTGAATATAATTTAAAAACAAGACGACATCAAGCCCAGTTTGGTGAACAGGTAGTGGCCCCCTTTCTAATGTGCCAAACTCTTCACTGGAGTCTACTCAAACACTGCTGGAACCCTGTGTCTAACTGACAGTTAACCAGCTGACACTGGGTTCAACATTATATTAGTATAGAAAAGGCAATTTTGGCCACATATTTGCCTAGTAAACTACCACGGGACCACTTGCATTTGAAAAGTTTCTTCGATGGTTTGAGGCCAATTCTTCTTTCTTTCGTAGCTGGTTCCATCAAATGGAGCCTGTTTTAGGCTTTGTTCTGAGGTTTTACCTTTGTCTACACAAAGCAGTAGAACCAAAGTCATGCTCCGGTGTTTTTTTAAAGCAAGAGAACTGAAAGAAACGAGGGCCAGTCGTGTGTGCCTTCCCTTGACGCTGCTGTTTGATGAAATTGCTCGACCTTGCATTTAAAATGTGGCTTTTGTGTGTGCAGGCTCCATAACAGCAAGCCCACGCTAGCTATCAAATGCCGATATTGATACTATCTTTGGGACTAAACACTGACAGACAGACAATGGCAACACAAAAACTAGAATGTATCTCAAATAAAATTCTTGCATAGATTCAAAACATAATCTTGTTATTATTAAAACTGTGGTTTAATTAGACATTGATATTTATTTGGGTTTTTTTTTTTAACTCCTTTATTACATCTTAAGAAACCTAACTAACTCTCTGCTCTAACTTCAACCATAATTCCAGTTTTCAAAATTATGCATTTCCTATATACATCCTCTTTAAAGTCACCAAGAAGATATACATATAATAAATTTTATCAAACTTTTAAGAAACACTATCCACATCTCCAATAGCAGCAACATCTCAAAGTCAAACTAAAAATGAAATACTGCGCTGAACAGAATGGATCTGTTTTCCAGCAACAAATTAAAAGGAGTAGGTTCAAATCAAACTTTAAAGCATATTCTCAGCCATCAACCGAACCACTGGAAAGACACATGCCAACAAGAACACTGTATGGCCGTTAACCGTAGGAATGGCCTTACACATCCCTTATTCACACTACGATCTAAATGCATACAATTAAAGCCACCCTATCAGCCATCCACATTAATCACTGACCAATTTAACTAAAGTAAACCACCCTGTCAGAAAGCTTGCCTCTTCTCTATTTCTTAACATTATCGACTTTTAATAGTTTACCGAATTAGTAATTACTTGTTTATGACATTATCAAATGTCTTAGACATAAATGTCCAGCATGTGGCAGGGTCAACTATAGACATGTCCTGATGGCAGATAAAAGGAGAAATTTAACCCATCAAAGTGGTCATCAAAAGAACAGAACCTATTATGCCTTTCTCCAGATGCTCTTGGTTAAATTCAAAGTGACAGGACAAACCAGATCAAAATAAACAGAGTTAGAAGCAACATACAAAATCCTAATGAACCCTCAGAAATCCAGGTATCGACCTGTCAATATCTAAGTTCAATTAGTCCTTTCAGAGCAAAATACTTCACGAGGTGACAAGAAACTAGTTTGAGGTCTCGGCTATGAAAAGAACAAACCCAGTCACTGGGCCGGGCGCCACCGCCACCGAGCCCGCGCTCCAGAGGCCACACGCCGCAGCTGAAGCCTGCACACGCAGAGCCTGTGCTCCGTACCAGGAGCCACTGCGAGGAGTCCACACACCACAACTGGAGAGCAGCTCCTGCTCACTGTAACTAGAGAAAGACTGTGGGCAGCAATAATTAATTAAAAAAAAATTTTTTTTTTAATGCTTTAAAAAAACCCAGTCACTTTACAGTCACTTTATAGCTTATTGCTAAGTGCAGTCATAGCTCAGCCTGGAGATCTCGGGAGGATGACATGAAGACATGAATCAAGTACCTGTCTAATCAGTCCAGAAGCTGGCACATTACTGCTGCTGCTGCTGCTAAGTCGCTTCAGTCGTGTCCGACTCTGTGCGACCCCACAGACGGCAGCCCATTGGGCTCCGCCATTCCTGGGATTCTCCAGGCAAGAACACGGGAGTGGGTTGCCATTTCCTTCTCCAATGCATGAAAGTGAAAAGTGAAAGTGAAGTCGCTCAGTTGTGTCTGACTCAGCAACCCCATGGACTGCAGCCTACCAGGCTCCTCCGTCCATGGGATTTTCCNACATATAAACTCAGAGTATCCATTAAAAAGAGCTGCCGGGGGACACATGGTTTGCCTGGAACAGCACCCAGCCTGCCATCTGCTCCCACATGTAAATTATCTGTGTTTTATAACCTTTCAATGAAACTTGTTTAAAGAGGGTTGTCTTTTTTTTCTCCTTCTTCAGAAACTCAAGCATAAATTCAGAACTCAATTAAATAATCCCCCAACACTCTCTGTTTTCACGCTAGTGCACATTGGCAGGTGAACTCGCAGGTCTGGGGGAAGAAAACCCCAGCGAGGTGCATTCCGTCCCCCCCACCCAGCCCCCAGCACACGTGCTGGTCTCCCCTGGGAGGGAGCCGCCTGGCCCCATGAGCTGGTGTCTTAGATGCTCTCCAGGTGGGGCTGACTGGCTGCTATGGGGTGTACTTGGTCCCCAGGTATCCCTGGACAGAAGGGCCTGGCTGACACAGTGTGCCCCAGAGCTGTGCCAGACACCAGGGCAGGCAGAGCCAATGAGGAGGCAGCTGCCCACAGGTGACTGGGGCGAGGCTGAACCTTCACAGAAGGCCTCTGTGGGTTGGGGAGTGGTGATCTGAGGGTGCACACCTGCACCACATCTGAAGTGGTCCTTGGAGTGGATCCTTGGATCCTCCACACCCTTGGAGTGCTCCTCAGAGGTGAGGCCTTGGGAGGTGGCAGTGCCCCTCCCTTTCTCTGAGTTTTAAAGGTGGATGGTGCGTCCGATGTCAGGGGAAAGCAGCTGCTGCTGCTAAGTCGTTTCAGTCATGTCCAGCTCTGTGCGATCCTATAGACAGCAGCCCACGAGGCTCCGCTGTCCCTGGGATTCTCCAGGCAAGAATACTGGAGTTGCCATTCCTTCTCCAATGCATGCACGCATGCTAAGTCGCGTCAGTCGTATCCGACTCTGTGCGACCCCATGGATAGCAGCCCACCAGGCTCCTCTGTCCGCGGGGTTCTCCAGGCAGGAATACTGGGGTGGGTTGCTATTTCCTTCTCTAGAGGAAAGCAGACTCACTGTTTAATTTGAAAGTGAGAAGTTAGTGGGATCAGAACCAGATCTGATGGCTGGGTCCTCGAATACAGTCTTGAGAGGAGCTGCATGCCGGGCTCAGGGCCTGTGCTTTCCTACCTGCTGCTGCCCTACCCCGGGCCCCCCTCCCTCTCTGCAGCTCTGCACCACGCCCAGTGGCCGTAGAGGGAGACAGTGAGGGTTGAAGGGGGACTACAGGCAATCAGGCATCGTGCCTCCTTCCTGGGGCCGCACAGTGGAGGCTGAGGAGGAGGATGCCATGGGGTCAGGGCAGTAGGGGGAGGGACTGCTTGAGACCTCCACCCTGCCCACTGCCTTGCAGGAACACTTTCTTCACCTTCACCCCTGCCCAGTCCCAAGAGCCCCTAGATTAAAGAGAAGGGAAACAGGGCCCGGAGCTGCAGCCCACTGGTTCGTGGCTGGCCAGGGCATAGACAGGGCATTAATCAGGGCAGACAGTGGTCCAGCAAGAGAGAGAAAAATACAAGGGCATAGCACAGACCATGCCCTGAGCTGGGCAGAGAGCGAGCTGAGTCTGTGCAGGAGTGGGAGCAGAGAATCAGAGCAGAGTGATCCCCGAAGAGCGAGACCTGGCTGCACTCTGGCTGCCAGCGGGGCAGATGCTGAGCACCTGGACTGCTGTCGGTGGTGGTGGTGGTGGTGTTAGAGAAGCAGACTGGCCGGTTTCGCTCAGCACACCTAACAGCCTGAGCAGTCTGCTGGGCAGGCCCTCCCACGGGGTCTGTATCAGTCACTGGGGTTGCTGTAACAAAGCACCACAGACCGAGGAGCTTGTAAGCAGCTGACCTTCATTCTCATGCTCTGGAGCCTGGGAATCTGAGGTCAGGGTGCCCACGTGTTCTGGTGAGGACCCTCTTCCGGTTGCTGACTGCCGACCTCTCACTGTGTGCTTATGTAGTGGGAGGAGTGGGGAGCTCTCTCAGGCCTCTTTTAGGAGGGCAGTAATTCTATTCATGAGAGCTGGGTGCTCGTGACCTAATTACGCCCCCCCTCCAACACAAACCCCATCTCCTGATACCATCACCATGGGGGCTGTTTCAGCATAGAAATTGGGGATGGGGTGGGGAGAGACACATTCAGACCGTAGAGGGGCCGTGGACAAGGCGGCAACTACCTGTCTGTCTGTCTTAATGTTTTGCTCTTCCTTCCTTCCTTTCAGTTGTTGAGTCATTTAAGAAATGCTCTAAGGAGCTGGGGATGGAAGGCACCCTAGACAGACATGATTCCTACTCCTTGGGCTCGGGTCTGACAGCAACAGCTCAACACAGCTGTCTGTCGGGAAGGAGGGGTGCTGTAGGAGCATACAGCGGGAACCCTAATCCCCAAATGGGATTTAGAAGCTGTCTCAGATGATGTGATGTTTAAACAGAAAGGCAAAGGCAGGAGGCAGGGGGGCATTGTTCTCAGCAGAGGGAACAGATGTGCCGAAGCCAGGGCAGGGGGAGTCTGGTTCAGGATGGAGGCCTGCTGTGGGCAGTGAAGTCTGGCTGGAATGTAATGCAGGGGGCAGGGTCAGGTGGGGTTTCTTGTGAGGCTGGAGGGCCCTGTGGGCAGGAATTGACCTACCAGTGCCCTCAGAACACCAGGCTGAACCCGCAGAGGAACTGTCTTGGAGGGTTGGACGCCTTAACTAAGGCACTACCACCAACCAACTCCCTTCCCCACCCCCACAGCAGTCCAGACACTCCCACCTAAAGGACAGTGCCTGCCTGGTTTAAGAAGCAGACCCAGTAGCAGAAGGGGTGGGGGACTCCCCAAAATGTGCGAGTTGTCCCAACACCAGAAAGTGTAAGAAGTCTGTTCAGGCTTGGATATTTAGAACATTTGGGCTTTCCTTTCCCAGATGGGAGTCCTTAAATGTTGCCATTTCTTCTTTAAGGCACATTAGAGGAATTGAACTCCCCTTATCACTTCCTTGCACCTGGAAGAATCTTAGATAGGAACAGTTGGATATTTTTGGACCTTGAGTGAATTTAAATTCCACATTTAGGCTCCACCACCCATGTTTGATTTCTAATTAGAATGTCACACTTACCTTATGAACACAAGGTGTTGTGCTGAAAACCTTCTGCAAGGGAGGTTGGGGATGTGTGGAAATAAATGTGGCCCATATGGAACAAGAATGATATTTCTGCAGGGGGATTTAGAGGTAATGATCTCTGATAAACTGAACCTTCAAAAGTATTCTTTAAAATCATTATATTTGACTTAATGTGCTTTGTTCACATTTAATAAGGTAGGCAGGGTACCTGTTGTTGCTTTAAAGAAGGTACAAAATATGCAATTATAGATGGCAAAAAGGTACAAATGCATATGAAGCCTGGCGATCTTGCTGGTATTGGGTCAATGGTATAATGTGACTTAGTCACTGAGTAGTTTTGTCCTGGTAACTGCTGCTGCTAAGTCACTTCAGTCGTGTCTGACTCTATGCGATCCCATAGATGGCAGCCCACCAGGCTCCCCCGTCGCTGGTATTCTCCAGGCAAGAACACTGGAGTGGGTTGCCACTTCCTTCTCCAATGCATGAAAGTGAAAAGTGAAAGTGAAGTCACTCAGTCACGTCCAACTCTTCGCAACCCCATGGACTGCAGCCCACCAGGCTCCTCCGTCCATGGGATTTTCCAGGCAAGAGTACTGGAGTAGGGTGCCATTGCCTTCTCCGGGCATGTTACTAGTGTTCAGTAAACATTAGTCCTTCCTCCGTTCTTTGAGAACTCAGGCCTATCAGGTAAAAAATCAACTTTAAATGGCAATACAGACAACATACCTTAAAAGCACCTAATGTCAAAAAAAAAAGTTGCAAACGGGATCATGAAAATGAACAATAGACACTGAAAACATGGCTCTTCCTTCATGGTCATTTGTAACTTTCATATTTTATGAATAATCTCTAGGGATGAACTCTAACAACAACTGAACCAGAGGCGAGCTGATCCCACCAGCGAGTGAGAACTCAGCAACGTTTGAAGCCTGGGAACAGTTTCCCTCCTAAAATCGTCACCACTGGGCACACTGGGCTTTCAGCAGCTCCAAACAAACCAGGAACACAACTAGAAGGTTAATTTTTTTCATTAGAATTGTTAAGAAACCAGGAGTTCAATAAATCATTTGCCTTCAAAGGGAAAAAAAAATTACTTTCTAACACAACATAATGTTTCTTCTGGTTCTGAGAAAATGAAGCTCAGTTATTTACAGAATGAAAAGCATAATACTATAGTGAAGTCTTCCTGTGGCTCACAAATGAAATATTTAACAAACAAAGGTATGGGAAGAACAGGGCTGAGCCTAAAAAATCTTGGATCAAGTACTAGTATGTGACTTTCAGGAAGTTACTTAATGTCTCAGGGACTCATTATTGTGAGGTTCTTTTCAGCTCAAAAAAAGTACCATTACAGTATCTGATACTCTCCAGTCCTCTACATACATACTCCATATGTATTTGCTTATACACACACATACACACTCACATGTACCTTTATTAAATAACACAGACATATTTTTTAAGTTGTAGTGATTTAAGGCCCATTATGAAACAAAGAGTGTGAGTGTGTATGTGTTGCGCGTTCTGATCCTGAACACCATTCTCAGTGGTGAGGGCATTTACACAGCCTCGAGACACATGACTTAACCAAGTAAGCCTTTAAACCCTTACAATGAAACATTAAAATTCAATGTGGCTATAATCTCTTCCTTAGAAAACATGGACCCAAAGAGTCTGGCTTCAAGTATGGTTAAAAAAAAAAAGGCAAAACATTATTATATTCACCACCAAGCTCTTCCAAACAACCAACCGCATCAAAAAACACAAATGAAAACTCACAGGCCCATTGTAATACATTGTACCACTTCTGAATGCAACACTTAGCTCAGGCTTACCACCCTGACAAATAAAGGAAAGCACTTTATGAAGCCAATTTAATTGGGAGGTGACAGAAAACATACAGCCATTTTCTTTGCCTTATCATTGAATTGGCTTCAGCTCCAATCTCTGGTAAATCCCACTCAACAGAAGAAATTAACCAGGTCAGCAGAACAGGTGCTACGTTGTGTCTGTCAAGGGCCTGGCATCACCACAATTACTTGCACACAATGAAGCGGTAATCTTTACAGATCATCTCTCCCAAGAAGCATATTGGGGGAGGGGGAGGAAAACTGAAGGGAGGCAGGGGGTAGATGTGTATAAGAGACAGCCTTTATTACATCTTAAGAAACCTAACTAACTCTCTGCTCTAACTTCAACCATAATTCCAGTTTTCAAAATTATGCATTTCCTATATACATCCTCTTTAAAGTCACCAAGAAGATATACATATAATAAATTTTATCAAACTTTTAAGAAACACTATCCACATCTCCAATAGCAGCAACATCTCAAAGTCAAACTAAAAATGAAATACTGCGCTGAACAGAATGGATCTGTTTTCCAGCAACAAATTAAAAGGAGTAGGTTCAAATCAAACTTTAAAGCATATTCTCAGCCATCAACCGAACCACTGGAAAGACACATGCCAACAAGAACACTGTATGGCCGTTAACCGTAGGAATGGCCTTACACATCCCTTATTCACACTACGATCTAAATGCATACAATTAAAGCCACCCTATCAGCCATCCACATTAATCACTGACCAATTTAACTAAAGTAAACCACCCTGTCAGAAAGCTTGCCTCTTCTCTATTTCTTAACATTATCGACTTTTAATAGTTTACCGAATTAGTAATTACTTGTTTATGACATTATCAAATGTCTTAGACATAAATGTCCAGCATGTGGCAGGGTCAACTATAGACATGTCCTGATGGCAGATAAAAGGAGAAATTTAACCCATCAAAGTGGTCATCAAAAGAACAGAACCTATTATGCCTTTCTCCAGATGCTCTTGGTTAAATTCAAAGTGACAGGACAAACCAGATCAAAATAAACAGAGTTAGAAGCAACATACAAAATCCTAATGAACCCTCAGAAATCCAGGTATCGACCTGTCAATATCTAAGTTCAATTAGTCCTTTCAGAGCAAAATACTTCACGAGGTGACAAGAAACTAGTTTGAGGTCTCGGCTATGAAAAGAACAAACCCAGTCACTGGGCCGGGCGCCACCGCCACCGAGCCCGCGCTCCAGAGGCCACACGCCGCAGCTGAAGCCTGCACACGCAGAGCCTGTGCTCCGTACCAGGAGCCACTGCGAGGAGTCCACACACCACAACTGGAGAGCAGCTCCTGCTCACTGTAACTAGAGAAAGACTGTGGGCAGCAATAATTAATTAAAAAAAAATTTTTTTTTTAATGCTTTAAAAAAACCCAGTCACTTTACAGTCACTTTATAGCTTATTGCTAAGTGCAGTCATAGCTCAGCCTGGAGATCTCGGGAGGATGACATGAAGACATGAATCAAGTACCTGTCTAATCAGTCCAGAAGCTGGCACATTACTGCTGCTGCTGCTGCTAAGTCGCTTCAGTCGTGTCCGACTCTGTGCGACCCCACAGACGGCAGCCCATTGGGCTCCGCCATTCCTGGGATTCTCCAGGCAAGAACACGGGAGTGGGTTGCCATTTCCTTCTCCAATGCATGAAAGTGAAAAGTGAAAGTGAAGTCGCTCAGTTGTGTCTGACTCAGCAACCCCATGGACTGCAGCCTACCAGGCTCCTCCGTCCATGGGATTTTCCAGGCAAGAGTACTGGAGTAGGGTGCCATTGCCTTCTCCGGGCATGTTACTAGTGTTCAGTAAACATTAGTCCTTCCTCCGTTCTTTGAGAACTCAGGCCTATCAGGTAAAAAATCAACTTTAAATGGCAATACAGACAACATACCTTAAAAGCACCTAATGTCAAAAAAAAAAGTTGCAAACGGGATCATGAAAATGAACAATAGACACTGAAAACATGGCTCTTCCTTCATGGTCATTTGTAACTTTCATATTTTATGAATAATCTCTAGGGATGAACTCTAACAACAACTGAACCAGAGGCGAGCTGATCCCACCAGCGAGTGAGAACTCAGCAACGTTTGAAGCCTGGGAACAGTTTCCCTCCTAAAATCGTCACCACTGGGCACACTGGGCTTTCAGCAGCTCCAAACAAACCAGGAACACAACTAGAAGGTTAATTTTTTTCATTAGAATTGTTAAGAAACCAGGAGTTCAATAAATCATTTGCCTTCAAAGGGAAAAAAAAATTACTTTCTAACACAACATAATGTTTCTTCTGGTTCTGAGAAAATGAAGCTCAGTTATTTACAGAATGAAAAGCATAATACTATAGTGAAGTCTTCCTGTGGCTCACAAATGAAATATTTAACAAACAAAGGTATGGGAAGAACAGGGCTGAGCCTAAAAAATCTTGGATCAAGTACTAGTATGTGACTTTCAGGAAGTTACTTAATGTCTCAGGGACTCATTATTGTGAGGTTCTTTTCAGCTCAAAAAAAGTACCATTACAGTATCTGATACTCTCCAGTCCTCTACATACATACTCCATATGTATTTGCTTATACACACACATACACACTCACATGTACCTTTATTAAATAACACAGACATATTTTTTAAGTTGTAGTGATTTAAGGCCCATTATGAAACAAAGAGTGTGAGTGTGTATGTGTTGCGCGTTCTGATCCTGAACACCATTCTCAGTGGTGAGGGCATTTACACAGCCTCGAGACACATGACTTNTACACATCTAGATGTGTATAAGAGAGGGGAATTGGGGTCGGGGGGGTAGTGCGAAGAAGAAGAGGAATAGGAGGCAAAGAGAAAAGGCAAGAAAAGAAAATGAATGTGCAGCTGCCTGGCGGCTCAGCAGATGTCGACTGTGATGTACGAGGCTGGGATAAGCTGTCGTAGCCTGCTGCCAAAGAGTGGTAAGTGATTAAAGCCTGCACACTTCTAAGCACCATATTTAGAATCTGCGGGGTTTCAAGCCTTGCACCCATTCCTTGCTGTGCTGCCAGATGTTGGCAACTGGTCCAGTTCCTACTGACTGTGCATGGATGGCAGCAGTTGGTGCGGCAGCAAAGCAATCTGGAATGCTTCCGGAGATGCTGTACATTAACAAGTGTCACCCATCATTCACCTTTACAGAAGGCTGAAACAACTCCAATTTGCTGCCACTTCCCTCTTGGGAAACAGCCAAGATAAAGTTGTGCCTGGCAGCCCCATTTGTTTCACTCAGGTGTTTCAGCTGCCTCGCTGACCTCTATTAGTTTAAGTTTTAATTTAGATTAACCCCAGCACCCCAATTAACCAGCAAGGGGAAAAGCGAAGATGTGACTAGTCATAACTGAAATCAGAATTTATCGAAGTTAAAATTATTAATTGGGATGAATGGCCAATCAAGTAATGCTATTTCTTTTTAAGCAGACCTCCAGGCCAAAAAAAAAAAATCTTTCAGACTGAGGATTGCCAGTGGAAGCAGCTTCCCCCAGTAATTTCAGTTTATTTCATTAGGCCTATTTAATTTATGATGCACTTTCTATCGAACAATGTACACTTCAATTAATGAAGACTGGAACATTTTGGATTGTCTCCCATGATCTCACACACTCACACAGCATTAGTATCCCATGTCGGGTACTCTCTTAGACATTCTAGAGGAAAACAGAGTTCCCTATTCTTCTGACAAATGGACATAATAATAGAAAAAAAGGAAAAAAGAATCAAGACCTCTGACTGGACCACCTGAGGCCACACACCAATCCTCTTGCCTCCACCCACTCATCATTACTTTTAAGACACACAGCAATAATTCTATGGAACATCAGAGTGAACAGCAAGATAAATTTTAAAAAATCTCTCTCTTTTTTAGGGCAAAACCAGAGGTTTCCTCAAAACAGAATCACTTTTTCTACTTTCTTCACAGTATAGTTTTCCTATGTTCCTTCCTTCGTACTTCCATATACTACACAGGACTGTCATTATGGCTACACCTCCAACAAGCATTTGAAAAGTCTTCCATAAAAGTTAACAAAGATCACTGTGACAAGTAATGACTCAACCAAAACTGAGCAGCATCCCTGACGCTCCAGAGCTAGAGAGGGGACAGCCTACAGCACATTTCATTAAGATGTATGACTGATAAAAGAGACTCAGGATTAGAGGAAATTATTTTAGTTCTTTAGAATAGCCCAGATGTTTAGTCTACCTTGATAGTACAACCATCATCAGAAAGATCAGCAGATGACAGGGGCAGGGCAAGAACAAGGGGAATGACTGTGAGGAGACCCTGAGAACTGGACTAGATTTCAACCTCTAGCCAATTCCTTCTGTCTTCAAAGCACTACACTATGATTATAATCAACAGTAGCAGACAACCTCAGTACATACTTAACTGATTTGAACATGCACACACACAAGAACATTTTAAGAGAAGGGATGTAGTATGACAGAAGCAGAAGTGCAATTCAAGAATTCTGGGATCCTGGCCTTTCAACTCCATGTCCTTACCTACCAGTAACAGGACAGGAAACCAAACAAAAAATACATCCTCCAGGAACATCATCAAGAGTGGCTGAGAGAGAATAAATCATCTGATGCAAAGACACTGAAACTGCTCTACAATAACTTATACTCTGCAACAACGAACAAAGAAGCTGTAGCTACTTTCATTTCAGAAGGAAAACTATAAAAGCAAAGTAACACCTCCAGAACTACACAGCAAGTCGATTCTGAGTACATGTTCAGAAACCCTGCTGACTGTGTCCTTCCAAAGTACGATAGCTACCTTTAGGTCAGAGATTTCTATCCGGTGTCTTAAAATGCTAACGCCTGATTTATAACAAAAGAAAGGAGAGTAAAAATCATACCTGGTGATAAAAGTCATCATCATCAAAGATTTCTTCATCCAAGTCCTTCAGGTGGGCATTGGCAGGGGCCTCAGGAAGGATCTCCTACATCAACGAGAAGGAAAGAGTGAATCCCAGTGAGGTTACCAAAGTAATGCAGTGACTATAAAGAATGTGTAGAACAGTAAAAGCACTATCTTCCTTAAGATATAAAGAGCTCTTACAGTTAAAGAACAAAAATAATGCCGTTGAAAAATGGGCAAAACATTAATAGGCACTTGACAGAAAAAAACACAAATACTCAATGGTTATATGAAAATATATTTAATCTCATTCTAATACATGCAAATTGAGATGAAAAAACATCATTTTTCACCTCTAAAACAGGCAATCTTCAGTAATGGAAAATACAGCAGCCTTTTTGAGGCAATTTTACAACATCTATCAGAATTTAAAATGCATATTCTCTTTAATATTTCCACTTCTAGAAGTGTATCCACATGTTCACATAAAAACGAAAACATATAAATGCTCAGGAATGTTTCTTATAGCACTGTTTCTAAAACTAGAGAAAACATAAATATCCACTGTTCAAATAAATTATAGTACACATCCATACAATAGAATACTCTAGCCATTAGAAAAACTGAGGTAGATCTCTATGTAATAGCCTGGAAAAATATCTACAATAATTTAGAAAGCTGTAAGATTTTATATATAATTTATATATTTATACATATATATATATATATATCTCCATTCCATTTAGTTAAAAAAAAATAGACAATTTTTTTTTGTTTTTTTGGCCATGCCGTGCAGGCTATGTGGGATCTTAGTTCCCCAACCAGGGATCGAACCCATGCCCACTGCATTGGGAGCATGGGGTCTTAACCACTGGGTCAACAGGAAAGTTCTAAAAACCGTATTTTTATGAACGCGTATATGTGTTATATATGTGTGTGTCTGTGTCTGTGTAGAAAATACCTAAAAGCTTGTTACAACTACGAACATTGATTAAACCTAAGGAGTGGAATTTTCAGGCTAGGGGAATTTTACTTTTCATTTAAAATTCTTCTGAGTTTAAGAAATACATATTAAGTATATATTTCTACTATAAATAAAAGAGTTTCCTTCAGACAGAAGAATCTGCCTATTCCAATTCTGGATCCTTTCCTGGAGCATATAAGCATGCAAAGGAAAGCCTGAAGTACACACTCAACTCAATATTAGTGCTTCTAAAGAAGAAGCTTTAAAACTGAATTTTAAAAACTGAATTACAAACGCTTCCATGACCAGACTCATATCAAACTCAAAATTAAGAGAAGGTTATGATGTGGGGTGGGAGGTGGGAGGGGGGGGTTCATGTTTGGAAGTTCATGTACACCCATGACAGATTCATGTCAATGTATGTCAAAACCAATACAGTACTGTAAAGAATAATAAAGTAAAAAGAAAAAAAGAAAAAAAAAATAGAAGGCTATACACAAGTTAATAATAGCTTTATTCATTATTATTTTTTGTTTAGGAGAAAGAGTGGCTTTATTTCTTTGCCAGGCAAAGGGGTAACACAGTAGGCTAGCACCTCAAGAACTGTGCCCCAATGGCTTCATTTTTTAAAAACTTTCCCCTCCCACATCATCTCAGTTTCTCAAACAAAGCAGTGCTTCCTCCCCCCTTTCTTTTGTTTATTTCTTATACCCCAAGGAATACCTACAAGGAGGTGAGCAGATCGTCCAGTTAATTAGCCTCCTTTAGGAACTGCTCCCGTAATCACCATGCATCAGAGTCCTTACCGGCTGCCCTGGCAGACTCTCAGGGACAGGCTGGACTGCTGGCTCAGGTTTGCCAAGAACTCGGTAGACAGAACGCTTGGTCTGTGTTCTTCGAAGTAATCTTTCTTTGTCCATCAGAATATGATCTATCTGAGTCAAGATTGAGCGTTCAAAGGCACCAAAACCCTGCAACAATATCAACCAGTGTCAGATAATGCACAGTCTCTGTAGAAGCCAGCAACGTTGGTTTCTCTATCTTTCTGTGTCAGCAGAGAAACAGACAATCCTCTTTCTAGGAGGAACTTTCGTTTAAAGGCTGAGTATGTGAATGGCTGTGATTATTCTCAGAAAAAAATTAAAAATTAGTCTTAAGCAGGTCACATTACTTTCCTATACCAAGAGATTAACTTCTGCTCCTTTAATATTAATTGTGGTAAATCCGTTTCTTTAAAGTATTTTGTTTTTCTAACACTTACAAGGCCACCATTTCTAGACTTAAAACACTCCTCACTAATAAAGTTGAAAACCCACGCCTGAATGGTATAAACCTCAGTGGTAGGAGTTCAGTAAATTTTTCCACAGAAATGACAGATGACTACCACATCAAGGCATCATCCATACAAGGGAGCTGTGGCTCCAATTTCTCACGGCCGCTTCAGGTTGCCGCGACCTGCCTCACACATTCTCACACACACACACACACACACAGGCGCCCATGCTTGCCTTCCCCAGCTTTCCAGAAGCCAGCTTGGTCTTATCGTGCCACTTCTGGAGCGTGCGGTTCCTGTAGACGGTGAAGTCGGCGAAGCGCTTCGCCATGAAGCTGGGGTACTCCTCCACCTCCAGCTTCCTCTTTGCCGGGCCCCTCCTCTGCAGCTTCTTCTTCTCCTCTACGAGCTCTTCGTCACTGGAAATCTCTTCTTCACTGGAAAATCCAGTAAGAGTCCAGTGGAAATAAACGTTACCTGGGTAAAACCTAGGCCCACGTGCAGTCAGGAGTATTCCCTCGTGGCCCAGTGGCTAAGACTGCACTCCCAAAGCAGGGGGCCCGGGTTTGACACCTGGTCAGGGAACTTGGTACCACATGTGGTAACTAAAGATCCCATGCAGCCAAACAAATAAATAAAAAAAAATTTTTTTAAGAGTATGGCTTTTTTTTTAAGAGAGCATTCATGCAGTCAAACAAAAACTTCTGTACTTTTTCAAATAAATATAAAAATAGGTGGTTTCAAAAATATTTTTAAAAGGTAAGCAAACCATAAAAGTAAATGAGGTTATTAAAAACATTATCAGAAATGCACATGAACCAGGCCTATACTGTTATATACTGTTATACTGTTACAGGAGGGTCTTTAAAAATTAAACACATAATCATACTTTTATGACCTTAATCCCCAAATCAATAAGGGAAATATGTCTCTCTGTAACCAATCATTCGGGAAAGCTGAATAGTATTAGTTGAACCAAATGAAGAGGAGCAGAACGTGAAGAAAACTCAAAGCAATAGGCCACAGAACCCAAGCTAGACTGCAATGCCCTCAACCACCTGAGAACGTACCGGAGCCCCCAGTTAGAACCAGCTGCACTCTGTGGACTGCCGACCCCAACACCCAGGAAGTGCTTCCTGCATGTGAGCTCCTCTCCTCTGTCCTTCAAACTAACTCAATGGAAAGGACTGGAGCGGAGCTGAAGCGCAACGGAAAACAACAGGCAGGTAGCACTTGCAGCAGGCTCAGCCAGAGGGAGAGGTCAAGGAGGGGGGTGACCCTTCATCAAATGTGATCATTTCAGGAAGGGAAAAAAAGATTTATTCTGCTATTTTCCAAAATGTTTCCACCCGTCAAAATAACTGCTTCTTCCCTTACTAAAAAGTTGATGGTTGCAACTGGCAATTCCATGTACGGGCAACAAAGGGCTTCGTAAACATCAATTAAGCATTCATACTAAAAATGTGCTTTCACCAATAATTTCACTAGATCTAAAAAAAGGCAAGTTTGGGGAATTCCCTGGTGGTCCAGTAGTTAGACCTCAGTGCTCTCACTGCCAGAGCTCTGGGTTTGATCCCTGGTCAAGGAACTAAGATCCCACAAGCTGAGAGGTGCAGCCCCCTACCCCAAAAGGCAAGTTTTTTGCAGAAGTTTACAAAGGTAACTGGGCTTCCCAGGTGGCTCAGTGGTGAAGAATCCACCTGCAATGCAGGAGACACAGGTTGATCCCTGGGTTGGGAAGATGCCCTGGAGGAGGAAATAGCAACCCACTCCAGTATTCTTGCCTGGAGAATCCTATGGACAGAGAAGCCTGGCGTGCTACAGTCCACGGGGTCATAAAAAAGTTGTGACCTACCTAGCGACTGAGTATGCACGTGTGCACAAACACAATTAGGCACAACTACAAATAAAAATCCAAAAGAGAATTCCCAATTTATATGCCATCCTGGCTACCAATTAAATGTGAAAGGCTCTTTCTATTGAATAGTTTACTATCATTAAGAAGTCTGATATCTTCTGGAAGGACCTGACTTTATAAACAGTGGGAAAATATTCAGATGCAAAGACAGCAATTCCATAGTTCCATTCCTCCTTACCTTTCTGCTTTGGGTTTTGTCCCATCTACGAGATACCTAGTGTCTGGGTACTGGAAAAGCAACTCTTCCTGGAGATCCACCAATGACCTCAACAGTGCTTTAAGTGCCTTGTGACCTGGGAAATAAAGCAGAGAAAAGGAACAGTTAATTACCGACAGTGCTCCAAAGCAGGCGATGCCTCTGACGCCTGCCTCCTGAGTAGTACTGGCCGGGGCGGGGGTGGGTGTACAGGACTGGCCGGGCCTAAGAACTCTCTGAAATACAGAATTTCTGAAAGGAAATAACAGTGCCTACCTCCTAGAGTCTTTGTGGAGAACAAGCAAGGAAACATGTGTAAGAAACTTAAAACATCTGCAATAAATTCTGAGTTCTTAAATTTACTAAGTTTGACAAAATCCTTCCTTGTCTGTCATCATAAGCAATCATTTTCTTCCTCTGGTGTTGCCCTCTCAGTTATCTTTCTACAGGTTGCCTCTTGGATTATCCCTTTATCAACTGGTTCCTTAAGCAATACCTTCTCTTTTCCCCCCAGAAGCACAACTTAGTCCTAGGATTCCTATCACCACCACCTCCCTTCCCTGAGAGATCTTCTCTGCCTCTGGTGTGAGCTGCCACCTCATTCATTCGATCTCTCAACGTTTACCCTTATGGAAAGTTCCTGTTCACGAACACACACCCCAGTTAATGACCCTGTTCGCAATACAGTCATCGCTCTGTATCCTCACGAGACTGGTTCCAGGGCCTCTCCCCCTGGGTAGCAAAAACCCACAGATGCTCAAGTCTCTTACTTATATCAAAGGGCCTAAGTTGCATATAACCCATATAACCTACCCATATCCTCACACATTCTTCAAATCATCTCTAGATTACTTACAACAACTAGTATAATGTAAATGCTACATAAATTGTTGTGAATATGATACAAATACCGTGGAAATGGTTGTCAGAGTACTGCAAATTTTTGGAACTTTCTGACATTTTTTTTCTTTCCAAATATCGTTGGTTCAAAGTTGGCTGGATGCAGGCATGTGGAACCCCAGGCTCTGGGGCGTCCAGTGTACTGAATCGTCTGTTGGAAATCTGCTCACCGGGTGCATGTTCTCACCCGGTTCTCCTCACAGCCAACAGGATGTGTTCGTAATAAAGCTGGTCGGGATCAAGTCTGACGTCAATGACCAAGAGCTTTCAGAATAAAAACTGGCTCTCTGAGAAAGGAACTCTTACCTTCCTTATCAGCATAATCCTACTAATTCTACTAAAGGGGCTAACTAGACGCTGATAATTACTAGTTATGTTTTGATAGCACCCAGACATCTCTTTATAATCAAATTCTCACATTTCCAGCCACTAAGAAAATCTCCACTTGGTTGCTCCATCACTCCCTCAAACACACCATGTCAGAAACAAAAGTCTTTTCTTCCAATCCAATACTTCTCCTTTCTCTGCTTCTCTCGTCTCTGTTTAATTTTCATAGGCAATCACTGACATTTTGGTGCCGGTATTCAGCATACTCGATCAGTGGCTAAACCCTGTGTTTTCCACACATATTATCACTAAGAGTTGTCCATTTGTCTCTGGCTATGCTTCTATCAGTCCTTCCCTAGTTCCCTTAAGGAAACGTCATCTTCTTTCAAGCGTCCTGACTCTCACTTAGCAGACCCTATATTCATTTCTTGGGCTTCATTTCATTCATTCATTTCATGGCTCATCGGTAAAGAATCTGCCTGCAATGCAGGAGACCCGGGTTCGATCGCTGGGTCAGGAAGCTGCCCAGGAGGAGGGCATGGCAACCCACTCTAGTATTCTCGCCGGCAGAATCCCATGGACAGAGGAGCCTGGCGGGCTGCAGCTGTCGCACAGAGTCAGATACGGCTGAAGCAACTGAGCAGCAGCAGCAGCACATTCACTTCTGCTTCACATTCCAGACTCACCAGCTCACACAAACTTCAGTTTACCTGATTTCCATGAATTTGATTCTGACTCTTCTGCTTCTACTTTGTCCAGCCTGAGTAACTTCCTCACTATTTTGCATCCCAGCCTATTTTATCACTGGGACACCAACACATGACTCAGAGCAGTTCTCCAAACAGATCATGCTGTAGCATCCCATTTCACTGTAAGGCTAAGAGTTTACCTGAGAAAGCCGCCCTGGATTGGTCAGAGGAACTCAGTGACCTAACAGCTACTTTGCATTCCTCCAATAATCTGCATATAAGACTATATAAATACAACTTCCCTGTTTATAAGTAGCATAAGATCCTTGATCATTTATCATTTATAAATTCCACATTCTAATCCTTTTATAATCAGTACATATCTATATCACTTGGGAGGACCTGCAATCTCTGAAGAAATCCAAAATGCCTTTTGTTCCAACCCAAGATTCTCAACCTGTTCCTCTGAATCTTAACAAAACTTTCCACCAAATATAATGATAAAAAATTATTCTCAAGAAGAAAAAATAATACAGAATTATTCCTCTGATAGTTTTGGGGAAATGGATTAAGTATAAATAGATGAGAAGTAGGCAAGAAGAAAAAAAGAATAAAGACATAACAATTTTTTCTTTTTTAGGTCATAGCACACAGCATGTATGATCTGAGTTCCCTGAGCAGGCATCAAACCTGCGCCCTCTGCATTGGAAGGACAGAGTCTTAACCACTGGATCACCAGAGAAGTCCTAGACATAACAATTTCAAAGACAAGAATTACTTTAAAGTCTAAACGTGCTAAGTGTGTAACTTCCCAGATGGCTCAGCCAGTAAAGAATCTGCCTTCAATGCAGGAGATACCAGTTCTATGCCTGGATCAGGAAGCTTCCCCTGGAGGAGGAAATGGCAACCCACTCCAGCATTCTTGCCCAGAGGATCCTATGGACAGCGGAGCCTGGCAGCTACAGTCCATGGGGCCTCAAAGAGTCGGACACGACTGAAGCAACGTAGCACATGTGCACGAGCTAAGTGTGTAACTGGAATAATGCAAAAGTGTGTGTGTGTGTGTGTGTGTGTACAGAAAATAATGACAATAGTGAGGAAAGCAAAGAATAAAAATGGCAACTACAAACATTATGTTACCATCAGTGAGCACCTATGAAAACAGCTGAGAATTATAAACAGAGAGTCCATAACAGCTAAGGTTCTGAAAGTATGTTATAGCAAGAAACTTAAAATAGGAGAGACACTAACACTTGTAAGGAAGCCCATGAAAACAGAAATCTCATCTCATCCCAATTCTATGCAAGTATGAACCATTGTTTTTCCTCCTTTTCTAGAAATAGCTATTTGTTAAGACAGCCCATGTTTTCCAAAGTGAAACCACAAATCAATTTTGCATCTGCAAAGTGGTCCTCAAAATTCCCAAGACTAAATCTTGAAAATATTAGGCTATGCAAAATAATCCAGTTGCAAACGAACATATATTGTGTGATTACACTTTATAGGAGGAATGTAAAACTACAGGCACATTCACAGACAAAAACCAGAAGAGTGGCTGGGGAGAGGCGGGGATGTGGACTCACTGTTTAATGGGTACAAAGTTTCAGCTTGGGATGATAAAAAAGTTTCCGGAATGGACAGTAGTGATGATGGGGGCAGGACAAGGTGAATGTACTGGCGACTGAGCTGTACTCTTTAAAATGATTAAAAACAGTCAATTTTATGCCATATCTATTTTACCACAATTTTTAGAAATACTTAACTAATTCCTAAGGCTGAAGTAATAATAACTCTACCTCCCCAGTCTATCTCTACACAGAGAGCCTAGTCTGAAAGAACAATGGAATGTTATTCAGCCTTAAAAAGGAGGGGAATTCTGACACATGCCACAACATGGATGAGCCTTGAGGATACTGTGCCAAGTGAAATAAGTCAGTCCCAGAAGGGCAAATACTGTATCATCCCACTTATATGAGGTATCTAGAGTAGTCTAATTCATAAAAACAGAGAGAAGAATGGTGCATGTCAAGGGTTAGGGGGAGAGGGAAATGGAGAATTGTGGTTTACTGGGTACAGGGTTTTAATTTCACAAAATCAAAAAGTTCTGGCAATTGGATGTACAACAATGTAAATATACTTAACACTATTGCACTGTACACTTAGAATGGTAATTTTCATGCTATGTATCTTTTTGCCACAATAAAAAATAATTGTAAGAACAGGAAAAACAAGTACCTGTCCCTAACTTCCTCCAGGTACCACGTGTCCATGATCTAAAATAGGAGATCAAGAACCATGCAGAGAAGCAGCTGCAAAGCAGTCCATAACGTTTATGGCTGCTTGCCCCCAACAAGCAAATCATAATTTGACTCTCACATGTAACATAACCAAGAATTGTGAAAACATCCAACACAGAGACTACTACTTTTAAGGGCCACTTTCAAGTAGCTATACAAGCCCTTTTATTTTGTTCAAGTCAGTTTAAAAAAATCCGTTGCAGATATATTAGACAGCATATCAATCCAACGAGAAGGCAGAGAGCCAATATCAGTAAATCAAAGTGTGCCTTTCTGTTAATACTCTCTCATACGTCGTCATTTTATACACCCCTTCACCCAGTCAGAAAGTAGCCCTGAAGTGTTTAAGCTCCACTCAGGGATAGCACCACCATGCATCAAAGTGTCAGGAGACCTACCAGAGATAAAATCTGCAATTCTGTGCTTCTAACCACCACCACCACCCCCCCCCAAAAAAAAAAAGTTTATCCAAGTCAAGTCATCAGTGGTCAATACATGGACAACCTCCTGTAAAGAGATTTAGAAGCCAGAACCCAATTCTCATTTCTTTGCAGTATTACGGTCACATTTCCTTCCAGTGAAGTTTTATGTAAAACCTGAAGAAACAATGAGCAATCCTCTGCTGGACGCGGCTGGCCCCCTTGAAGCCACAGTTGACCAGGGTGAGGAAAGACGCTCTCCTGAAGGCTCAGATCCCACAGTGAGTTCTTCCCAGTCCCAGACAAAAACGAACCACACCAAAGAACTCTATCACTCATACAAAGTTGAATTCCATTTGTTCAACCCTATGAATGATCAAGGGAATGGAATCAACACTTTCTAATTCACCTCTAGCTTCTCTGCCAGAGTTCAAAGCTAAGAAAAGCAGCAGAGATGCACATATACTTTCTTCTCTCTCCCTCCTGGCACGTGGCCACAAAACAAGCAGAGACTGCCAAGGACATATATGTTTATTTTGTCCTACCTGGTCCATTTCCAGAGGCCTTTGCCTTAAGAGGAGATTAAGAAGGACACATGACTGACCTTATTACCAAGACTCAAACTAAGCACCCAGGCACCAGCCTTAGAAATAATTTCCCAAGTAAAGAATAAATGGAAAGAGTATTTTACTGAGGGCTAGGAGCCCTGGATTTTAACAGAAACTATCCCTAACTAGTCATTTTCCACTGACTGGGCCCCCTCATTTAATCTCTTCGAGTCTGAATGATCTTATCTACACCATGCAGATAATCCTTTGCCTGGTTACCTTGCAGAGCTAAGGCAAAAAATAACAAATGCTTGTATATATTAAGGTATGCTGCAAATGTTTAAATGCTATAAAATAGAAAGTATATTACTATCACAAAATCGGCATCTTTCACACAGCGAAAATCTCGGGCTCTGCTTGCTGTGAACTACGGTGCTAAGACAGAACTAGTATTCATACATTTCCACATTAAGTATTCATTTACATGCTGCCCATATGCAAGCATTCTATATATAAAATGTCACCAATCTAAAAACCATTTTCACCTAACAGCTTTATTTTTTCCCTTGATTCATCTAGGCTGTTCGACATAAACAAAACTGGAGGCAGAGAATAAGTTTGGACATGGGCACACAGTTCGTTAATTAGATTATAAACCAGTAAGTAAAACTTCTGGTGAGGAGATGGAGGGCAATGGGGACAGCAAATGTATAAAGTAAAATAAAGCTCACCTTATCAGTTTTTAAATATCCACACCATCGTTTTTAAAGCAAATACGCAAACATACAATTATTTATGTGCAAGTATATATAAACGCCTACAATCCTCTTATTCCCGGATATATACATTAGCTAGAAGGTACAGATTGCAAGAACAGTTTTCCACCCCCTTCTTCCAAAGTAACTCTAGAACTACAGCTAAACTATAGGTCAAAATGACACATGCTGTATTGGCCTGAGAACAATACTTTTCATTCAAATCCACACAAGCCTGCCACTTGCACTAGTCATCCCCGGCAATTAATCCCCCCAGAAAGACGTTTGATTAAATCTTTTCAAGCAAATCCTTTGCTTTGCTTTTGTTAGTTCACTTCTTGTCAACATCTATTAAAATATGCCTTTAATTCTCCCACAATCTTAAAAAACACCGATTCCACTGTCTTCAACTTTAATCAACTGTATGGCCGGCATTTTTCATTTCATAATAACGTGCTGCTTGGAATTCAAGAGGCAGGCCCGGCATCAATCATCTGGTAAGAATTTTTCCACTGCAATAAATATGCAAATGAGGAGAGCCAGTCAGTCGTATTTCAGGCCCGACTTGCTAGTGTTTTAAAAAAGACACAAATTTATTAATTGCCGGTGGCCAGAGGAATCCTATTACTTTGGGCATTGATTACAAAGCTGTGTGAGTGATTATTGTGCAACTCGCGGGCTACCCAGGCATGAGGAAAAATTATTAAAGCAAGGCAGAGATTATCAACTCGGAATAACAATAAGCCTTAACATTTAGGCCCTAACTTCTTCAACAAAGAATTACGTGAAGACTCCACTGTATCATAATTCCGAATTCTGTCAGTATTACTGTTTGGGCTTGTTCTATATTCCAAAAGCAGGATGGCGTTACCACTAAGACAGAGCACCGCAGATTACAGCTTCCTTAACACCCACCATGTGGATGAGTCGATATCATTTCCAACGTGAGCCCAAGTGGAATTTTTATACATTCATGTAGGTGTGCACACATACAGATGTGTTGTTGCTGTTTTTGTTTAGTTGCTAAGTCGGGTCCGACTCTGCAACCTCATGGACTGTAGCCCGCCAGGCTCCTCTGTCCATGGGATTCTCCAGGCAAGAACACTGGAGTGCGTTGCCATTGCCTCCTCCAGGGGATCTTCCTGACCCAGGGATTGAACCCACGTCTCCTGTCGCTCCTAGGAACGGGCACATACCTACCCCCTGGTTTAGAGAAATGAATGTGCTCTTAGGAGGACCGTCGTTTTGACTGGAATAGCGGAAGGAGTTCTGTCCCACTGTGTTGGTTAGTTGTGTGAACCAAAAGTAGGATTTTTTAATGGTACAAAATCACAACCAGGATAACTTTTCAAAGCAGGGCATGGGGACTTATATTCTAAAATCATGACAACTAAACCAAAGGCAGCCTTGGGTTTTCTGACCTCGGGGGGCCCCACAGCGGAAGGCACACAAACTGTGCAGGGGTCTGTGGCAGAAACGATTTGATGGGCTAATTCTGAATGCAAAGTGTTTTTGTGAGAAACATTCAATGCAAGACCTTTTAAATCAAATAAGAAAGAGGACTCAGTGGAAAAAATTTATTTTCTTTTCTCTTAAGAGAATGATGTGGGGGATTGGGGAGTAACTGGAAGTTGAAATAAGAGAGAGATGGAGAGACAGAGGATAAAATATGCTGGGTGAGCCCCTTCACAGAAAGAAACCAAAAGGAAAAAATCCTTCCCATTTTACATTACTGCCGTCCTAAGTAACATGATAGATAGTGTGCGTTTGAGTTCTGTGGAGGGACATCCCACTCAAGCTGTAATTTCTGACCAGGCATGAATTTATAAGGGAGGGAAAAGAATTGCAGAATTTCGTAGGTTTCCCTGAATGTTCTCTCAAATACCTTGATGAAGTGTGTCAATAAATCCTTAAAAAGCCCTACAGGACACAGCAATCTGACTGATCAATGGACTTCCCGAAATCTACTAGCTACCTTCCATTTCACCGTTCCTAGACAACCTCCATTGTTCCAGAGGACTTCTCTGAAAAGGGAAATTTATTTTTCCCCTTTAAACGGAAAAGGGGAAATGCTCAGAGCATGAGGTACTTAAAATCCAAGTTTTATTTACAAGGAACTGTTTATAAACTGTCTAATAGGAGTCACCCAGGGAAGCTGTGGATATTTTCCTTTTTATCTGATACACTTTTGAACTGTTTGAAAATTTTGATATCACGTATTACACTTGTGATTTAAAATACAGTTAAAGTTTAAAGTAAACTCTGAAGTAAAGAAATGTATTAAAAATAAAACTAGGACCACAATGCAAGTAACCTTCTGTTTCATGTAAAATAGTTTGATCCTTTCATATTAAAAAAAGCCTTTAAATAAACAGGCTTTTAGGTAGTGAAATGTCCTGAGCCAAGTGCCCAAAGTCTCTGTACAGAATGTGTCTGGAGACAGGGATTCCCATGCAGTTAATCCTTTCTCTCCCAGTATCCTTCACATCACTGCTACGACACATACTGTGCTGTGTATGCTATAAGCTCCTTGAGACACAGGGTGCATACCGTCACCCTAGCAGCTAACACACCATTTTGGCCATGAAAAGCCCACTACAAATATTTCAGTTCCAGAGAAATGATGCCCAAATCAGATGAAAGAATATCTAACTACACTGCCATTTCCAAATCCGGATGCTGACAAAATATGGACTCCCTGTTTGCTGTTTTCAATACTGTGTGTCCTCAGTAAACAGCCCTTCTGTAAATGGAAGGAAGGTGATCAAACCTGACTTCTCCCTCATTTGAACATATCAACTATATTGTATCAGGTTTCAGAACTTACATACCTGAAACTAATTAGCAATTTTTGCTAGGCATATTACAATGCACTCCCATGAAAAGTCATTATTGCCACTTGAATAAACTGAAACCCAGGAAATAAAAGGCTGATGACTTTTATTTTTATATAAAAGACAGGGACTTCCCTGGTAGTCTAGTGGCTGAGACTTTGTGGTTGCAATGCGAGGGGTCGAGGTTCGATCCCTGGCCAGGGAACTAGCTTCCCACATGCTGCAACTAAGAGTTTGCATGCCGCAACTAAAGATCCTGCAGGCTGCAACTAAGAGCCAGCACAGCCAAATTCAATCACTAAGAAAAACCAAGAAAGTAAAAGATTATGTTATTTAAGTCCCTTTTAATATTAGTGAGGGTAAGCATTGTTTATTTATCAACCCAAAAATGAAACATGTTGAGAGGCTGCTTTCATGTAATAACATTTAAATGATGCTTTAACAGAGGTTTACCTATTCCCACACCTCGCTGTGAATGTCCTGAGGCAGAGACGGAACTGCTCAGCCTTGGCAAACTGGGTGCTGGCAAATGGCAGACTCCAGGTTGTTGAAGGAATAACTGAAGAAAAATGATGTGTTAATATTTTTCCTGGCATGTATTTTGAGTGTGCACTTTAAATCTCCAAAGAACTTACTACAAGTGTGCGTGTGTGCGTGCTAAGTCATTTCAGTGACTATTAAGTAAGAAGTGAAGTTGTTCAGTCGTGTCCAACTCTTTGCGACCCCATGGACCGCAGCCTACCAGACTCCTCCCATGCAATTTTCCAGGCAAGAGTACTAGAGCGAGTTGCCATTTCCTTCTCCAGAGGATCTTCCCCACCCAGGGATTGAACCCCAGTCTCCTGCACTGTACGCAAACGCTTTATCATCTGAGCCACCAGGGAAGTCTGACTATAAGTACAGTACCAGTATTTATTTACATAACCCTTTTACGAAGAGGGAAACAAATACTGTGGCCATGGAGCTATAACCTAGGAAAATACTATTACCATCATTAAAATTAAAAGCTAACATGTATTAAGGACCTACTAAGTACCAGGCAATAACCTGAGCACTTTTCATGTAATAACTTGTTTAAGTCCTCATGACAATCTTTTCAGGTGGGCACTATTATTATATCACCATTATACAGATTAAGGAAATGAACACTACTACAAGCTTTAAAAAAGAAACTGCAAACAATAAAATAAATAAAAGAAACTGCACATTTTTCATTTTCTAGATCAATGTACCCATATGGGTTATGTATCTAAACCAACTGGGAGACAAAGTGACAGGAAATTTTCAATTCCAAAAAAATGACATAACTATCTTCCTCAGTTACCACCGCACAATTAAAAAAAAACATTAGTGAGTTTCTGTTAAAATGTTGTATCTAGATTTGATTCCCACAGCTGAAAAAAACAAAGTAGAGAAACTAAAGAAGGCCTAGATCATACAGATGAAAAGCAGGTCCTGTAAGGCAAGATATAAGAATATTTGCTTAACCTGAAAAGATGCTAAGAAACGGATTAACAGTCTCCAAAATTCAAATGGCCAAATACATTAAAAAAAAAAAAAATTGCTCAGCCTCACTTAAAAAAAACATATCACATTGTGATAGTTTTCTGATCATGATTGATGTTTGCAAGAATGTTGAGGAAGGGGCCCTCACCATGCACAGCTGATAACTGTTTAATTAGCACAACAGATCCAGAAAGCAACTTGGCAAAATGTATCAAAGTTGTACACTCACACACCTCCTGACCCTATGATTCCATTTCTAGAAATTAATCCTAGAGAAATAATCAGATAAGAAAGCAAAGAGATGTGTACAAAAATGTTATTTGTTTCAGTTCAGTTCAGTTGCTCAGTCGTGTCCGACTCTTTGAGACCCCATGAATTGCAGCGTGCCAGGCCTCCCTGTCCATCACCAACTCCCAGAGTTCACCCAAACTCATGTCCATCGAGTCGGTGATGCCATCCAGCCATCTCATCCTCTGTCGTCCCCTTCTCCTACTGCCCCCAGTCCCTCCCAGCATCAGAGTCTTTTCCAATGAGTCAACTCTTCGCATGAGGTGGCCAAAGTACTGGAGTTTCAGCTTTAGCATCAGTCTTTCCAAAGAAATCCCAGGGCTGATCTCCTTTAGAATGGACCGGTTGGATCTCCTTGCAGTCCAAGGGACTTTCAAGAGTCTTCTCCAACACCACAGTTCAAAAGCATCAGTTCTTCGGTGTTCAGCTTTCTTCACAGTCCAACTCTCACATCCATACATGACCACAGGAAAAACCATAGCCTTGACTAGACGGACCTTTGTTGGCAAAGTAATGTCTCTGCTTTTCAATATGTATGAGTCAACTCTTCGCATGAGGTGGCCAAAGTACTGGAGTTTCAGCTTTAGCATCAGTCTTTCCAAAGAAATCCCAGGGCTGATCTCCTTTAGAATGGACCGGTTGGATCTCCTTGCAGTCCAAGGGACTTTCAAGAGTCTTCTCCAACACCACAGTTCAAAAGCATCAGTTCTTCGGTGTTCAGCTTTCTTCACAGTCCAACTCTCACATCCATACATGACCACAGGAAAAACCATAGCCTTGACTAGACGGACCTTTGTTGGCAAAGTAATGTCTCTGCTTTTCAATATGCTATCTAGCTTGGTCATAACTTTTCTTTCAAAGAGTAAGCGTCTTTTAATTTCATAGCTGCATTCACCATCTGCAGTGATTTTGGAGCCTAAAAAAATAAAGTCTGACACTGTTTCCACTGTTTCTCCATCTATTTCCCAGGAAGTGATGGGACCAACTGCCATGATCTTAGTTTTCTGAATGTTGAGCTTTAAGCCAACTTTTTCACTCTCCTCTTTCACTTTCATCAAGAGGCTTTTTAGTTCCTCTTCACTTTCTCCCATAAGGTTGGTATCATTTGCATATCTGAGGTTATTGATATTTCTCCCAGCAATCTTGATTCCAGCTTGTGCTTCTTCCAGCCCAGCGTTTCTCATGATGTACTCTCCATATAAGTTAAACAAGCAGGGTGACAATATACAGCCTTGATGTACTCCTTTTCCTATTTGGTTAGCACTGTTTATAATAGGTAAAAACAGGCAAACATCTTAAGTGCTCATTTACAGGGGATTGGTTAAATCAATTTAGTTTACCCAGATAACTTTCTGAGCAGCTGCTGAAAAGGATAAGTATACACAGAATTTGGTTTGAATACACTAAACCATAAATACTTTGAGGGGTAACTGAAGTAATTTGAGCATAAAGTGGACATATTATTTAGGACTGCTAGAAAGTATTGATTTGGTTAGATGAGATGATAGTGCTATATAAGAAAAAGTCTTATTTTTTTAGAGCCATTTACAGAAGTGTTTAGAAGCAAAATGACATGCTGATGATTGCTTTGAAGTACTTTAGGAAAAAGAAAATGAAAATAAAGATAGCATTTTTTTAAAGAAAGAACAGGTAAGATATATTTATCAACAGGAGAAGATGGTTCTAGTTCAGTGTATCCATATGATCTCATTTATAGTTTACAAAATTTAAAATTGACATAAAGTATCCAGAAGAATAGGGCTTCCCTGATGGCTCAGATGGTCATTCAAGAATTCGCCTGCAATGAAGGAGACCCAGGTTCAATCTCTGGGTTGGGAAGATCCCCTAGAGAAGGGAATGGCAGCCCACTCCAGTGTTCTGGCCTGGAAAACCCCATGGACAGAGGAGTCTGTCTGGCTACAGTTCATGGGGTCGCAAAGAGTAGGACACAACTGAGCAGCTAAACACACACATATGTGGAAAGATATACACCTAACTTCTACAGACAGTTCTCTGTGAAGAGCACTAATAACAGGAAGGAAAAAAAGGACTTTCACAGTCTCTGGTACATATTTCAGAAGTGTTAGGTCACAAGGAGAAGAATAATCAACACTGCTGGAAAAAAAAAAATTTTTTTTTACTACAAACAAACTTCACTTCTATAATTTTCTTTAAAAACTGATTAAGATGAAATAAGGACTTCCCTGGGGGTCCAGTGGTTAAGACACCATGCTTCCATTGCTGGCGATGTGGGCTCAATCCCTGGTTGGGAAACTAAGATTCCACATGCAGTGCAGCAAAATCAAAATACAAAACAATTTAAAAAAAGACTAAATAAATAAATTCAAGAATACAAAGAGGTCTTCTGAGGTAGATATAATTCTTCCTATCAACAAAATAATCGAATGAAAAGAAACATTAAAATAAAAGCAGGAGAAATTAGAAGTGGCTATATATTTGACTGACAAGGAAGACCACACATCCTTAGAACTAATTTAAAATCTTCCCAGGTGGTCCATCAAAGCAGGGGAGCCAGGTTTGATCCCTGGTCGGGGAACATCCCACATGCCAAGGAACAACTTGGCCAGTGGGTCACAACTACTGAGCCTGTGCTTCACAGTAAGAGACGCCACCACAATGAGAAGCCCGAGCACCATAACAAAGAGTAGCCCCTGCTCACGGCAAGCAGGGAAAGCCCGAGTACAGCAATGAAGACCCGAAACAACCCAAAAAATAAAAAAAAATTTCAAATAACAATATAAAAGTAAAATAAAGTAAGATTTTCCCTGCATGATTCACAAAAGAAATACCAAGGGCCAACGAATGAAAGAAAACTATTTACCCTCATTAAACATTGGGAACTGTAAATTTTTTTAAATATAAATTTTAAAAAGCAGAGACCATTTTCCACCTATCAAAGTGATAAAGATGAAATAACACTGTAATACCCAATGTTGATAAGGATAAGGGAAAGTGACATTCATACAAAGAAGGTGAGAATGTGAACTGATCCAGCTTTCCTGGAGGGCAACTTGGCCATAAAGATCAAATGCCTTAAAACTGTGTATATCCTCGGAACCCATACTAATTCCACATTTACAAATTTATTTTATGAAACAAAGTAATCACAGATGTGAGTAAAGATTTACTAACAATATTGTTTACTGCATTATTTATAAAGATGAAAAACTGGAAACAATCCAAATGTCAAAAAATAAAGAACTAGTTGAACTACCCATATGATGGAAAGTCTATGCTGCCATTAAAAATAATGCTGTAGAACAATATTTAATGACATGGAAAAGTATTCATGATCTCTGTTAAGTAGAAGAAAATAGACTGCAAAACAGAATATAGAACACTGTTCCACTTCTGTCCTAACTATACACTCTGGGACGGGGGCGGGGTGGGGGACTAGAAAATATTTATACCATACACCAAAATTTTAAAAGTACATAACTCTACTGCTCGGACTGAGGAAGAATATTTCCTTACTTTCACTTGACCATTTTCTAAATTTTATATAATTTAGCACATATATAATGAGAAAAACACATTTGTCTATTTCTTTATCACTTAAAAAAAGTTTACCTGCATAAGGGGAGGGAGTGGATCAGATGATTAACCAAGGGCCCTCCTAACTCTCTACTGAAAAAGTATCTTTAGAAAAACTGAAGGTTACATGTACTACTCACTCTAAGCCTTCTGTCTTATTACAAATTCATCTCCATATCGCTCCTGCCTTAATTCCTTTAAGCTTTGGCACTTTATCTATTCCCTCATAGTTTCTTTTAAAGGGGGGTGGCGGGGGAGGAACACTGTTTAGCATTAAACTATGTGCATAGTGATGGCCCAGAGCAGAGGTTGCGAAGCAAAACAGATCTCTTACTGGCCTTGCCTCTGACTGTGTGACCTTGATCAGGTCACTCCAACCTCTTAAGAGTTGATTTCTTCTTCTGTACAACACAGTTATATTTCACAGGCTGCAGAGAGAACTAAATGAGAATGAGAACTAAATGAGATATTGATAAAGAACTTCATAGGGACCTCTCTGGCGGTCCAGTGGCTAAGACTCCATGCTCTCAATGCAGGGGACCCGCATTCAATTCCTGGTTAAGGAACTAGAGCCCGCAAGTCACAACCAAGACCTGGTGTAGTCAAATAAATAAACAAATGTTTTAAAAAACAACACAGTGCATGGGGAAGAGTGCCAATTAACAAATGGGAGGCATTTTTATTATTTTTACAGGACAGAGGCATCTAGCATTGTACCCACACAATAAAACACCAAAACAGAAGTAAATTAATCATTCCGATTCTCAAAATGTCGCTTTTTGTTTCTTTTCACTCATGCTCTTCCCTTCTATCTCATGAGTCTCCTGAAGTCACCGGAAATGCTTCCTAATTATTTGAGTTAGCACATCTGTCTCTGCCCTCCCTCCAAACCCTCAGCACTGCTGACATGGATGTAGTATGGACCATGTGCCATCTTAAGGATGTAAGAATCTTTAAGATGATCTGAACAGCTTCTCTACCTGTAAAAATTTTCCTTGCACGAGAGTATGAATAGCTAGTAAAAACTCTTCTTAAAATAGCAGCATTTTGGATTTAGCCAGAGGTAGATTTACTGAACAGCCTCAAGAAAAACAGAATCTGGTAGATCTGAGACTAAACGCCAAGCAAAATAATCAATATTACATGAGAGCGCATTAAAAATTACCAAAGAACTCACACTAAAGTCAGGTGCAGTCCAAGCATAACAAACATTCAAAGCAAANATTTACTGAACAGCCTCAAGAAAAACAGAATCTGGTAGATCTGAGACTAAACGCCAAGCAAAATAATCAATATTACATGAGAGCGCATTAAAAATTACCAAAGAACTCACACTAAAGTCAGGTGCAGTCCAAGCATAACAAACATTCAAAGCAAATCATATGTGCAAACTTATTCAGGGACAGCTAATAACACACCTATTGGTGTGTCAGTGGTAAGGAATCTGCCTGCCAATGCAGGAGATGTGAGTTCAATTCCTGGGTTGGGAAGACCCCCTGGAGACGGAAATGGTAACCCACTCCAGTATTCTTGCCTGGGAAATCCCATGGACAGAAGAGCGTGGCAAGCTGTAGTCTATGGGGTCACAAAGAGACAGATACGATTTAGAGACTTACTAACAACAACAAATACAATAATTATGAGAGAATTATATCTTAAAGGTATTGTGACATAATGACTTTCTCTAAAAAAATTTATAAGTAACAATAGTTGGTGAGGAAATGGCAACCCACTCCAGGATTCTTGCCTGGAGAATGCCAGGGACAGAAGAGCCTGGAGGGCTGCTGTCCATGGGGTTGCAAAGAGTCAGAAACCCCACTGAGCAAGTAAGCAACAACAGCATAATAGCCTTTTCTTCCCCCATACCATCTTCTCCCCAATCTCTTCTCCTTGTCAAATGTCCATTAACATTTAATGGAAAGAGAAGTATAGCGAAGAAAATATATAAATATTAAAATGTCTGGAAGAATACAGACCCCCCACCCCATTGTTTTATCTGGGAAGGAGGAAGAGAGATTTGAGAGAGTGGAAGAACTTTCAACTTTATGCCTTTTTTTTTAGTAAAGATTTTATATATACCTTCTATATACAAAGATATACGTAAAGAGTTTACATATATAATGTAATGGAAGAGTAGTAAAAGGACAAGTTAAATTAAGTCTCATAAAATCCCTAACAAGTTTCATAAATATCAGGGGAAAAGAATGTCTCCACTAATTCAAAAAATGCTTTGCAGCTTCTCATAGTACTTTTAAAGATGGAATAGCTATTCCTGGGGAAATACATTAAGAGTAGGGTAAGGATTGGCCACGGATGAAACTGGAAAGCAGGGACCTGCTAACCAGTGATCTGATTTCACGTTTCCAACTGCTTTTATACCATCTAATGTATCAGGATGGAGACCACCTCCAGCTTTGACCAAGGCTTCCAAAAGAAATGGTACCAGGAAACACTCTGGAAAGTGATTTCATGAAAAAGCTGAAAAACTCAAAACTAGAATATTATAAAACATCTTACTTGACATAAACATAGGGAGTACGTTCATCAAATGTCTGGGTTATGAAAGGCAACCACATTTATCAATACAACTACTATTATGGTGGGGGTCGTAATCTGCAAATTCAGAGTAAACAGAACTACACTTATGCCTTTAGCCAAGTGAAACATCCAACAAAAACCAAACACAGAGAATCTACCTCTTCCAGAGGTTTTTTTTTTCCCTTTAAACAAAGGATTTACTTTCTGCTCTTCCTGTGGCCCCTCATTTGGATCACTTGTTACAGTTTTGGTACAATGTATCCCCAAGGAGTTTCAATGAGTTGGGAATTGTTATTCGAAAGCCAAAAAAAACGGTGCTTTTTTTTTTTTTTTTAAGGCAAGAAAGAAAAAGCAGGATTAACAGCAATTGCCACTACAACGGGGAAAACTTGCATCCTGCACTTTTACCATGTAAATAATGCACAGATCCTGCGGGAACATGCCAAACACCAGGATTCTTAATTAATGGAGCTCTTTAATGTGCAAATCAGGAACAAATTGCAAGTTCTGACTTGCATTGATTATGAAAACATTAATTGAATGAGCAAGACCCTAAAAAAAAAGTCTTCCAAGAAACCAAAAGAATACAAAGCTTTGGAAACCAGACAAGTCTGACCAATGTCTAAAAGCACAAGCCTAAAACTGAGACCCGCTCCCTAGTATACAATGACTTTAAAAATGAGAAACAAAACCCCCAACGGTTTCATTAGAAAGCAATCACCATAAAAGCATCTATTCCACCAACGTCTAATGTTAAGCAGAAAAATGAGTGTTCACTCCAAAGGCTCACAGACACTGCTTTAAGGGGAAAAAACCTACTTTATATATACACACACTTATATGTATATAGGTGTAACGAAACAATGCTGTCTCTTTAAAAAGAAATTCATCCTATATAAATTATAGCCATAAACTTTTCCTGCAGTGCAGCCTAATTAATTCTTGTTCTATACACAAAGGGAAATGCTGGGTGACAAATGGGTGTGAAGCCAGAAAGCTGCCAGGTCTGCAAAACATTTTCTACTTCAATTTATAAGCAATTTTGCAGTAAATCATCAACCAGAACCTGGAATCTCAGGAATCTCTGAGTGTCCAAACCACATTATATCACTTATCAGAGAAGAAAAGGGAGAGGAGTTTAAAGACATCTCATTTTTCAGTTCTAACCCACATCAAAATCTAGAAGCTCTGCATCATCTATTATTCTCTCCTGGGTAAGTTTTTAGTACCAGAGATATATTTTTCAGACGAAAATGACACTATAGGTTGATGCAGCCCATTCCTCCACCCTGAGAAGTACTGTATCATGTACCCATTACCACAAGAGATATTCCAAGAGTTACATGGGAATAAGCACACAACTATTTATACGACTCCTTCAATCCAAGCAAAATGTTCTCAAACCAGCCAAGTCGAAGGGTTCAGAGGCAAGCCACTGGCAAAACAGATGGGAAACTCTCCAAGGAAATGAGGTTAGGACTTCCTGGTAGTCTAGTGGTTAAAAAACTGCCTTCTGGTGCAGGGGACAAGGGTTCGAACCCTGGATAGAGAACTAAGATTCCACATGCTACAGGGCAGCTAAGCTTGCTCACTGCAACTACTGAGCCTGGGTGCCTCAACTAGAGAACCGTGCTGCAGCTAAGACTCCATGCAGCCACAAATTAATAAATCATTTTTAAAAGGAAGAAATGAGGCTACTGAAGAGGTGAACAGAAACATACAGGAAACAAAGAAGAAAGCAAGGTTGCCCCTTCGGTCATCAAGCCCTTCCCCCACCCCTAACCTCCACCCATCACTGATCTGTCCTCCATCCCTTTAGTCTTACCATTTCCAAAATGTCATATAGAGGGAACGTTAATGTAAAAAATCTTTTGAGACTGGCGTCTTTCACTAGCATAATACCTTTGAGATTCACCCACAATTCTGCCTTTTATCAATATTCTGCTCTTTTTATTGCTGAAGAATATACCACAGTTTATCCATTTGCCTACTGAAGGACATCTGAGCGGTTTCCAAAGTTTTTGGTGATTATAATTAGTGCTGCTATAAACACATACATTCAAGTCTGTATGTGGATGTATGTTTTCATTTCTCTAGGGAAAATATCTAAGAGGAGGACTGCTGGTCATCATACATTTAACTTTATTAAAAAAAAAAAAAATTTTGGCACTCAGCCTTTTTTATGGTCCAACTCTCATATCCATACATGACTACTGGAAAAAACATAGGTTTGACTATACAGACCCTTGTTGACTAAGGGACGTCTCTGCTTTTTTATACACTGCCTAGGTTTGTCATAGCTTTTCTTCCAAGGAGCAAGTGCTGTTAATTTCACGGCTGCCCCTGGAAGGTGTTGCAGTTAAGGTGAGATGAACCATAAAATGCCTATTTGCCCCTGGAAGGATGGACTGCCACGGATGACCTTGGAAATCACAGGCTGGGAACACTTTAAGTTGGAGTCTTATGTAATACACTGCTCACAAAACTGGCCCTGTTCTCTATTCCTCTCTGTGTGTTTGCCATCTGCAATGTGTCTTTACAGTTCCTTCAGTTGGGAAGTGGAGTCTATTTCTCTATCTCTTTAGTTCGGATTAGCCATCTGGTAGAGGAGGAGATTGCATGTCTTTTCCAAGCCTGGGCCTCAAGAGGCCTTATGCATTTCTCTTCTTTACTTTGGAACTTGCCCATCTACCATGAGTCTGCTGTAGGATGGAAAACACTTGGTTCTTAATCCCCATCAGCCCAGCGCAATACTTAGCCAAACAACAGACTTAAGCAAGGCTATCCTAGAGCATCCAGAAGCATGAGTGAGCCAAGTCACGACTAGCCGAGTCCAGTCAAGACCAGAACCACCACCCAGCTGACCCATAGGCTTGTAAACAATAATAAGTACTTACTGTTTGAAGCCAGTGAGCTCTGGCATTGTTTGTTACTCAGCAACAGCTGACTGATACTTACTTTCCCTTACTTCCTAGCCTTATAATCTTGGGCAAAATTCCTTTACTGCTTCAAGCCTCAGTTTGCAAACAGTGGCAATGATGACGATAAGGATAATGCCAACCTGCCAGGGTCTTTGTGGAGATTAAACAAGAGACGGAACGTGCCATACAGTGAGTGTTCAGTGTACATCAACATATATATTTCTTTCTTCCAGGAAGCCACACCACAGCCTTGGTTCACCAAGGGATTAGAGGATGTGTGGTTTGCTCCCAGGAACCATTTCTAGAAGACCTATAATTAAATTGAAACCGGACTAACAGGTCTTTGAATTCCAAGCCCAAGTCCTTAGGCACCCCTGGACTTCTCTGAAACCCTTGGTCTGCTGGGCAGTCAGGGCAGGGGCAGTGCCAGGGCAGGCGGCCTCGATGCCAGCTGAGTTCAGCAGTGCAGTTTGCTCTGCTTGCCAGAGCTTGCATGTTTACATACATCCCATAATTACCATCTGCACAGCCAGCGGCATTTGTTGCAAATGGGCCGTTTCCATCTGTTGAAGCAATTTCCTCAGAGGAATTTGCATTGATCACTTTTTTATGCAAAGCTTTTGTATAGATCATTTTTCCCCCCAATGGTTTTTAATAGGTCTAAATATTTGAAGGGCAGGGAGGGGCCTCAGAAGGAAGGAGGTTGAGGGCTGGGGAGACTCGTGGTGGGGGGAGGAGAAAGGGGGGCTGCTCTTCCACAAAACTCCACCTGTATTCCTCATCTGCAGCGACCCAACTCAACTGCTGCTCAGGACCCCAGCCCAGGCAATGCCATTTCAAATATTTATTGTTTGCCTTTACACTTGAGCTGGTAGCTGATGGTTAATGGAGGAGCTTCCCTCGGAATGAGGGAAAATGGGGCGTGGTAATTAACCAAGCAACTGGTTGACTCCAGCTCAGAGCTTCGTACCTGAGAGGACCAGATGGACAACTTTGCATATTTTTGACAGCTGTAATGAACAGGGCAGCTCCGTATTGATTAAATGTCTGGGAAATTAGTGCAACCCTCTGGAGCTTCATTATTTACTATTTCTGCTCAAATTCTCAGCAAAGTTTACACAAGCAGAAGTCTGCGGTAAGAGAAGGGGAAAAGAGGAGCCAGTTGAATAAGATGATAAATGCATTCTAGGGGCTCCAGCCCAACAGATGCAGAATGGGGGAATTGACTGTGATTTTGACACTGGGCTCCCAGGGGGACGAAAATCTAGGTTGATTCACTTTGGCATCCCCAGTGTCCAAGCATGGTATCTGGTACAAAGCAGGCTCTTGGGAGATGACTGGCCCTAGACAGAGCATTTGACTAGAAATAAAAATCTAGTTTCTGGACTCAGGCAGAGATCTGAGGCTCAATAAGTAGATGGCGGACTGTGCCTTTAAGTAGATGACATCACATCCTTGAAAATAAAACTAAATCTTTACTAAACAGCAGCAAAAAGAATCATGTGCATGTAAGTGATGTTCATGCCAATACCCCAGCCCCACCGTAATTCTCATCACAACACTGAATGGCTATGGGATGCTAGATGAACAAAACGAGACGGGTCTAAACAGGCCCAGCCAACACTCAGGTGGAGTTTTTGAAAGTATGGTCTGCAGAACTCCTGCATCAGAATCAGCTGGGAAATGGATTACAAATGCAGATTCTTGGGCCTTTGTTAAAGAAAAAATTATTCAGACACTTGTCGAAAATGGTGAGGAAGCGGGGAGGAGGTGCATAGTTACTACACCGGGAATTTTGCAATAGGTGAGAGACTGGGCTCAACTCTAAATGAATACAACAAGCAAAAGTGGGAATTTACAGTCAAGGAGCAGAGTTGGTGTGGGGGTGGGGCACAGTACGTGGAATCTGTGGATAGAAAATTACTAAGAGTAGGGTAATTCTTTGCTAGACTGACTTAATAGGATTCTTGCTGAAGGCAAGCCACAGTGACAAGATATCAAGTGTCAGGGGCTTAGGAAATCGATCAGATATCAAGGGTTATCAGGCCAAGGATGGGGGATTTTTGGCTAAATCTGACCCAGCAAGATTCTTACTAAAACTGGGAAAAATAAGTCAAAGACAGAGTCCATGGCCCAAGTCTAATCAGAAAGAGGACTCAGTGGAGCCTAACTCAAAGGAAAGAGTCTTTGTTACCCTCAAGAATAAGCAGGTTAAATAAGTTCCTAAGGGGATTCCGATGTGTTGAAGCTGGAGGATCACTGTGGGCTCTGGATCCTGGGTTAGAATCCTAGCTCGGCCTCTTACCAGTCATGTGACCTGGACAGGTCAGAGTTACCCAACTGGAAGGCCTTGGAGCTGTCCCTGGTGCTGCCCTGGGCTTCAATGCCTCTTTCCACTAGTCTGTTTTTTTCCATCTTAATTCACAACCTCTCTTCATTCAGGAAGCCATATTCTGTCACTTCCACTGATGTCTAGTCTCCTGTGTGCACCCTCATGCTAGGAAAACACACTCTGAAATTCCTATATATATATGCCTTTACCCTTCTCTTTTGTTTTTTTAGAGATCTCACCTACCTCTGATTCCACAGGTCTGAATGGCACCCCACTCCAGTACTCTTGCCTGGAAAATCCCATGGATGGAGGAGCCTGGAAAGCTGCGGTCCACAGGGTTGCTGAGGGTCGGACACGACTGAGTGACTTTACTTTCGCTTTTCACTTTCATGCATTGGAGAAGGAAATGGCAACCCACTCCAGTGTTCTTGCCTGGAGAATCCCAGGGACAGGGGAGCCTGGTGGGCTGCAGTCTATGGGGTTGCACAGAGTCAGACGTGACTGAAGTGACTTAGCAGCAGACCACACTTCACCTAACACCTGTTGATTCCAGTCTTTGGCAAATGCAATCATTGCAACAGAATCCCAATGCTTCCACCAGAAGAAGAGAGAGAAAAATCCTGGGTGGGAGTCGAGGTGTCAAACAGATACACTGACTGGTCTAAGGGACTTCTTTGCTATACTTGTTGTCTTTTGTCTTATTCACAGAAGGTGACTTGGATCTTGACTACCATAGTAAGTCTTCAATAAATGTTGAAAGGACGGAGGGAAAGTGGACAGATCCAATGACAGATAAGATGGAAACTATGATAATGATGATGACGACATTGACAATGGGGATGTCAATCATGGAGATAGTGATTTTGGCAATGGTTCTATTTTGTCACAGGACCACAAAGATTTACTTATTTATATCACTGACTCCTGAAGATATTTGGGTTTGAGACCCTGGTTTATTATATGGATGAAGAAATGGATGGATGGGTAGGTGGATGGATGGACATAGGGTACAGGGAGGAGTTGAGTGATAGATGTATGAATGGGTGGAAAGAAGGACTAAAAGAAAGGCTGGAGGAAGAAAGGAAAGAAAATGAGATATTAAAAAAAGAAAGAAAAGGAAGACAAGTGAAGATTAAAGAAGAAAAAGAAAAACGTGGGGGGTCGTGGGATGAGGGAGACCATGAATTCTATTGTGCTGTAAACACTCATCAAGCAAGACTGAGAGAAAATGGAGTAAATTCGTCCAATGCATCACAGAATATTTCTGTACTTCATTTACTTTCCCTTTAATTAGGTAAAAAGCCTATTCTATTAACAGCTACCCTTGCAGATCCAGACAAAATTAACTCCTGGTGCCTCATCCAGGCAGCAGGGCAATTGATTCTTCCCCCTAATCCGTTTATTTCATTAGCAATACATTTATTTGGTACATGCATTTTGCCACGCTGCAGCAATGAAATGTCCCTGCAAGGTGTGGGGCATGGGGGTAGCATTAGGAATATTAACCAAATCGCTATTACCGCCATGGCAGTGCTTAAAGATCATATGTAAATCAAATGTCAAGGGAGAAAATTGTAGCGAGGGCTGTCAGGAAACAATTTAGCGGTGGTTAAAGGCACAGCTCATGGCTGGGTGAATTGTGAACTTGGCAAATGGAACACCAAGCCAGCTTCCACTGTGGAGGCTGACGAGACCCAGAAGAAAATGCACGGGGAGGCTGGGGCAGCACTGGATAGCTGCGCCCCACAAAAATGGACATGAGTAGCAATGCGTACGCTCTTCAGTGTTCCCAGCCAGCTGCGTGGTGAGTCCCCCTGAAAGCCAATTTGGTCTGTTGAAGAACTTCACCACCTTTTCTGCTTTTTTTACTTAGAAGGAGGATTTAATCACATGGAAAGAGCAGCTGTTTAACAACATCAACAACAACAACAACAAAAATAGTGCGGGCTCTTTCTTTTCTCAGACTCTTGGAGATTGGTTTCCATGTTGCAAAACAAAAGATGATGATGATGATGAAATATCACATGCCCCAAGGATGTTTGATATAGACTTCTTTGCTTGGGAAGTTATCCTTAAGAGATGATTCTGTAAGTGTGTGTGTGTGTGTGTGTGTGTGTGTGTGTTTATAAAATGACTGGTGGGTTACTCTGTCAGGGGTGAGTCACTGCTCAAGGTATTTCAAGCAGGAAGGGATTTAATACAGGGAGTTAACTGTTGGAAAGACAGAAGGGAACACAGCTCAGGAAACCCAGGAGCACAGGAATCATGGGGGCTAATACGGGAAATGTTGGTTTGCATGTCTCCTGGAAACTGACGATTCCCAGAGTTAGAGCAGATGCTGCCTGCCTTCCTTTGCCGATGCCTTGCATCTCCCTGCAGTGCTCTCGAGTACCATGGCTTCTCCTTTCTCCACCTTCAAATCTCACCAAAGAGCTTCTGCTTCTTTCACACCACTCCCCTCGCCATAAACCGCGTCTCTTGGGAAGAAGTTTGCTTTGGAGTTCAAATCATAGCTCTGACAGCAGAACTGAGGCCTCAGGCAAGTCAGCTCGCCTCTTGGAGTCTCCAGCCTCCCATCTCTGACATGGGCTTACTAGTACCTGGTCACAACAGAGACGTTGCTGGGACAAAGTATAAAATATCCAGGTGCCCAGCACACAGAGGGTGCCACATTAATGCCAAGTGCTTTCTGCCCTCTTCCGTTTACCCTCGCGTCTCCCTGGGAGGTTCATGTGAAGCCAGTTTCCTCCACAGAGACCTTGCCGGGGCACAGGGGGCGAATTCCCAAGGTTCCGGGTCCCCCTGGGAAAAGTCCGCCTTTAAAGAAGGCCATTAAGGATTTAATTTCTTATCATCTTCCATTCCAACTAGCCAGAGTGTTATGAATAATATCCTATTAGCTGGAGACATTCAAACAATCACCCGTTAACATGTTCTCACGGCGAAATGATGAAGCATCCTCCGAAATCACGGGCGCTTATCTGCGGCCCACTCAGCAGGCACTCCATCACACCCACCAACGACACTTCTTGTATTGCTGTCTTGGATTCCAACTAATCATTAGGGGCAGCAGGAGAGCTGGGAGCTTCCTTCAGCCGGCTGCAGGCTCCCGGGGCTGCTTCACCTTGGCCAGCCCCCTGGTGTCTGGATAAGCACCTGCCCTAGAGTCCACTCAGCAGGCACTCCATCACACCCACCAACGACACTTCTTGTATTGCTGTCTTGGATTCCAACTAATCATTACGGGCAGCAGGAGAGCTGGGAGCTTCCTTCAGCCGGCTGCAGGCTCCCGGGGCTGCTTCACCTTGGCCAGCCCCCTGGTGTCTGGATAAGCACCCGCCCTAGAGGTGGTTGAAGCAACTTCTCATTAGGCAAATCACCAGCACGCAATGATTTTTTTGAGATTTTTTTTTTTTTAACGTGAACTATTTTTAATGTCTTTATTGAACTTGTTACAATATTGTTTCTGTTTTGTGTTTGGGTTTTTTGGCTGGGAGGCATGTGGGACCTTACTACCCTGACCAGGGGTTGAACCCTTCCAACCCCTCTGCATTGGAAGGCAGAGTCTTAACCACTGGACCACCACAAAGTCCTTCCATGCAGTGACTTTGCAAGAGGGAAACCAAATCAGGAAAACCACTGGCTGTGAAATGCATTAAAGCCAAGAACAAAGAGGAAAATGACACAAAGGCGTTATTTAAAATAAAGAAACAGATAAAATGGAGACATCAACTTTCAAGAGTAAGGAGCCCCAGAGAAGGGCAGGTCCAGTTTTTATTCCTCTCTGCCCAAATGCCAGGAAACGCGACCCCATGGACTGTATAGTCCCTGGAATTCTCCAGGCCAGAATACTGGAGTGGGTAGCCTTTCCCTTCTCCAGGGGATCTTCCCAACCCAGGGATCAAACCCAGGTCTCCTGCATTACAGGCAGATTCTTTACCAGCTGAGCCACAAGGGAAGCCCAAGAATATTGGAATGTGTAGCCTATCCCTTCTCCAGTGGATCTTCCCAACTCAAGAATCGAACCAGGGTCTCCTGCATTGCAGGCAGATTCTTTACCAGCTGAGCTATGTGGGAAGCCATTTAAAATAAAGATACACATGAAACGGCTAAAATGGAGACGTCAACTTTCAAGAGTAAGAAGGGGCCCCAGAGAAGGGCAGTTTCCGTTTTTATTCCTCTCCTCCCAAATGCCAGAAAAATGCGTCTTACAGAAGCTAAACCCAGCAAAGCGTCCTCTGGCCATGTAACTGAGGGAGACACTGGGTAATCAAAGCCCAGCTTGCTGCTTCAAAGTACACATCACAGGCTAAGGATGGCAACCTGCCCTGCAGGAAAGACAGCCGCTTAATTCTTTCTTTACGATGCTCACCAAACCTGTTTAACCAGAGACTCTCTCTTTTCGTTCCTGCATCTGCCAGAAACATTCCTTGGCAGGGATGGGGCTTTCTGTGAGATAAGGAGCCTTCGTTCTCTAGGTTCTCTTTGTTTTTACAGTCTCTCTTAATTAAGAGTGTTTTCCCTGTGTTTATATTGATCTGCGACCAAAAGCAACTGTGACAGGTATTCCACAGAATGGTACTCTTTGAGAATTTTGGATGGTGATGGTGACGCCACTGAGGTCAAGGAAAGAGGAAAAGGAGTTAATAAATACCGTGTTCCTACTATGTGCTAAGCTCTCGGAGGTATTGCACCGCTGCTGCTGCTGCTAAGTCGCTTCAGTTGTGTCCGACTCTGTGCGACCCCATAGACCGCAGCCCACCAGGCTCCACTGTCCCTGGATTCTCCAGGCAAGAACACTGGAGTGGGTTGCCATTTCCTTCTCCAATGCATGAAAGTGAAAAGTGAAAGTGAAGTCACTGTAATCCTATGACATACATCCCACTGTCTCCTCTTTATAGATGAGAACACTGAGGCCCGCATAGCTGGCCAAAGAGTCCCATTTCCCCAGGCCAGGGATAGCCCATGTCTGGATTCTGAGTCCTGGCCCAGAGCACTTCTACCTGGAACAAGACACTCCTTAGTCCTCTGGGTGCCGGGACCCACTTGAAAAATCTGATGAATCTGGGTGTTCAAATGCAGAGAATTCATGGACCCATTAAGGTCCAGGATTAAGGCTCCTATGCTTCTACACTAACACTTCCAAGGGCAGAACACTGCCCGGATGCAGCAAGGGAAGGAAGGATCTACCTATCCCCACTGCCAACCTCTGCTGTGAAAAGACAAAAACCATTATGACTGGTGAGACCCTGTCCTCCCAGCATGCAACAGCTCCAAACATTTCACTGATCCCCACACTCAGCTTGTAAGTCGTTCCTGTTATTGTACCCACTTTACAGATGAGCAGACTTGAGGCTTGGGGAGACTGCTTGCGTTGCCAAGAAGTAAAGTCACTTAGAATTTAGAAAAGGAAAAAAAAAAAAAAAAAGGCGGAAAAGAAGAAGCTCCAAAGAGGACAAACAATCATTTTTGAGCACTTTGTCTCCGGCCTTCCAGGTCCCTCATTTAGTCTTCCCAGAAATGAGAACTAAGCCGGTGCCCAGCTCCCATCTTACAGATGATGCTGTTGAGGTCAGAACTTTTTAAGTGAGTCCTTCCAGACCACGGCGGGGTAAGATCTGAACCCGCTCCTGTTCCCATCCAAGACCTGTTCTCTTTCCTCTCCCCTTCCCTCAGCTCCCTAAGGAGTTTCAGAGGCTGTTCTTATCCTTGGGGTTGTAGATACAGAGGACAGCGGATCAGGCACTCGGTGGGTGGGAGGGAGGAGCGGCTTCAGGAAGGCTGCTCCTATTTAGGGGAACTTCCACGCTTAAACGCTTCCCTTCCCGTTCTCTCTGACCTTGGGTGGCTGCCATCACCTTAAATGCACAGTAATACACTCTCAGTCACTGTTCAATGCCCAGGGGAATGGTTTAAGGCCCTCCACCGGAGTGAATATTTTTATGCAGGCTATAATTTCTTTTAAGACCTTCACAGCGCTCCTGCAGCCTCCACCATGCCCTCTCCTCCGGGGAGCACGCGGCAGAAAGAAAAACCGCTCTCTAATGAGGGGGCGGCGAGCTGTAGGCAGAGGAGCCCAGGCTGCGTCACCCCTGGGCCGAGCGTAGGGTCTGCTTCCCTATTATCTTCTCTTTTACCCCCTAAAATCCATCCTCAGTAATAATAATCATGACCAACATTTACAGAGCAGTTGCTATATGTCAGGCCCATTGTAGAGACCAACACTTACCCTCTCACTTAATCCTAACAGCACTGAGAGGCTGGTACCCCATTTTACAGATGAGCAGCTGAAACACAAAGAAGGCAAGTGCTGTATGAGTTATCCACGGTCACACAGCAAGAAACGGGGAAGCCAGACGAGACCCCTAGGGAGTCGGGGTTCCATATACAACACCGAAATACACTCCATCGAAGGTGGCACAGTGGTAAAGAATCTGCCTACCGATGCAGGAAATACAAGAGACACAGGTTAGACCCCTGGGTCGGGAAGATTCCCCTGGAGCAGGAAACGGCAGCCCACTCCAGTATTCTGGAGGAGCCCGGGGGGCCACAGTCCATGGGGTGGCAAAGAGTCGGACACAACCGAGAGACTGATGGAGTGCACACTCCATCCAGCAACCAAGGGCATGACGCCAAGAACAGACCTGGCCACGCCACTCCCAGCTGCACACCCCCCAGTAGCTCCCTGCTGCCCTTGGGCTGGAGAGCAAATCCTTCCCCACTGCGTCTTCAGGCCCTGCCCACCACCCCATCCTTGTCTTGCCTCCACACCCTTCCTGGCTCTCGGGATGATGCTGGATTGGCCTCTTGTGTTTCTAGATCCCCCTCCACACTCCTGCCTTTGCTACAGGGCCTTTGCACCTGCCTTTCCTCTGCCTGGAACACTCTCAGCCACATACCTTCAATCCATTCCCATCTGGTTATCTCCATCGCATCTAAATATCACCTCCTCAGGGAAGCCAGCTCTGATTGCTACTCTTGGTCAACACCCCCATTGTTCATAATTTGTTTACGGGATTATTTGACCCACACCTGCTGCTCCAGTTAAACTGTCCATGCCAGGAAGCCAGAAACCATGATTATCTTGTACACTGCTATTTTTTCTTTGGCTCCTGGAATCACGAACATCCAAAATATATGCTGAATGACTGGGTGAGCAAACGAGTAGATGAATGGGTGAGTGGACAGACATAGCAAAGGAACAAGGTGTCCGGGTTGGCAGAGCAAGTCCAGGAGGGCCAGGACTAGGGTGAGGTAAGTGAGGCATCCGCATCTGGGACTTAAAAAGTTCAGTAATCAAGAGAAGCGCTTTCATGCAGTATTTTTAAAATTCAAATTTAATGCAAACAAAAATCCATGATGAACAAAGTCTAAACATTTTAAATAAAGTGCCGTGTGAGTCACATTGGCGCCTGAGGCAAAAGGGAAAAAATCAGTCATTCTAATTCTGTCTTTGTTTAAATTTTTGATATTTTGTTCATCAGAGATTTGTTTGCATTAACTTTCGTTTTAAAAAAAAATACTCACTGAAGCTTTTTCTTTTTTTTTAATCTCAACTACTGGGATCATTGATAACCTTCCTTTCAGTTCTGTGCCCAGTACTTTCCTCTTTCTAGTCCTGGCTGGCTCCAGCCTTTGCTTTGTCATCGGACAGCTCTGCAGCCTCAAGCGACCTACGTGACATCTCTGGTCTTCTCCTTTCCCGTCCATAAAGGTGGAGTCAGGGCCATGGGGTGGCCCCCACAGTCAGGGCCTTCAGCAGGGAGGTGGTGAACGGGAGCTTGCCACAGGACCTTTGCAGTTTGCTTTGCCTGGAACATGCTAGGAACTTGTAAATGGCAGCTGCCCAATGAGTTGTGTCATTTCTAGCTCATAAATGAGGAAACTGAGGCTGAGGGAGATCACGTGGGTTGTTTCAAGTTGCAGATTTTGTCTTGTGTTCACTGTGTCTCCAAGTTCAACCTCCTCGGTGAACAGAAGCAGAGGCTGAGGACAGAGCCGGGAGGAAGAGGCAGCACGCAAGGGGCAGAGACGGGACTGGAACCCAGGCCTTCTCTCCCCAGCTCAGGCACTTTCCTCAACCTCGTGGTGCACTTGCAGTTTTCAGAGACTCCTAAGGCTATATGGTGCATGTTGTTCTAAGATGCTTTAGTCACATCCAACTCTCTGTGACTCCGTGGACCGTAGTGCACCAGGCCCTCTGTCCATGGGATTCTCCAAGCAAAAATGCTGGGCTCGGTTGCCATGCCCTATATCAAGGGATCTTCCCAACCCAGGGATCAAACCCTGGTCTCCTACATCTCCTAAACTGGCAGGCGGGTTCTTTACCACCAGTCCCACCTGGGAAAGCTATATGCAGTGCCCGGCAAACAGACCAGGAAGCCATGTAGCTCAGTGTCGGGGCATTTGAGGCATCTCCCAGTGGCCAGCTGCTGGAGGCATCCTCGCTTCGCAGCGGCCTCATATTTCACGAAGCCCAGAACTCTCTCATCTCCAACCTCATGCTGTTACCTATGCCCTCTGAAATGCATAGAGCCGTGCAAAGGGGGTACTTGGAGAGGCTGATGGTCCTCAGAAGATGCACTTTGGGTAAACTCTTTAAAAACAGCCCCTCCTCAACTCTCTGGTTTAATTCACTCTGCTGTCAGCCGAAGAAAAATGTGCAAACACCACAAGCTGTGCGGTTAGACAGCGTTGGACTTGAACCCAGCTGCTGGCATTGGAAAGTCCCTTCACCTCTATGTCACACCGTTCATTTGTCAAAAGTGGATAAGGGATGGTGTAAGAGTGACGAGACCATGAATTCATTTAGGTACCTTCATATACATTTTCATTTTTTGTATAGATGGGATTATATACTATACAGTCATCTGCAAAGATGTGCTTTTTTCTTACTTTTTTTTTCCTCTTATTGTTTTCTCTCTTATTGCTTCTTGAGTATCTTAGTACTGGGGCTTAGGAATGCAGGCTTTAGACACAGATCTCCTGTTTTGAATCTCAGATCTGCAACATGCTGGCTGGACAAACATCCTAATGTCCTCCCTCTCACCTTTCCTGAGTGTTCACTTCTATAAAATGGGGTGTTGACATTGTTCACAGTGTAGCTGAGAAGATTACGTGAGGGGCTGCAGGGAGAGTGTGTGACCCCTTGTAAGGTCTCAGTAAAACCTGGCTGATATTGTTCCAAACACCAACTTTGGTTCTCTTAGGCTATTGCCAATAAGATCATATTCCTAAATGTGTTTAAGCCTTTACTCTGGTGATGGACGTCAAGGCTCTTTTCCTACGCCTGCTGTACAAGTACATGTCAAACTGGGAGATGCAGGTTCCACTCAGCACTGATCACAGTCATCACTGCTAAGGCACTGAGTGGTCACAAGGCAGGAAATACGAAAGGGAAGGTTTGTACTGTCAGGACCGTGTCGATGCTTTACAGTGAAAAAGTACCCATGTACATCACTTGTAAGAGATGAAAATTAAACGAAAGAAAACAGAAGCAAGGGAAAGGAAGATAAAGGGAGCAAGCGAATGGGAAGGAAAAGGTAGAGAGGTTGGTGGATGGGATGCAAGATGTCAGGCGTAGGTCTGAAATAGACCAGCCAGGTGACCCAGGAATGGTAGCAGTGACTTTGTATCATCAATCCTGTGTAATTATCATGACCCTGGAATCATTTGGAATCTGACCAACCCAAGATAGGGAACACAGCCTTCAGATTCATTGTTTGAAAGGCTGGAAGAGTGTGTGCGTGCCTGTGCACTCGTGTATGCGTGTGTCTCTCTGGGTAAGTGTGTGTCTCAGTGCATGCATTCTGTGTAAAGGCATGTGTGTGTGTGTGTGCATCCTGTGTGGGCATGCCAACCAGCATAAGTGGACATGCCTCCATGTCTGTGCATTTGTGTATGCGTGTGTCTCTCTGTGTGTAAACGTATGTAAGCACGTGTGTTTGTGTGTATGCATGTCTTCATGTGTGGCACACGTGTGTGTGAATGTGTGTGCGTGTCGTATGTACATAAGGATGAGTATGAGCGTGTGTCCTTGTGTACAGCTGCACGTCCTTGTGCGTGTCTGTTTACATATGTGCTTGTGTCTCCTCTTTAGCAGGCAAGAAGCCCAGCAAACGGGGTGAAGGATACAGAGGTGAAATAGTTCTGAACACCGCCCGGTCCTTCGCACGGGTAGTGAGGGGGGTTAACATTCACGTTCAGGATGAAACGCCATTCTGATTGATCTCCCTGACACCGTCCCCTCTCCCTTGTCTTCCTTTAAGTTCTCTAATTGTCAGCTCCATCCACACAAAGAGCAGCGGATCCCAGCAACATGTATAACCTGCCCTGACCGAGCTGTTTGAGAAAGCCAAGCTTCCTGGTTGATGGACGATTACCTCTCTTTAATTACCGTTTTGAAAATTACATTTTGGATGGGGATCTCGGCAAAATGCACTCTGTTCTTTGATCATTTGGATGGCGGCCCTTAAACTGAATCTCAGCTCCATCATTAGGGGCATCACTAATTTTCCAGAGAGAGATGCAAGTGTCTGCATGTGTCGGGGGGTTTCCCCAACACAAAATGACTCCGGACGGCTCAGACTCTGACATTAAGCGAGGCGTTTTCCAAACAGTCCTTTCTTTTCCCGGCCCACAAAAGCCTCTGCAGCCACCTCTATCTGCTTTTACCTGAAGGTGCTCATTTCCTTCTCCCTTCTATTTTTTGCATCCAACCTGCAGACCAAACCAGCTAACTGCCTTTGTTAATACTATGTGCAAAACCAGGGTAACGAGGCTCTGAGTGAGAGTCAAGAGTTGCTAGCTAGGATGACGGATTTAGAACATGAAGATCCTTGCTCTTATTGGTTGGCAGACGGACAGTACCAGTGCTGATTCACCAAACTCAAAGGGTTGTACCAGGTCATATAAAGGCTCCAGCTGCTTCACTCATTCATGCATCACAGGTTTATAGACCTCCAGCTACAACAAGTATTGTTCTCCGCACAGGGGCTCAGGGATACCAGGGTCTTTCTTGATATCCGAGGCTTTCAAAGAGGTGAGCTGTGGATACCTGAGGTTCCTGAATTAGACACGAGTTGTTCTTCAGTCACTGAGTTGTGTCCGACTCTTTGCAACCCCGTGGACTGCAGCACGCCAGGCTTCCCTGTCCTCCACTATATCCGGGAGTTTGCTCAAGTTCATGTCCATGGAGTCAGCGGCGCTATCTAACCATCTCATCCTCTGATGCTGGGAAAGATTGAAGGCAAAAGGAGAAGAGGGCAGCTGAGGATGAGACCTGGGACCTGTCCTTAAGACTTGGGTCATCTAAGTGTCTTATTTAATCCTCAATGTAACCCAATGAAAGTGTTGGTACTACTTTCCCATTTTACAGATGAGAAAGCTGAGGCTATAAGCAATGAAGTGGCCTGCCCAAGATCACACAGCTAATTCATGTCAGACCTGGGATTCAGATCCAGGCCATCCAAGCCCAGAGCTCATGTTCTTAACCACCGTTCTGCCAGGCTTCTAACATTCTGTGATGTTACGGTTCTGGGGGCCCGTGTTCCTAGCCATCCATGCCCTGCTGCGTGCTTCCCCATGCCTTCCCTTAGGGCCTTTGGAGCAACATCTCAGACCTCAGGAGGGAGTATAGGAGAGAGGGAAGAGGAGGGAGAGCCAGGGCCTCCAATGCCTTGGAGCTCCAGGCGGGCTGGCAGCCCGAGGCCCCTGGGCCCGGATGCCCTGCACACCCATCTGGCACCGGCTGGCAGATGGGGACACTGGTCAGTCTTGCCAGCTTGCCAGCTGGCCCAGAATGCCCGGTGGCTGGCACCTTGGCCACTTGGATGGGCTGCCGGCCCGCCTCCCACAGGCATGCAGCTGGCAGTGAGGAGCAGATGGGCCAGCCGGTCCGGCCCTTGGCTCTCCAATAAGCTGCCAGCTGGCTTTGCTGTGCCTGGTGCCTTGGCACCTCTGGGCTGGCACTGCTGGGCAGGAGGGCCAACATGCTGGCTTCCTGTGGATGGGCAGCTGGCACGAGAAGCAGAGAGGAGGGCTCCTAGGCCCCCCGCTCCTGGCTGCCCTCTTAAATGTCTGGGGGCCTTGGCCAGTGGGAATTGAAACCAGAACCCACCCTGCCATCACCATCACCTTGAAGCACCTGCAAGGAGAGCAGGCTCCCTCTCCCACGCTTTCCATGACTTGCATCGATCTTGGTGAGCCCCAGCCTCCCCGGGACACGCCGTGTTCCTGCCCTCTGACCCCACTGCTGTGGCTTCTCTGTCTGTTCGGGACGGGGTGGCCCCTGGCAGGTGCCCCACTCACCACCAGCTCCTGTCTGCCTCCCTCAAAGTCTGACCACCTGTCCTCCTTTCGCTCGGCTCGGTTTCTGCAGCCGCCAGAGGACGGGACCTGTAGAGGGCTGGGATCCCAGAGAGAGGCCATGGGAATGCCCAGGAGATGCGGGCTTCAGTCCTGGCGTGTCCCCAGGACTGCATTCCCATGATCTGGACCCAAGCCTTTCATTCTCTGGGCCTCGGTTTTCCTCTCCCTTTAAAGTGAAGAAGTCATATGGTATAGCTCGTGGAGCTCTGCTCAGTGTTATGTGGCAGCCTGGATGGGAGGGGCGTTCGGGGGAGGATGAAAATGAAAGTTTGCAATCCCATGGACTATAGCCAGCCTGGCTCCTCTGTGCATGGAATTCTCCAGGCTAGAATACTGCAGTGGGTTGCCACTGGGGGAGAATGGATACAAATATGGGTGTAGCTGAGTTCCTTCCCTGTTCACCTGAAGCTATCACAACATAGTTAATCGGCTAAACCCCAATACAAAACATCTTTGGTGTTAAAAATAATTTAAACAAAAAAATAAAGTGAAGAGGTCAGAATAGAATAGAATCTCACCTTGGAGTCCCTGGTAAACCTCAGCTGGTTTTATTCACAAACTTGTGTGTCTGGAGGGCATTATGGATTGAATTGTATTCTGCCCCCTCCACTGCACCTCAAAAGATGCTGGAGTCCTGGCCCCCAGGAGCTGTGGATGTGATCTTATTTGGAAATTGGGTCTTTGCAGATGATCGAGTTAAGATGAGGTCATGACGATGGGCCTCATCCAAGATGACCATGTCCTTGTAAAAGGGGAAGTCTGGGCACAGAGACAGATGGAGGGAAGATGATGGAAGATACGAGGAGACGGCCATCTATGAGCCAAGGATGCCTGAGGCCAGTGGAAGCAGATAGAGAGAGCAATGGAGCAGACTCCCTCTTCAACACCCTCGCCCTGAAGGCACCAACCTGCCTACACACTGACACACTGGTTTCAGACTTCCAGCCACCAAAACCGGGAGACAATACCTTTCCGTTCTAATCCCTCCTATTGGTGGTACTTTATTACAGCAGCCCCTGGGCACCAAGACAGACAGGCACAAACTTGTCTAAGAGACGGTCCTTACAGTGCATGAGGTTCTCAGTGGGGTTCTTGACCCACCCCACCCCAACTCGTATCATTAAAGTCCTCCCCAATCCCGGCATTTTAGAATCCTCCACAATGAAGTGGGAGGCCCAGAAAAGCATGAGGAGCCAGGTTTGGCTCCCCAAGGGAAGCTTTATTCAGGCAAACTGAATGCCATTACCCTTGATTTCAGATTTAAGGAACTTCAGCAGGACTAAAGGCCAGCTCCTCCTTAATATCCAGCTTTGCATGTGGGATCAGATATTAAAGGGGATAAAGCTCCCCTTTAATATCTAGCTTTGCATGTGAACTTTGCCTTGGTTCAAACCTCTGTTTCCTAATTTCTGGCTGGGAGACTGACTAAGCCTGTAGAGCCGCCAACTGGAAGGCAGATGAAAATATGAAAATGAAGTGACTTTAAAAATTAATACTCTCTCATCCTATAATTCTACTTCTGGGAATTTATCTGAGGATATGTGTCAAATTATAGACAAAGTTTTATTTAAAAAGGTATCAATATTTATGGAAGTGGCTGGCTTATACATTTTTAAAAGACAAACAAACAAGGAAATAGCTGCCTCTGAATGGAGTCTGGTTTAGAATGCTCTCAGCTGTAGGTAGTAGGCAACCAACCTAGCTGCCTGTAAAGTCAGGACATCTAGTCTCTCACCTCGTGGGAAACGCGGGGGAAGGGTGCCCTGACGGGGTGCCTCCAGGGCTCTGGATCCGATCCTCTGCATCCCTTCCTACATGTCCACTTTGTCCCTGTCCTGGCTCTCCTGATGGACACAAGATGGCTGCAGAAGTCCTGACATCACCCTCTGATCCAGCCACCCGAAGAGAAAGAACAGGGTCAATGTCTCATGCATGTCTCTTTGTAAAAGTCAAGCAACCCTTCCCAGAGGCTCCTAGCAAACCTTCCTTCATATCTCATCGCCTGTGACTGTGTTGTGTACCAGGTCCTAAGCAACCCTGAAAAGACAAACAGCATGACTGTGCTTGGCATGGTCAGTTAGGGCCCACCTGTGAAGTTGGAGGCAGTTTCCCTGCAGGACATGAAGGTGAACTTGGCCTCTACTAGGAAGAAAAAGGTGAGAGTAGAATGCAATAGGGCTTCTCTGGGGCTCAGATGGTAAAAAAAAAAAAAAAAATCTGCCTGCAATGCAGGAGACGTGGGTTCAATCCCTGGGTCAGCAAGATCCCCTGGAGGAGAGAATGGCAACCCACTCCAGTACTCTTGCCTGGAGAACTCCATGGACAGAGGAGCCTCAGGCTACAGTCAGTGGAGACACAAAGAGTTGTACAAGGCCAAGGAACTAACCCAAGAAAGGACTGGCTATCTGGTAGGCAATCAACAGGGAGATGACCAGTCGTGGGACAGTGTGGTAGTCACTAGTTGGTAGATTAGCAGCGATTAAAAAGTTAGAATTATGTTAAAATTAAAAGGCAAGATAATAAAAAGGTGTGAAGTCGGAGACGTACAGGACAAGGGTGAATATCAGTGGAGAATGTATTCTAGCAAATCAGCAAGACCAACACTCCAAGATGATGGGCAAATATAAGAAGGAAGTATGATACAAATACTCACTAGTCCAACGAAAAAAGTAAAACTGGAATCACTGATAATCAACACACTTTGTCTGTTACCCTATTCAAGCATATAGAGACTTACCAGTGCCACTGGAGTTTTGAGGAAATGATCACTTAAACAGATTGTTGGTGGGTGCATGAATCAGCAAAGCAAGTTGGCCTTGAAACTGTGTCTGCTTTAGTTTTTTTAACTGAGGCAAAATTCATTTAACATAAAATTAAGCTTTTTGGAGTGAACAGTTGAGAGGCACTTGGTACATTCACAATGCTGTGTGACCATTGCCTTTATATCTAGTTTCAAAGCATTTTCAACAGCCCCCAAAGAAAACCCCACACTCATTAATCACTCACTCCCCTAGCCCTTAGACTACAGCCCCTAGAAATCACTAACGTGCTTTCTTATTTCTGTGGATTTCCCTCTTCTGGATTTTAATATAAATGGAACTATGCAGTGTGAGATCTTTCGTGTCTGGCTTCTTCCATTAGCATCAATGTTTTCCAGGTTCATCCATGCTCGTATTGCTGTTGCATCACTGTTCAGTGGCTAAGATGAGTCCAACTCCTTGCGACTCCATGGACTGCAGCATGCCAGGCTCCTCTGTCCTCTGCTATCTCCTGGTGTTTGCTCAAATTCATGTCCACGCTAAGACAGACAGGCACAAACTTGTCTAAGAGACGGTCCTTACAGTGCATGAGGTTCTCAGTGGGGTTCTTGACCCACCCCACCCCAACTCGTATCATTAAAGTCCTCCCCAATCCCGGCATTTTAGAATCCTCCACAATGAAGTGGGAGGCCCAGAAAAGCATGAGGAGCCAGGTTTGGCTCCCCAAGGGAAGCTTTATTCAGGCAAACTGAATGCCATTACCCTTGATTTCAGATTTAAGGAACTTCAGCAGGACTAAAGGCCAGCTCCTCCTTAATATCCAGCTTTGCATGTGGGATCAGATATTAAAGGGGATAAAGCTCCCCTTTAATATCTAGCTTTGCATGTGAACTTTGCCTTGGTTCAAACCTCTGTTTCCTAATTTCTGGCTGGGAGACTGACTAAGCCTGTAGAGCCGCCAACTGGAAGGCAGATGAAAATATGAAAATGAAGTGACTTTAAAAATTAATACTCTCTCATCCTATAATTCTACTTCTGGGAATTTATCTGAGGATATGTGTCAAATTATAGACAAAGTTTTATTTAAAAAGGTATCAATATTTATGGAAGTGGCTGGCTTATACATTTTTAAAAGACAAACAAACAAGGAAATAGCTGCCTCTGAATGGAGTCTGGTTTAGAATGCTCTCAGCTGTAGGTAGTAGGCAACCAACCTAGCTGCCTGTAAAGTCAGGACATCTAGTCTCTCACCTCGTGGGAAACGCGGGGGAAGGGTGCCCTGACGGGGTGCCTCCAGGGCTCTGGATCCGATCCTCTGCATCCCTTCCTACATGTCCACTTTGTCCCTGTCCTGGCTCTCCTGATGGACACAAGATGGCTGCAGAAGTCCTGACATCACCCTCTGATCCAGCCACCCGAAGAGAAAGAACAGGGTCAATGTCTCATGCATGTCTCTTTGTAAAAGTCAAGCAACCCTTCCCAGAGGCTCCTAGCAAACCTTCCTTCATATCTCATCGCCTGTGACTGTGTTGTGTACCAGGTCCTAAGCAACCCTGAAAAGACAAACAGCATGACTGTGCTTGGCATGGTCAGTTAGGGCCCACCTGTGAAGTTGGAGGCAGTTTCCCTGCAGGACATGAAGGTGAACTTGGCCTCTACTAGGAAGAAAAAGGTGAGAGTAGAATGCAATAGGGCTTCTCTGGGGCTCAGATGGTAAAAAAAAAAAAAAAAAAAAAAATCTGCCTGCAATGCAGGAGACGTGGGTTCAATCCCGGGGTCAGCAAGATCCCCTGGAGGAGAGAATGGCAACCCACTCCAGTACTCTTGCCTGGAGAACTCCATGGACAGAGGAGCCTCAGGCTACAGTCAGTGGAGACACAAAGAGTTGTACAAGGCCGAGGAACTAACCCAAGAAAGGACTGGCTATCTGGTAGGCAATCAACAGGGAGATGACCAGTCGTGGGACAGTGTGGTAGTCACTAGTTGGTAGATTAGCAGCGATTAAAAAGTTAGAATTATGTTAAAATTAAAAGGCAAGATAATAAAAAGGTGTGAAGTCGGAGACGTACAGGACAAGGGTGAATATCAGTGGAGAATGTATTCTAGCAAATCAGCAAGACCAACACTCCAAGATGATGGGCAAATATAAGAAGGAAGCATGATACAAATACTCACTAGTCCAACGAAAAAAGTAAAACTGGAATCACTGATAATCAACACACTTTGTCTGTTACCCTATTCAAGCATATAGAGACTTACCAGTGCTACTGGAGTTTTGAGGAAATGATCACTTAAACAGATTGTTGGTGGGTGCATGAATCAGCAAAGCAAGTTGGCCTTGAAACTGTGTCTGCTTTAGTTTTTTTAACTGAGGCAAAATTCATGTAACATAAAATTAAGCTTTTTGGAGTGAACAGTTGAGAGGCACTTGGTACATTCACAATGCTGTGTGACCATTGCCTTTATATCTAGTTTCAAAGCATTTTCAACAGCCCCCAAAGAAAACCCCACACTCATTAATCACTCACTCCCCTAGCCCTTAGACTACAGCCCCTAGAAATCACTAACGTGCTTTCTTATTTCTGTGGATTTCCCTCTTCTGGATTTTAATATAAATGGAACTATGCAGTGTGAGATCTTTCGTGTCTGGCTTCTTCCATTAGCATCAATGTTTTCCAGGTTCATCCATGCTCGTATTGCTGTTGCATCACTGTTCAGTGGCTAAGATGAGTCCAACTCCTTGCGACTCCATGGACTGCAGCATGCCAGGCTCCTCTGTCCTCTGCTATCTCCTGGTGTTTGCTCAAATTCATGTCCATGCAGTCACTGATGCTATCTTCTGCCACTCCCTTATCCTCCTGCCCTCCATCTGGCCCAGCATCAGGGTCTTTTCCAGTAAGTTGCCTCTTTGCATCAAGTGGCCAAATATTGGCGTTTCAGCTTCAGCATCAGTCCTTCCAATGAATATTCAGAGTTGATTTCCTTTAGGATTAACTGGTTTGATCTCCTTGCTGTCCAAGGGACTCTCAAGGGTCTTCTCCAGTACCCTAATTCAAAAGCATCAATTCTTTGGCATTCAGCCTTCATTATGGTCCAAGTCTCACATCTGTACATGACTACTGGGAAAACCACGGCTTTCCCTATACGGAGTTTTATTGGCAAAGTGATATCTCTGCATTTTAATACATTATCTAGGTTCACCATAGCCCTCCTTCCAAGGAGCAAGCGTCCTTTAATTTCATGGCTGCAGTCACTGTCATCCACGCTATAGTACATATCAGTACTTCATTCCTTTTTATGGCCGAATAATATTCCATTATATATGCTGGGTTTTGACTCATCAATTTCACCTCTGGAAATCTATGCCCAGAAAATTATCACAAGGTGTGCAAAGAATAATCACCAGGATCTTCCTGGAGATGTTATTTGGATGGCTGCAAGATGAGACTAAAAAAGTTATTTATGACCCATCTATGTGACAGGATACTACGCAGGGTACATCAATTGTAGCACAGTAGAACGTTTTGTAATACTAGTAAACACTTGTGACACATTGATACTTTCTGGAAACACAGATTATACAATTGCACGTCCTAGGTGACCCCATTTTCTTTCTTTCTTTACATTATATACAATAGCTGCTACTTCTGGAGCATCCACTGTGTGTCAGGCACTGTTCTAGGTGCTAAATAGAAAGCAGTGATAGAAATTACTGACCTCAAGTAGCTTTCTATGCCTTAGTATGAGTAAGTCTGGTGGTTGTGGCAGGGTGGAGGGAGGATGAATAGGAAGTCAGGGGTCTTAGGAAGTAAGGTTAGAAGCAGGTTGTCCTCATATGTGTTGGGAGTCTGGACACATAGATAGAAAACAGCCTGGGTGGTGGGTTACAAGCAATCTTTCTTTCTTTCTTTCTTTCTTTCTTTCTTTCTTTCTTTCTTTCTTTCTTTCTTTCTTTCTTTCTTTCTTTCTTTCTTTCTTTCTTTCTTTCTTTCATGTGCCCGTAATGTCTCCATCTTCTTCGATAACCATGTGAGCTACCTTTAAACTCAAGGAAAAGAAAGCTGACTTGAAAGTGGTAGCTGATTGAAAACTAGCTGCATCACAACATCAAAATGAATATAACAGAAATATAAATGGAATTGTACAAGTTAAATGTTACAGAATCTATGCTTACAAATTATCTATATATATTTAAAACCTGCTTGGAAACCCAGTTTTCTTTGTATAGTGATTGGCACATAGTGGGTGTTCAATAAATACCTATGGGAAAAGTGATTTATTTTCCCTTTTACATCTTTTTTTTTTCCCACATACTCCTGAGGAGCATGCAGTTCCTTTCTTTGCAAAACAAAATATCACAGTTTGTTTGTTTTTTAATTTAGGCATATAATACATTTACAAGGTAAATAAAATTTAGTAAAGGAGATAAATGAAACCAGGTTTGTACAGAGTGACTTCCGCCTCGTAGTAGGCCTTCTAGGAATGTTTGTTCCTACTCTTCTCCCTGGATTGCTTTAAAAAAGATCCTATTTACAAGAGAAAATTGATTCCCACACAACTGTTTTTCTCCTGCACATCTGTGACATAAATCCCAGCCTTCCTGAAGAGCATCTTCAGAGTTCTCAAACTCTCAGAATCAGAAGAAACCTGGACAATTTCCCCATCTTAACCCTTGATCCTCCCAATCCCAACTTACAGATGAGGAAACTGAGGTCCAGAGAGGGATGCAACCTGTCCAAGGTCACACTGGTGGCTGGTGACAGAGCAGTGATGGGAGCTGTCTCAGTCCAACCAGGCTTCCGTAACAAAAGACTACAGACGAGGCAGCTTCAGCAACAGAAGTTCATTTTCCCATGGCTCTGGAGGCTGAAAGTCCAAGATCAAGGTGCCAGCAGAGCTGCTCTCTGGTGAGGGCTCTCTCCCTGGCTTGCAGACGGCCGCCTGCTCGCCGTGTCCTCACGTGGCCCTTCTTCTGGGTGCACGTGGGGCGAGTCAGCTCTCAGGAGACTCTTCCTCTTCCTATAAGGCACCAGGCATACTGGCTCAGGGCCCCACCCTTGTGACCTCATTAAGCATTTAATCATGATGCCCTCCCCAAAGGCCCCATCTCCAAACACAGTCACTAACATCAGGGGTTGCAGGTTCAACACAGAAACTTTGAGGGCACATAACTCAGCGCATAACCGGAACCCACTCCTCACTCCTCCCAGTTCAGTTCTCTCTACCAAGTCCGGCTGCCCCTGCCAACTAGAGAATGCAGGATGCTCAGGGTATCATAAAACTTTATGCTCCTCAGGGAAGAAAGGGATGTCTGTCCCAAGTCTTCACCTTCCCTACCCCAAATCCACACTTCTGCTCGAGGCTGTCTTCATCCTTGCAAAAAGACAAGGACCAGCTTCTAGGAGAAAAGCTCTAGAAGGGTCCCACTCCACCATGACTCCAACAGTGGGCTTGATAGAAGGAGAAGACATGTCTGCTAGTACGTTTAACCTTTCCTGAGGGCCCTCCTAGGCCAGCTCCCGCGTGGAGCTCCAGGGGACAGAAAGGAGCTCCAGGGGACAGAAAGAAGCCCCAGTTTTCCTTCCTGGATCCAGACACCATGGAGGAGAAAGACACATGAACAGGTGACTCATCAATTTGATGGCACAAAGGCCTGGGTCTCGGGGAGGCTGGTCTTGGTGGGAGCAGAATTAGCGGGGAGGCAGGTGTTAGTTAGGGTGAAGCTGGGGAGTAGCTTCCATAAAGGCAGTGACTGTGGGCCCATGTTCCTGAACTACAGATTCCTGAACCAGAGTCCGGGACGGGATTCACTGAAGGCTGGATGCCAGTGAGGTTCTATGCAGAATGGCAGGAATGTGCTCTGTTCTTGGGAGACCGTGCAATTTTTCATCTGACTGTCCAAAGGCATTTTAAGTCTTTCTCACCTAAGAACTGAAGAACCACTGTCTCACTGGAGGAGAAGCCATTTCTAGTTGCAGAAGGTCGAGTCCTTAAGAGTGGAGTAAGAAAGGTGGGGGCAAAGAAGAGGACAGACGGAGCCCACAGCACTCACTCCCAGCCCTCTTCAGTCTGGTAAGGAACTGATCTTGTCGATGCATCAGAAAGGGTTACTGAAGCTCAGGGTTGTCCTTCTCTTGGGTCCTGTTAACTCCAGAGATGCCCTTTTGTTTCTGCTGCTCTCCTTGAAGCCGCTGATGACCCAAGCATCCTTAGAGCCCTGTGTCCAGAGAACGGCTGCTTTCTCTGGACATGAGGTTGGAAATGCAGCATCTCAGGCCCCACCCCAGACTTGCTGGATCTGAATCTGCCTGTTGCCAAGATCCCCAGGGACACTCTTGAGTCTGACAAGCACTGGCCTGGAGACCCCCTATTAGAAAGTTCACCTTGATGGCTTCCCCTGGCCCAGGTCAGATTAGCCCACCTCACCTCCAACAGGCATGACTAGCATGCTACGTTGGGCTTCCCAGGTGGCGCAGTGGGATAGAATCTGCCTGCCAATACAAGAGAGGAAGGAGGTGCAAGTTCAATCTCAGTCAGGAAAATCCCCTGGATGGGAAAACGGTAACCCACTCCAGTACTCTTGTCTGGAAAATCCCATGGACAGAGGAGCCTGGCAGTCTGAAGTCCACTGAGTTGGGAAGAGTAGGACATAACTGAGCACGTACATACAAGGAGCATGCCACTTTGCAGAGGAAAAAACTGAGGCTTGGAGAGAGGGGACTCCAAGTGTTTTGCCCCATCATGGGGCTGGTGGATCCTGGCCACACCAACTTGTCCACCACCCTATAACCTCAAGAGAAGAGCCGTCAGCTCGGACCACTTGCCCGCAGCCCTCACCGTGGAAGCCCTGCCTGGGAGACCCAAGGATAGAGTGGTCCACGCCCTCCATCCTTCCTGCCCACCCCCCAAGTCCTCCCAACTCCCCGGTCATGTATAAAACATTCCCAGAAACCGCTTACTCCTCATGCATTTTCCATGAAGCCGGGCCCAAGTTAAAACATATAAACATAAAAATATCAAGGAGCATTTAAAAAAAAAAAAGACATGTTTCAAAAAACACCAGGAGACCCATTTCGGGGCTCACCCTCCCCGCAGGGCTACTGCCCAGGGTTGCCGCTCACCTCCCCTCTCCACACCCCTGCTTTTCCTCCTCCCTCCACACAGTCCCTTTCCTTCTCAGCTTCTGCATGTTCCATCTGTCTTCCTTTCCTTCCTCTCTGCTCGCCTCTTTCTCTCTTTCTGTCTCTCCTCTCTCTGCCTGGGTCGCTGTCCCTCCTTCCATCCCTGTCTCTGTCTGGGTTTCCGCATGCGAGTCTCTGCTTCTTCCTGCCTCTATCCCTCTTTCTCTCTCACTGCCTTCCTGGCTCTCCTTCTCAGCATTGCTCCAAGTTAGCACCTCCTCCTTTCTCCCTGCTAAGTGTCTGCCAGAGTCTCCTCTTGTCCCACACTCATGAAAATGGCTAAAAATTAAAAAGCAATGACAACCCTACCAGCAGTTGGTGAAAATATGGAGCCGTCAGAGTCTCAGGCACTGCTGGTGGGTGTGTAAAAATGGATGCAGCCACTTTGAAAATGGCTTGGCAGTTTCTACTAAGGCCAAAAGGACATTCACCCTATGACCAGATATTCTACGCCCGGGCATTCCAGGGAGAAAGGAGGGCTTATGCCCGCCCCCTCCCCACCAACAAGGCACGTAAACAAATGTGCATGCCAGCATTATTCAGAACAGCCCAAACCAGAAACAACCCATATGGCCACGGACAGGAGAGTCGATGACTGGATTCTGGTTTATTTATATACTGGAGCGTGGCACAGCAATTTAAAAACGAAAGGAAGAATGAACTACCATTCAGTTCAGTTCAGTTCAGTCGCTCAGTCGTGTCCAACTCTTTGCGACCCCATGAATCGCAGCACGCCAGGCCTCCCTGTCCATCACCAACTCCCGGAGTTCACTCAGACCCACGTCCATCGAGTCCGTGATGCCATCTAGCCATCTCATCCTCGGTCGTCCCCTTCTCCTCCTGCCCCCAATCCCTCCTAGCATCAGAGTCTTTTCCAATGAGTCAACTTTTCGCATGAGGTGGCCAAAGTACTGGAGTTTCAGCTTCAGCATCATTCTCTCCAAAGAAATCCCAGGGTTGATCTCCTTCAGAATGGACTGGTTGGATCTCCTTGCAGTCCAAGGGACTCTCAGGAGTCTTCTCCAACACCACAGTTCAAAAGCATCAATTCTTTGGCGCTCAGCTTTACACATCACAATATGGACCAATCTTCAAAATGTTGGATTTTGAGAAAGAAGTCTGAACACAAAAGAGTGCATCATGTATCATTTTTCTTAAAGCAAATTCAAGAACAAGCAAAACTCATTGGTAGTCCAAGAATTCAGAAGAGTGACTGTCCTTGAGGAGGGCTGTGTGTCTGGAGAGGGTCCAGAGGGGGTTGAGAATGCTCTGTGTCTTGATTAGGGTGGAGTATGAACCTGGGTAAAACATTCATCAATATTACACCCTCTACTCAGTGTTCATGTAGCTTATTGTATGTGAATTTGACCTTGATGTGAAAACATAAAGAAAATGCTACCTACACAATGGAATACTATTCAGCCATAAAAAAAAAAAAAAGAATGAAATAACGCCATTTGCAGCAACATGGATGGACTTTGGAGGGCGTTATGCTAAAGTGAAACAAGTCAGAGAGAGAAAGATAAACACTACATAATATCCCTTATATGTGAGATTCTTTGAAAATACAGCAAACTAGTGACTATAACCAAAAAAGACGCAGACTCATAGATATAGATAATAAAACTACCAGTGGAATGGGGAGGTAGGGGGAGGGGCAACACAGGGAAAGGGAAGTGGGAGAAACTTCTGGGTGTAAGTTAGGTTCAAGGAGATGGGCTTCCCTGGCTCAGATGGCAAAGAATCTGCCTGCAACGCAGGAGACCTGGGTTCAGTCCCTGGGTTTGGAAGATCCCCTGGAGAAGGGAATGGCCACCCAGCCCAGTATTCTCGCCTGGAAAATTCCATGGACATAGGAGCCTGGCGGGCTATAGTCCACAGGGTCGCAAAGAGTTGGACACAACTGAGCAACTAACCCTTCTACTTTTTCACTTTAGGCTCAAGGATGTCTTGTACAACACAGGGAAACACAGCCAATGTTTTGCAATAACTGTAAATGGAAAGTAACCTTTTAAATTGCATTTAAAAATTTTAATATACATAGAGACAAAATAATGGTAATTATTATTATTATTGCCACAATAGGCAAATGGCTTGTACCCAGGCCCAGAAACTCAGACATGTTTCCAATTCCACTGATTAAAATTGTTGGCATTGTTGTTGAGTCCCTTTGTGACCCCATGGACTGTAGCCCGCCAGGCTCCTCTGTCCACGGGGATTCTCCAAGCAAGAATACTGGAGTGGGTTGCCATTTCCTCATCCAGGGGATTTTCCCAACCCAGGAATTGAACCCATGTCTCCTGCACTGACAGGTGGATTTTTTACTGCTAAGCCATGTGGGAAGCTCACTGATTAAAACGGGAACAGGCATCTGTGTCCCAGCCAGGGTCCTAATGGCTGAAAACCCACCTTCCTACCAGCCAGACTCAGATCCTGGACCCCCACCACCAAACATCACCAACTCCAGGAGGGCCAACCACCCCCAGGAACCTTTACAAAGACCTGCCTAAGAGAGAAAACCTATTTCCACTCAGTTCTCACACTCCAGGCATCTTTCTGATGCTTTGGGGTTTTTTAATCCCCCTGCTTCATCTGAAACCAGTATGACTATGGTTTAACTCAGCACTTACTCTGATAAACAGCTGGTTAATTAACAGCCCCAAACCTGAATCCAAGCTAACAAGAAGAGGATGCCTTGCTGGAAACCTTGGGGAAATCCTTCTGACCATGGAGCCATCAGAATGCTATTACAGCCAATGGGGGAAACTGGGAGAGATCAAAACTCCAGCTTGGGGACTCTGAAAAGGCCTTTATTTATGTTTTTATTCTTTATTCGCATCTTCCCAGGAGGGGAGGAAAACACAGAACCCAGTTCTTCTGTTTCAGCTGCGTGGGTGTCAGCCCAACACACACAACCCTTGGAGGCAAACTAAAACCCGCTTATTTTCATTGAAGGGGAGGAACAGGGACCAGAGGGACTCGAGCACTATTAGTTAAATAATGGTGCTTAAAAATGCATTGAATTTAGCTGCCTCCCTCCCCCCTAAAAAAAATCTGGAATTTTCCTATTGAGGATACTTTTTTCTCCTGGCCCATGAATATTAATGCTTCTCTGAGAGAGATCTACTTGAGGAAAAAAAAAAAAAAAAACAAGAATAAATTAAATACCTACAGATTTTTCTAATTCCTCTTTTTGGTGACATGCCGTCATTACATCAAATTATACTGAGATGGGCCCGCTCCCTTTTTTTTTTTTCTTTTTGGGTGAAAATTATGGAATATAAAGTATATGTAAATGGAGCAAAGGAGGGGAAAAAAACCTGTGAAGGAAGAATAGGGGAAGGAGAGGCATTAGGTATTCCGCCGGCGTAGTAGTCAGCCAATTAATCAAGCAGTGGCGAGAAAAAGATGCAGAAAGGATGAGTTCGCCCTTCACGTTGATGGGGCCGGCGCAGGGCAACACCACGGCACCTGAGCTCACGGTTAGGCATGCAGAAAGGGATCATGGGAATATCTTCCTGTCTTTGTCTTTCTCGTGAAGGATGGAAAATGTCAAGCTGTTGTTTGGCTGGACTGAGAGGGTGGGGAGAGTCGAGGCGAATTCGCAGTCTGGCGAGGCAAGGTTTTTAACTCTTTGAGGTTACCTCTGCTCCCCTCTCCCTCCCCAGCCTCCAGCTCCACCTTCCTCTCCTTCTCCCAGCCCACCCCCCTCAGCACATCTGTAGGGAACTGTGTCTGCAAACAGCTAGTGGGAGTGAGCTGATTGATGGTGACATGCAGGCTGGGGCAGTGTGTGTGTGTGTGTGTGTGTGTGTGTGTCAAGAGGCAGTTTTCCTCTCCCCCATAGCGTTCTTTGTTTACCCTGGAAGTGAGCATGCATGACCCCTTCCTTCTCTAGCCCTGCTCCGTGCCCTTGGAAGTGAGCATTGTCTCAAAATCCGAGAGTGACTGTAAAAGGATATTGGGAGGAAGAAGGATCTGAGGCTTCGAGGCACCCTCTGTATGGCCCTCAATGGACTGAGCCCACCCAGAAGGCTGGCCTGATGGGGTTCCCTGGAGCTGTCAGAATTCCAGTGTGACTCTGAAGAGTGCACCAGCTCTGGGAGAGCCCCAGTCCAGGGCTTATCACCTGCATCAATAACACACAGGATGCTAACAATAATAGTAATAACCCGTCAACTTCCATCAGCATCTTCTTGCCCTGACTCCTTTAAATTCTTCCCAAGTCATTTCACTATTCTTAAAATCTGGCAAATGCACGATTCCAAGGAAAGATGTGTCATCAAATCACTCATTGAGAAAATGACTGCTTGATTCTCTTCACCTGCCCTGGGAAAGGGCATTGAGTGGTCTACATAGCAGATAAGATGCTGAGAGAGGAGATGGGAGGGGCTTGGTCTGGACTGCTAAGTGGCCACAGAAGGGGTTCAAACCCACATCTCTGATTCTCACTCCAAATACTGCTGTAACTCTGGCCAGAGATGGATAGTCAAAATGCCCCACACCCTGCTCCGCCAGCCTCATCAGGACCGGCCCATGACCACTGCCAGCTCATCATGTGAGCCTGGTATGAGCCTCAGATACGGGGTGCAGTCCCTACTCAAAGTGTGGTCCATGGACCAGCTGCATCCTTCTACCTGTGGGCTTGCTTGGAAAGCAGAATCTCTGACCCCAGCCCTACCCAGTTGCAACTTGCATCCCAACATCTTAGGTGATATGTGAGCACACTGAAGTTTGAAATACACTGTTCCAGAGACAAACTTTCTCCCCGCATTCGCAGCCTTAAATCAGGATGAGTCTGACACTCAAAGGCATCTACTCCGTGAAATATGCTAACAGGTGGCCTTGGATGGGTGCTATGCTGGTGCTCCATATACATTATTTCACCCATCCTCCCCATCTGCGAGAGGAGCACTTCTGACAGCTTACATTACAGGTGGGGTCATGGAGGGGCGGAGGGGGTGAGTGGGCTTGCCTAAGGACACACTGCAGGTACGTGGCATCGCCAGGATTTGAGGCAAAGCACCAGAGTCCACAGGGCCAGCCTCTGAGGCAGATGCTGAGAGAGGAGATGGGAGGGGCTTGGTCCAGACTGCTAAGTGGCCACAGAAGGCCACAGATGGGACACGGGCCCTGTCACTGGAACACACAACTGAATCACCCAGCCGACCTGTCGAAACATAGATTTCTGGGTCCCACCCCCAAAGTTTCTGAGGGTCAGCCCAAGAATCTGCATTTCTCACAAGTTCCCAGATAGCGATGCTGGTGTTGCAAATCAGGGGACCACGTCTTGAGAACCGCTGCTCACGGCAGGGTCATCACTTCTGTTGAGAAGCCAACTGGTTTAATTATGAACTTCAACCAAATACGACCAAGAGGTGAATCAGTGCCCCGTCCCTAAAAAGAATCTTTTTTTTTTAAAGGGCAGTGGTGAGCAGGAAATCTCAAACAAGTAAAATGCAAACAAACAGTGCATGGCACCCCAGAGAAGGTCCAGTTGCCTCCCAATGATCCCTTATTTGGTAGCAGACGCTCCTCGTGGTCGTGGCTAATTGCAGGTACACTGCAGCATCACTGCTGTAATCATCCTTTCCCTTATTTAACCTGGACGATACATGGCGTTATAATGAGTTTCCTTTCTCTGTTCATTAAACAGACATTTACAAGGCTCATTCTGTCCTGGCGGGCTCTGTGCAGGTCACTGGAGACCGAGACAGATGGGACACGGGCCCTGTCCTCTGACAGCTCCCCGTGGCTGGGCTCACCCCTCCATCTCAGGGGAAGGTGCACACATTCTAAGGAAGTGGGGAGGGGGTGGGTCTTGAAAGGGAGTCACTGCTGAATGCTGCTTTCTTATGGTCATAGGCAGTCTGGAAAAATTATACTTATTAATGGACTAAAACAGTAATAATTGTAAAATTCAAAATTGAGATTAAAACCCCGAAGTCTCTCTCCCCAAGGGTAATCACTTAAGAAACTTGATGGGGAGTAGCAAACAATTCTTCTAGATATCAATTTCTGTCTCTGTCTTTCTCTCCCTCCCTTCCTCCCTGCTTCCTTCTCTCACTCACTCCACCTCTCCCCGTCTCCCTCTCTCCCTCCACAATACAGATTTATAACTAGACACAGACGTCCACATCTGAGAGCACTGGTGGGAAAAGGCTCAGAAGTCCACCAGCCACTTTTGGCCCACAGAGGTGTCAGGACAGAAGGGAAGATGCGTGCTGAGCCCCAGGGGCATAAAAGGACGCTGGAGCGTCGGTGCTGACGTCATGGTCTGGGGCTGGAGGAGGGAGGGCCAGCAGCAGGTGGGGCTGGGCCCAGGAGCTCTGTAAGCGCAGTCTGGGCATTTGCTTGCTTCTGCTCCTCAGAGTCTCACGGGCTAGACTCTCGAGAAGGTACCTGGTCACCAAGGCAGCTGCCTACTTAGGGAGTGTTATCATCCCGGGAGCAGTTCTCCCCCATTAAAACAGCAGTGTCCCTGGAACTTCCCTGGTGGTCCAGGGGTTAAGACTCTAAGCTTCCAATGCAAGAGCTGTGGGTTTGATCCCTGGTCAGGAAGCTAAGGTCCCACATGTTGTCTGGTGTGGCCAAATATATATATATATATTTAAATTTTCTTAAAAATGAAAAGAAAAGCAGCAACGCCCCCATCAGAGGATAACAGTGCCCACCTTGAAGGTGTGGCTGGAGCCCTTGGGTGTGTGTGGAAGGGACCAGATCTTGAATAGGAGGGGCTCCAAATGTCAGGGGGCTGCCGATACTAAAGGGGGGGTTGTTCCCTCTATTCCCACCCACAATCACACCTGTCCTCATTTTTTTTTTTTTTCAAGAAGAGAAATAACTGGTCCTGGAACCGCTGAGCCTTGGAAAAATGTCTCCCGCCTCTTCTTGGTATTTTGTGAGGGATTTTATAGAAGATGTATGGATGTGACATGACGTTCACAATCAAATCTTAAGTGGAAAAATTATTAAGTGAAGAAAGCCAGTTACGGGGTAATATGTATGGTATGGTAATATATTTTAAAGATATATATACCATTTAAACATATATTTATATGTATAAGTATAAACTTTATGGGGAAACGATCCTGGAGGCACATACAGCAAAATGCTAATGGTCGATTTCTCTGGGAAATAGAAAAAATATATAATATTTTTAAATTTTCTTCCCCCAATTCTATGACCCACAGTCACTGTAGCAAGAATGGCATGATGGTTTACTTGCCTCTGTGTGTTCAGCATCTGGCATAACTCCAACGCAGAGTAGGTGCACAATAAAAATTTATGGGCTGGATGGAGAGGAATTTTGCTACACATTTTCTATAATGTACTTTATTCTTATAGAGAGCAAATGTTAACTGCTTTGTTAAGTATTGGGTTGGCCAAAAAGTTCATTTGGGGTGTCATGGAAAAATCCTAACAAACTTGCTGGCCAACACAATACTTTTTCAAATGGGCAGATAACTGGTCTAACGTGTTGGCTTTGGTCGTGTCCCCGACTCTTTGCAACCCCATGGACTGTAGCCCTCCAGGCTCCTCTGTCCATGGGATTCTCCAGGCAAGAATACTGGAGAGTGCTGCTGTGTCCCCATCCAGGGGATTTCCCCGACCCAGGAACAAGCCTGTGTCTCTTACATCTCCTGCACTGGCAGGCAGGTTCTTTACCACTAGCTCCACAACTGGCCTAAATGGAGTGCTATTATGAGGGTCTGGAGAGAAGGAGAAGGAGGGTTGCTTGGGGCAACAGGATGGAGACTGGGGAGAGAAGAATGATGCTATGGGGGCGGCAGGCATGCGATGGTCAGAAGAGGCTTCTGGGGGCAGATGGTGGCCAAGCTGGGAGAGCTCTGATGAGCCAGCAAGAGTGAATCAGAGAGAGACTTAGGAAGAAAGTGGCTCACGTAAAGGTCCTGAGGCACTGATGAGAATTAGCAGCAGAGTCCACCAACTTTCAAATGGGGTCAGTTTTGCCCCTAAGAGACATTTAGTCATGTCTGGGGATATTTCTGCTTATCACAAGTGTCGGGGGAGATGCTACTGGCATCTAGTGATAGAAGCCAAAGTTGCCACCAAACTTCCTATGGTGCACAAGACAGGTCCCACCATGAAAGATTACTGAGTATCACCAGTATCACCCAAGTATCACCAGTACTGCGTGTGAGAAGCTGGGGCAACACCAGGAGCAGGAGCATCATCTGGGAGCTTACCAGAAATGCAGGTTCTCTGGCCCTGCCCAGCCCTGCCCAGCCTGCTGAATCAGACATTGGGAGGTGGGCTATTAGAAAGCCCCCCAGTTCTAAGTCTCCCAGTGTGAGAACCACTCATACAGCATTGGTTCTCAGCCCTGACTTTGTAATGCAATCACCCAGGAGCTCTTCTCAGGGAGATTTGGACACACACAGAGGGAAGACAGCCATGTCAAGGCAGAGACAGAGGGATGCGGCCACAAGCTGAGAAACACCAAGCACTGCTGGCGACCACCAGAAGCTGGGAAGAGGCAAGGAAGGATCTTCCTTGGAGCAAATTGGTGGGAGCATCACCCTGACAACAGAAGTGGCCCAAAGCCCAGACTGATGAGATAGGGGTGTCAGGCCTCAGCCATCCTCTCCTCCAGGCCAGCTGCTGGTCCCTGAGGGCAGCTGTGGGCCAGGTGCCCACGGACTGCTGAGCCTGGCTGGGATTGGCAGGGCGCGGGGAGGGCAGAGGGTGGTCAGGGTGGGATGGACAGAACTGGAGCCTGGTGGGAGAAACTGTCAGTGTCCTACAGGGCTAAGGAGCTTCAGGAAGCCGTGTTACCCATCCTTAAACTGGGCACGGCCCCACAGCCACTCTGAGGGCTGCCTGCTGAGTGCCTTGGCCAAAAACAAAGGCTCCTCATTCTTCATCCCCAAGAGAAGGTACCTGGGGCAGAAGTGCTGTCAGCCAGCCTCCGTGGCCCCTCACCAGGGCCACCTCAGTGGCCCCCTAATGGATCTCCATGCTTCTGCCCTCAGTCCCCTCTGATGCAGCCTCCAGGCAGCAGCCAGAGAGGCATTTTTAAATGTAAGTCCAGTCTTTGCACTCCTCTGCTCAAGAGCCCACCATGGCTCCCATCAGACTTAGAATAAAAGCCATCGTCCTCATGTCGTCTCAGAGGTCCTGTAGGATCTGGACCCACGTTAACCCGCTGACCTCACCTGCCTCTGCAGTTCACTCTGCCCCAGAAACACTGACTTTCCTGCCGTTACTTAAGCACAGACCAACCTCAGAGCCTTTGCCCACGCTGTTGCCTCTTAAGGAAATGCCTTTCCCGCTGAGACTGGAAAATATCACATCTTTGCCTTCTTCACGTCTTTGTTCAAATGGCATCTTCCTCCCAGAGTGCTCACCTGGCCACGTGTAACCCTCTGCTCCATCGTTTCCAGTCCCCTCAACCTTGTTCTTTTTAAAAAAGGTCCATATAGTCCAAGGTATGGTTTTTCCAGTAGTCATGTACGGACGTGAGAGTTGGACCATAAAGAAAGCTGAGCACTGAAGAACTGATACTTTCCAGCTGTGGTGCTGGAGAAGACTCTTGAGAGTCCCTTGGAGAGCAAGGAGATCAAATGAGGCAATCCTAAAGGAAATCAATCATGACTATTCATTGGAAGGACTGATGCTGAAGCTCCAATACTTTGGCCACCTAATGCAAAGAACCAACTCACTGGAAAAGACCCTGATGCTGGAAAAGGTTGAGGGCAGGAGGAGAAGGGGGCGACAAAGGATGAGACGGATGGCATCACTGACTCAATGGACACGAGTCTGAACAAACTCCAGGAGACAGTGAGGGACAGGAAAACCTGGTGTGCTGCAGTCCATGGGGTCGCAGGGTCACAACTGAGCAACTGAACAATAAGAGCAACATTTGGCATTTCTTGCTCTCCCCTGGAATGAGAGCCCCCGCAGTCAGGGCTGTGGTCACCAGCGTGTCTTCAGCTCCCAGTCCCTGTACCACTTAATCCTTCCAGGCCCCCTCCCCACCTTGAGGCGGGCACTATTATGATCCCTAATGAGCCGATGAGGAAATGGAGGCACAGAGAGGGATAGGAGCTTGCCCAAGGCTACACAGCTGGTAAGTGGGAGGGGAGCCAAGAATCCTACCCAGGCTATCTGACTGCACTCACTCAGCCCGTGGCTTTCCCCGAGGCGTGTGTGCGCGGCAACAAAGCACGCGGCCCAACCCACTGCAAAGTTATTTGCAGTGATAAATAACACGTGTAACAGAAGTTTATACAAATCGTTAGTGGAGGATTTACGTGGCGAAGCTTGGAGGCAATGGCCTGTGACCAGTACCTGTAGCTGTTAGCACTCCACAAAATGACAGCATCGCGGCCCACTGCAGCCGGCAGTTCTTTGCCATGGGCACTGGCAGCTGGAGGCCAGCTCACTCTGGGGCTGTGGACACCGTGGTCCCCGGAAGGATGCGCATGCACCCATCCAAAGGGGAGGAGGAGGTGGTAAGTCCCCTCATGGCGATGTAACCAAATGCAGAGGTGGTGGGTACAGAGGAAAAAACGTATACCTTCCTTCCGCCCCTCCTTCCTTCTTCCTTCCTTCTTGATCAAACATTTACTGAGTACCTACTATGTGCTATACATTAAGCTAAGGGATGGGATCTAATATGAGCAAAGCATGCTGAGTTGTTGTCATCAGGAAACTTACACTCTAGTGGAGAAAACCAGCTTGATATCTAACCGTGGAGGTAAAAGAACATTGCTGCATGTGTATATAATGAACAGACCTGACCCAGACTAGAGGAGGCATGGAGGGGGCTTGGGAGAGACTTGCAGTAAGAAGGGATGGTTGATCTGAGGTGTGAGAGAGCAGGAAGTGAAAAAGCATCTGAAGTAGGCAATGTGAACACATATGCAAAGGTCCTGTGGCAGGATGAAGTTGCCAAGAGATGGACTGTCTATCTGAAGCTCAGAGGCAGAGGGAGGAAAGGGTAGGAAAGTGGGCAAGGCGAATATCTTTCAGGTCCTTTAGGCCGAAAGCAGTGTAAAGGGCAGAAATGTGTTACCTTGATCAGTTCTGCACTTTTAAAAACCCCTCTTCCACGGAGTGGAGGACCTATAGGGTGACCAGCATGGACTCAAGGAAACCAATAAGGTGAGCCCTGTGGTTATCAGTGGGGCTTTGGACATCCTTGGAGAGTTTAGTTCAAATTTCAGCTTTGACACCAGCTTAACGGTGTTGAGCAACCAACTTTCTCTCCCTGAGGCTCAGTGTCATCATCTGCAAAATGGGAATAATACTAGTCACCATGCAAGGCTACTAAGAAGATGTTATAGGATGCTAAAGCTCAGCTCCCAGCAGAGGAGAGGACGTCAGAAGAAGTTCCCAGAATCTCAGTTCAGCTCTGCCCCTCTACTCTCTGATTTCCTCTTGAAAAAATCTAAATTCCAACTTTATTTTTTTCCTTTTTAAGGGAGCTGCCAAACACAACATCTCCTCAGAAGACGATCTGGCCTTGGTGGACACAGCCATTGGCCAAAGAAATGCTCTGGAATGGTCAACAGTTGAGGCTGTTGACCGCTCAGCCTGACATTCAAGACTCTGAAATCCAGCCCTGGCTTGCAACCCCATGGGCAAAACTAACAAAGCAGCAAGACAGGACCAGCAGGCGGGAACCTTGTTTTGGCTTTCACTTTGTCCTAAAGTGAAATGAGCAATGAAACTCCCGTGCAGAGTTCTAAGTAGGAGAGCGCCAGAACCAAATTTCTGAATTTGTGATTACTCTATCCACAGAGTAGATAACAGACCGAAGGGAAGCAGGGCTGGAAAGAAGGAATGGGGATGGAGGGAAGTGGACAGATTCAAGATTAAATCTGTGGTTAGAATGAATGGTGTGGGAAATGGGCGGGGAGTGTAGAGTGAGGACATTATGGACAGAGAGAGACAGCGGAGATTTCCAGGATGGAGCCTGAGCCACTTGGACTCAAATCAGGGGACTGTCACATTCACCATGGTATCCCTGACACCTGGGATATGGGAGGTGCTCAATGTCTGTTCTTGGGATAAAATGACAGTGAAACCCAGGGCTTCCCAGACAGTTGTTTCTTTTTTAAAACTACTTTTTATTGGTGTATAGTTGTCTTACAGTGTTGTGTTAGTTTCTGTTGTACAGCAAAGTGAAATATATATATATATATGCTTATATATATATATATATATAGGCTTCCCAGGTGGTGCTAGTGGTAAAGAACCTGCCTGCGAATGCAGGAGATCTAAGAGACATAGGTTCGATCCCTGGGTCAGGAAGTTCTCTGGAGGAGGGCATGGCAACCCACTCTAGGGTTCTTGCCTAGAGAATCTCATGGACAGAGGAGCCTGGCAGACTAAAGTCCATAGGACTGCAAAGAGTTCGACACAACTAAAGCGACTTAGCTTCATATACATATATGACTTAGCTATATATAGATATATGTACGTATATATGTATATATATCCCCTCTTTTTTTATTTCCTTCCCATTGTGGTCACCATAGAGCACTGAGTAGAATCCCCTCAGCTATACATTGGTTCTCACTGGTTATCTATTTTATACATAGTATCAATGGTGTATATATGTTGATCCTTTAAAAATCTACAAGCAATAAATGCTAGAGAGGGTGTGGAGAAAAGGGGACCCTCTTGCACTGTTGGTGGGAATATAAATTGACACAGTAACTAGGGAGAACAGTATGGAGGTGCTTTAAAAAGCTAAAATGGACAAGTGTTTCTTAAGGGAGGTAGTGCCATCTCCAAGGGGAATTTGAGGAACATAGAGCAATGGGGTATGATTCTGCCCACTGTTTCTCAACAGAGGGTTATTTTGCACCCCCAGGGGACACTTGGAAGTATCTGGAGATATTTTTGGTTGTCCCAACTTGGAGGGGAAGAGGGTACTACTGGCATCCAATGGGTCAAGGCCAGAGATGCTGCTAAATAGCCTACAATGCACAGATCAGCCCCCCTACCACAAATAACTATCCAACCCAAGACATCAATTGTTTCAAGGCTGAGAAACCCAGCCTAGAGATTGGAAGGACTTAAATCATCCATGCTGGATCTGCAATGCCCAGGACAGTCCCATGTCAAGAAGAATGATCCCAAGTCTTTGATTTGGGGATTGCAAATGCCCTTTTGGGCAATCATGTTGGTAAATTTTTTACTTAGTAACGATCTGAGTCTAGAATTTAAATCCACTTTAAATACAGCAAAATCTTCTTTTGAACAGCTTCACTTTGCATGGGGTTATTCCTGGAATGAAGCTGAAATATAAATTGGGGGAGGGCAGTGCTTGGCTTTATCCAAAATTCTATCAATTTGTTTTCCATTTTGGATAATCCAGGCATTGACCTCAAAGCTGCTCCTGGAATGTGAGTTGCTACAACATGCCTGCATCAATCGGCATTTGCAGCAGACCACAGAGATGCCACCCATACATATGAATATACTAATTTAGCTCTTATTTCAAGATGTCAAATATAGAGAAAGAATGTCGACAATATTCAACTGAATATTTGTCTGAAATTTCAACTTACTCATTGTAAGTAGGTACAAGCATCAGGCTGCCTCATTATGTCTCCTGGCAGAGAATGGTTTCCTGATAATTTACATATTGAAATAGATATTATTTTATTATAAACTGCTTTCATTTTATTCCTCCTTTATATTACAGTTAGGGCATTATATTGATTTTTTTTTTGAAATTACGTGTGTATGAAGATGAAAGGCATGAATTTCATTTCAGGATGGTAAAATGGGTGTTATAAAACAGACGTAATGGAAAGAGAGTGTTGGGTCTGTTGGAGTAGACAGCCGCAGTCCTAGACTAGTTCCCACGTTGACAGGGAAACATTAAGGGACAGAAGACAGAGACTCTAGATATACTACAATTCACAAACCAGTCCCACTCGGTAAAGAACTACCTTGAGTCTCACATGAATTTTACATGTTCTGCAGAGTACTCATGAAGGCAAACCTCTGTTTATAATAACCTGAGTTCAGCTACTTAATGAGTCAGTTTTTGCTGTGTAACAAACAATCCCCAAAATCTCACTGACTAACCACAAGCATTTACTTTCCTTACTCACAGATTTATGGGTTAGCTTCACTTGACTCTTGGCTGCTCTATCTGTCTCTCTTCCTCCACAGGCCAGCATCTACCAAGAGCAGGCCATTCTTCAGCAAATAGCAGGAATGCAAGGGGCCAAGCCGCTCCTGTCTCACCTGCTCACAGACCATTGGTTGAAATAAGTCACATGGCCAGGTCCACTAACAACTGGATGATGAAATAAGCCCCACTGCCAGAGGGACGGACTGCAAAGTCACATGAGAGAGTATGGGTACATGAAAGTTGGAAAAACTGAAAGTAACATTTAACCCAGCTGTGTTTTATGTCTAAACACAAGTTACTGTCACAGTTTTCTTTTCCATGCTCAATAAAGAGCTCCTTGGATACATGCTTTCACTACAGAAAGTAAAAATGGCACAAAAACTTTGAAAGAAGAAAGAAAAGGGTGGGTAAACTCACTTGTCCCAACACTCATGATTCCTGTATTGAAAACCCACCACGTGCCAGACACCACATGAGATATTTTTGTCCTCGCAGTAACCTAGGATTGTCTTTATTTGATAGATGGTCAAATGGAAGTTCAGAGAGGTTAAGAAACTCACTTGATGTCACACAGCTCACGAGTGTTGGAGGCCACATTCAGACTTACATGCATCTGACTCCAAAGCCTGCATGCTTTCTATTTCATCAGGGCATCACTCTACGGGTTTGAAGAATCAACCCTGACCCAAGCCCTCCCAGGAACCCTCCGCTACTGGCCCTGGGTTCTCACACTGGCTTGAGACATTTCCAGCTGCTGGAAGGCAAGCTGAGGAACAGGGACATGTGGCATTTATTTAGTGACACATCCCCGGCGGGAGGTTTCGGGGGCCACTGATGCAGCATGTCTGCATGGCTCGTTTACACGCTGCTTCTTGTTACTGCTGTCTCTAGTCCATGGCCCTCACACTCAATTTCAATTCAAAGTTTGGCAGTCAAGGTGTCAGAGCTAAAAAATGGAATGGCCTCCCTCCGAAATGAAATAATTTTGTTGTTCAGTTCCGAGCGATTTTGTAATTTCATGCTTGTGTATGATAATTTTATGCTGTCCTGCCTCACGTAACTCAGTTCTGGCAGATCCTGACAGGTGATAAATACAATCTTTTCCGCCCCACATGCGACAGGCCGGTGCGAGGAGGGGGGGAGGGAAAAATGGCAATTTCACATCTGAGGCCAGTGCACAACTGGAGGCAGTGGCAGCCCCAATTCTTTCATAATTTCACGCCTGGATTCCAGCCGGCACCACCTCTGTTGTGGCTGAAGGACCCACGGGTCAAGGGAGCCTTCTTGAAAATGGAATGGCGTTGGGCCGGGGCTGGGCCACTGGCGGTTGAGGAGGGGATGAGGAGAAAGTTATGACTTCGGGCCCGCCCCGGGCTGGCGCATCGAGGCCTGGCGAGGCTCAGTTTCTGGTCCTGCTCCCTGCTTGCGTACTGCCCTGTGTGCTCCTATGGGAGGAATTCCTCCTGGAGGAATTACTTTTACAAATCTGTTAAACATCTGAAAGACAGCCATTTCCAATTAAAAAAAAAAAAAAAGGAGGAGGAGGAGGTTATATCTTTAGAGACGGAAAAAGATAGAGAAAGAGGGAGGGGGGGAAGGAGGGAGAAACTGAGATAGAATAGGACAGGACTAGGCTTCTCTGGTGGCTCGGTGGTTTAAAAAAAAAAAAAAATGCTCCTGTCAATTCAGGAGCCACAGGAGATGTGGGTTCTATCCTTGGGTCTGGAAGATCCCCTGAAGAAAGAAACGGCAACCCAGTCCAGTGTTCTTGCCTGCAGAATCCCATGGACACAGGAGCCTGGAGGGCTACGGTCCACGGGGTCAAAGAGAGTCAGGCACAACTTAGTACTAAGTAACTTAGTAACTAATCAAACAACTGATGCTTACTGAGACTCTTCCATGGCCCGTTCTGAAGCTCCATCAGCTAACCTGAAAGGTAGGAGGCACGATCTCTGTCTTAGCATGTGAGAAGACAGGCTCAGTGATGTGAAGACCCTTTCCTTGTAGGTCATGAGAAAGCAAAAAACAACCTAGACACATGTGTATGGAACTCCAAAGTCAAGGCTCTTTTCCTCCCCCTTCCCCACACTACAGTTATTTTCTTAGGCTCAGAGCTTCCCAGGCAAATAGAGGATCCAGAGTCATTATGTTCTCAGAAAGTCTACCTGGACCTCTCTCTTTTCCCATGCACCATTCCAGTTTGTGAAGATATTTCCACAGCCACGACTCCATCTGGACCCTGGGAACATTCGCTTGCTTCGTTCCAATGCAACCAGTGCGAAATGAAGGCTTGGAGACTGGAGTTGGGGAGACAGCACTGGGAACAATGGACCCGGTCCCCACCTTCATGGAGTTTAAAGTCTACAGGGGAAGATGGAAGATAAAGAATAAACAAACAAACAAATAAAGTTCTAAATCATGATAAATTCTATAAGAGATTCATGAACTAGCTGCTGCTACAGCGAATACACCTGAGGGGGTGTTTGGAGGAAGACTCTCTGCTGAGTGATGATCAAGTTGAGACTTGAAAGATGAGGTTGTAGTCAGGGGACATCCCTTCCCAAAGCAAAGAGCTTTTGAGAGGGTCCCAGGGTGGGACAGGGCTTGGTCTATTCAAGGAAATAAAAGAAGTCTTGTGTAGCAGAGCAAAATGTGAGTAAGGGGAAGATGATGCTTAGGGGATCAGTGATGGGCAGACTTGGTCTTCAGGTCAAGGAAAGGAGCTGGAACCCCATCCATGGAAGCCACTGAAGCATTTCCACAGGGGAAGATGGCATTTGACTTAGGTTTTTTAAGAAAAGTATTCCACCATGCTGGTGGAAAAAAAGATTGGGAGCGACAGGGAAGCAGGGCTGGAATAAGTGCGGGGACCTGATGGGATCTCACTGCTCTCCAGGGGTGAGAGGACAGTGGCCTGGGCCAAAGTAGAGCGCCAGAGGCAGCCAGGTGTGGCCAGACTCCAAAGAGATGAATGGATGTATCTTGAACCAAAACTGTAGGACCTACTGATGGGTTTATTAGAGGGACAAAGAGGGAATAATTCAGATGAAAGTCCTCTCCTTATGCTTTTGAGTTTCTTGGAAAACTTTTATTTTTTCCCGATACCGGAACTTTCATGAGGATGTTTTTGCTCTTAGACACCTTGTGGACATGCTGCGTGCTCAGCTGCCTGAGTCGCGTCCTACTCTCTGTGACCCCGTGGACTGTAGCCCACCAGGCTCCTCTGTCCATGGATTCTCCAGGCAAGAATACTGGAGTGGGTTGCCATCCCCTCCTCCAGGGGATCTCCATGACCCAGGGATCGAACCCTCATCTCACGTGTCTCCTGCACTGCAGGTGGCGTCTTTATCCCCTGTGCCACCTGGGAAGCCTTCCAAGA